>BLBF01000139.1:264952-324581 GCA_015471245.1 Laticauda colubrina
AGACTAAGACTAAGACTAAGACTAAGACTAAGACTAAGACTAAGACTTAGAATAGGGTGGAGTGGAGTGGAGTGGAATGGAATGGAATGGAATGGAATGGAATAGAAATAGAAACAGAAACAGAAACAGAAACAGAAACAGAAACAGAAATAGAAATAGAAATAGAAAGGGAAGGGAAGGAATGAAATTAGAAATAGAAATGAATGGAACGGAATAGAACAGAACAGAAGATAGAATAGAAGAATGGAATAGAACAGTGATAGCAAATCTTTTTGGCACCGAGTGCCCAAACCAGAATGCATGTACATGCACGTCCATGTGCACATGCCAGGACACCAGAAACCTGAAGTCCAGCTGGCCTATGCATGCATGCCTGTTTTTGGTAGTTTTGCGGGCCATTTTCAGACCATTTTCAAGCCATTTTCAGGTCATTTTCTGTCACTTTGGCTCCCAAAAACTCCAGCTGGATGGCATGCATGTGCTCATCAGATACCAGGAGAGCAAATGGCAACCGCAAATGTGCTCACAGAGAGGGGTCTGCATGCCACCTCTGGCACACGTGCCATAGGTTTGCCATCACCAGAATAGAATATAGAATAGAATTAATAGAGCAGAAATAGATATAATGGAAATAGAAAGGAATGAAATATAAATGTAAATGAGTGGAGTGGAGTGGAGTGGAGTGGAGTGGAGTGGAGTGGAGTGGAGTGGAGTAGAGTAGAATACAATACTTGAAAGGGACCTTGTAAGTCATCTAGTTCAACTCTCTGCCCAAGCAGGAGACCCTACACCATTTTTGACAGATGGCAGACCAATCTCTTCTTGAAAGTTTCCAGTGATGAAGCTCCCACAACATCTAAAGGCAACTTTCATTCCATTGGTTGATTGTTCTCATTGTCAGAAAATTCCTCCTTATTTCTAGGTTGAATCTTTCCATCCATTATTCCTTGTCTGGCCTTTGGATGCTTTGGAAAATAGCTTGACCACTTCCTCTTTGTGACAGCCCTGCCTTCTGTGAATACAAATGTAAAACATATTAATTTATATAAAACTACAAGTTTGTGTCAGTATCTATGACCTTATTTGGATACCTACTGTGCAATTCCTTGACAATGGTGCTGTTTTGTTTTGTGTGTGTTTTTGTTTTGCCTTCTGGTCCACTTCATCCAAATCCTCTTCTTCATCCACATCCTCTTCCTCACTGCTCTCGGAGTCACTCCGTGCATCCCTTTCCAACTACAACAGAGAAACAGAGATGTCACCTCTCTTCAATCCTGCTTAGTTGGAGTCCATCAGAGGGCAAAAACCCTTTTGGGGACACACAACTGGCCTTTTTGATCGGAGATGTTTATCTTTTGTACAACTCAAGGACCATGCTATGTTTTGCATGGCATACGGGCAAGCCCATGGCTCTTTCGAAGAAGGGGCTTCAAAATGTTAAAGAGACCATTTTAATGGCAACTTCATCCCAAGAAAACATATAACATTGTTTACCCTAACTGGTTTAGGTGAAATAATAACTATGAATCATAGTTAGTGTATGTTAAAGTGTCTGCAGCTTTAACTGTGAAATAGCAATTAAGGGAGTGGTTATGAAAACAATATAAAAGTAGCAAGTCTACAGCTTGCTCTCTCTCTGGCTTTGATGATCCCTGATTACTGCTTGGAATCAAGACTGCATTGCTCGAACGGGAGAGACAACAAAGGACTGATTTGTAAGTGAACTGACAAAGGATATTCTACATGGACTTTGCTAACTGAATATCCCTGAATGGACTGACTACATGGTAAATGACTATTGGACTGTTATTTGACTATGCCATAAACTTATACTGGAATAAAATATATTCTTGATAGCACAAGCGTATCTGTTATTTTTACTGGATGTTAATAAACATACAAGCTTAGCTCACTCATTTATCTGTGTGCCTATCTGACTAACGCTGCACATTCTGTTTAGCTTGTCTACCTAACCCTGGTTGGGGAACCCAGGCTTAACACTGGTTATGGGCCCAGAGGCTGCAAAGTCAGTTTAACTAGGATAAAACAGATTTATGTAAAAAGTGAGAGTTTGTGTTGTTATACATAACAGTAAACAGACAGCTGTGTTTTATTAATTATAGTTTTATATCCATATAAGAAAACATGGCACAAGTCAATCTACAAAGTTTGTCCCTTATATCCAAGCTGGATGGAACAAACTATGTATCATGGTCTACAAAATGTAGTCTACTTCTACGAAGTGAAGGTCTGTGGAACATAATTGAAAATCCACCAAACGTAGAAGAATGGGATCCAGAGTATGAGGAAGACAGACTAAAGATAGAAGAATTTATGCATAAAAATCAACAAGCCATTTGCATAATTGGGTTAACCTTAACTGATCAACAGCTTGTTTATATCCACGGAGAGAAAACGGCTTTTGGGTGTTGGCAAAAGCTGAAGAGGATTTATGTTCGAGATAATGTTGGTGCTCACATAAATCTAACACGGAAGCTTTTCAGGACGCATCTCCAAACAAATGGTGATATGCTGAGCCATTTGAAAACTATGCAAAGCATTTTTCAAGAATTGCACGAGAAAGAGCTTATATTCTCTGAACTACACCAAATTTACATAATTCTATCTTCCCTTGATGAAAGTTATGATAACTACGTAACTTCACTTGAAATTTTGCCAAAGCAAAGTTTAACTTTAACTGATATAACTGGCAGATTGATCGAAGAGGCCAGAAGAAGGCTTGAAAGAGATGAATTAAGGAGGGAACAACCTCAAAAAGAAGATAATGAATCTCCTACTGCATACGCAATTAAAAAGTGTTTTAATTGTGGAGGAAGAGGACATTTGGCAAGATTTTGTAAAAAGGCAAAGCGCCAGAACGCTGGCCAGAATACTAGAAAACATCAAAAAAATAAATAAAAATTTAGAGTTAGCCATGTATACTAACGGAGCTGTAAAAAATAATTTATGGGTGGTTGACAGTGGAGCATCCCATTGTATAACAAATGATAACAAAAATTTTATTAAAATGTCCCAGAGTACACAGCAGATATCTTTAGCCAATGGCTGGAAACTGAAAGCTAAAGGTCAAGGTATAGCATATTGTTCTTTTATAAAAGAGAATGTAAAAATGTTATATGTACCACAACTTAAGTTTAATTTAATTTCAGTTAGAATTTTGGTTAAACTAGGATATGTAGTTACATTTAGGGGAGATAACTGCATCATTGAAAAAGAAGATAAGAGAATTACTGCATCTTTAAGAGGTGAATTATATGTGTTAAATGATGATGGTTTAAATGTGGCTAACACAATTTATGAAAATAAGAAACCTCATGACGAATGTATTCACTTGTTACATCGAAGGCTAGGGCATTTAAATTTTAAAATGCTTAAGAAAACTGTTGAATTATCTAAGGGAATAAGTTTAAAATCTTGTAATAAGTATTTGCAATGTAATGCCTGTAATCAAAGTAAGAGCAGGGTTATACCAGCTAATAGAGTTGATGGATTTACTACTAAAGAGCCTTTAGAAGTAGTATTTGCTGATTTAATAGGTCCGAAAAAACCAAGTGTAGGAGGAGCTCGTCACATACTAAGTATAATGGACCACTATTCTAGATATGGGTTTTGCTATTTAATGAAAAGCAAAACTGAAACATATCAAAATCTATTTAATTGGATTAAATTTGCAGAAAGAAAAACTAAAAAGAAATTAGTAACTCTCATAACAGATAATGGTACAGAATTTACAAATAATAAATTTCAGAACAGACTAAGAATGTTAGGTATTCAACATAAAATGTCTGCACCATATAGGCCACAACATAATGCCTTTATAGAGAGAAGAGGCCAAACATTACAATCAATGGCACGAACTATGATGTCTGATTCAGGATTACCTGACAATTTATGGGGAGAAGCAATAATGTGTGGTAATCATATATTAAATAATGTTGTTAATTCAACAACAGGTGAATTACCATTCACACTGTGGCATGGTACAAAACCTGATTTAAGTTACATGCACACATTTGGAGCACCAGCATGGGTGCAAATCCCTACACAACTTAGACACAAAGGACAGCATAGAGCTAAAAGATTAATTTTTGTAGGATATACATCTAATCATAGATCTTATAGATTCTGGGAACCAGGTACATCTAGAGTTTACACCAGTGCTAGTGCAAAATTCCTAGAACATGTAGGATGGAATAGATTAGAGCAAGATTTAAATAATGAAGTAATTATTGAACCCTACAAAAGGCAGAAAGATCAGATTAGCTATAAGAAGAGTCCAATTAAAGAAGAAGTCCACGAAGAGCAAATAGGACCAGAACAAGAGGAAATAGTTGATCAGGAAGAGTTAAATAATCAAGAACAATTAATAAATGAAAGTCCACCTGTAAGTCCTATAATACCTAGACGTACTACACGTGTAACTAGACCACCTGATAGGTATCAAGCAAGTATAGTTTGCCAAGTAACTAAAGTTCCAACTAGTGTAGATGAACTTAGGATGTATCCTGCTAAGGATCAGGAGAATTGGCAAAAAGCAATGGAAAAAGAACTAAATTCATTAAAGGTAATGAAAGTGTATGAAGATGCCAAATTACCTCCAGGAGAAAAATCCATTGGGTGCAAATGGATATTTAAAGTAAAAACTGGAAATGATGGGACTGTTACCCATAAAGCTAGGTTAGTAGCTCAAGGATTTAATCAAACTGCATCTGATTATGATGAAGTTTTTGCACCAAGCCTTAAAGCAACATCTTTAAGAGCAGCATTAGTGTGGGCAGCTAAGAAAAACTATGTCATTAACCATTTAGATGTAGAAACTGCTTATCTACATGCACCATTGCAGCACACTATATATTTAAGAAAACCAATTGGTATAAAAGACAATAAAGTAAATAGTAATGATTGTTGGAAACTCAAAAAGAGTCTTTACGGGTTGAAACAATCTGGGTTTGAGTGGAACCAATATATTGTGAAAGAGTTAAACAATATAGGTTTTAAATCTGGTTTAGCAGATCCGTGTGTGTTTAAAAGAGAAAATAATGGAACGGTGTCATTATTATTATTATTTACAGATGATATTGCTTTGATAACTAAGACTAATAATGAAGCTAATGAGATTATATCATTATTAGCCAAAAAGATAAAATTAAAGCATTTAGGTAAAATTAAAAGGTATCTAGGATTGACAATTAATAAAACAAATAATGGTTTTAAGATATCTCAAGAAGATAAAATTTGCCAATTAATTAAAACATTTAAAATGGAACTTTGTAAACTGACAAAGACTCCAATGAGTCAGGAAGTTTGCCAAACTAATGATCAAAGTCCCAAATTTGATAAGTCCATATATCAATCTTTGATTGGTAGCTTATCATATATAAGCAATTGGTCAAGGCCAGATATAGCTTATAGTGTAAATCAGCTGGCACGTTTTAATTCAGATCCAAAAGAATGTCATTGGAAATCCTTAAAAAGAATATTAAGATATCTTAAAGGAACAATGAACCATGCATTGTATATAGAACCAAAGGGTGATTTGAGTCTTAGTGCTTATGCAGATGCAAGTTTTGCAACTGATATAAACACTAGAAAATCAACATCTGGGATGGCTATATTATTTGGTAAGACACTAATAGGGTGGAGGTCAATCAGACAACAGCATATTAGCTCGTCCACGATGGAAGCAGAATTTTCATGTCTGTCATTATTATGCACTGACTTGATTTTGTACAGTTATTATTCGACATGGGTATAACTGTAAAAGATTCCATTATTGTGTATGAGGATAACCAAGCAGCTATAAAGTTAGCTACTAGTATTGCTGTAAAAACTAGATCAAAACATACTGACTTAAGATGTTTGAATGTAAGAGAATCAGTGAAAAATGGACTAATAAAATTGGAATACTGCATGTCAGAAGAAAACATTGCAGACCAATTTACAAAAGCTCAAGGAGCAATTAAGTTTAAAGAAAGTTGTGAAAAATATAATTTAAAGATGTAAATGATTCATAGTTATTATGTAACCTAAAAGGGGAGAATGTTAGGGATAACATTGTTTTACCCTAACTCGTTTAGGTGAAATAATAACTATGAATCATAGTTAGTGTATGTTAAAGTGTCTGCAGCTTTATCTGTGAAATAGCAATTAAGGGAGTGGTTATGAAAACAATATAAAAGTAGCAAGTCTACAGCTTGCTCTCTCTCTGGCTTTGATGATCCCTGATTACTGCTTGGAATCAAGACTGCATTGCTCGAACGGGAAAGACAACAAAGGAATGATTTGTAAGTGAACTGACATAGGATATTCTACATGGACTTTGCTAACTGAATATCCCTGAATGGACTGACTACATGGTAAATGACTATTGGACTGTTATTTGACTATGCCATAAACTTACACTGGAATAAAATATATTCTCGATAGCACAAGCGTATCTGTTATTTTTACTGTATGTTAATAAACATACAAGCTTAGCTCACTCATTTATCTGTGTGCCTATCTGACTAACGCTGCACATTCTGTTTAGCTTGTCTACCTAACCCTGGTTGGGGAACCCAGGCTTAACAAAGATGTTTTATAGATGGCACTGACACTGGTAAAATGTTTAATAATATGTCTAGCAAATGTTGAAAATGGGATAAAAAAATGGGCACATATTTTCATATGCAGTGGACTTGTGATAAAGAAAAAAAAATGGGGAAAAATACATAAATGGTTAGAAAAGATGATTGGAAATTATTTAGATTTTAAACCTGAACTATTTTAATGAGGTATAACATCAGATAAACTTAATAAGAAAAGTATATATTTAATATTGCACATCTTGACAGCAGTGAGGATTATGTTTGCTCAATGCTGGAAAAATGAAGATACACCACAAGATGAAGACATAATTAAGAAGATACTAGAATGTGCAGAAATGGACAGACTGACATTAAAAATGAAACAGAAAGAATTTACAGAATATTATCAAACACAGAATTTATTTTATCAGTGGTTGGAAAAAAGAGGTGGAGATTAAGAATGTAATATGTATTGTTAAGCAAACTGAATACCCAGGCAACACAATGTATATTAAACACTAAGAAATGTAACTGATACAAAAAATTAATTTAAAAATGTTTGAGAGGCATGGGAGCTTGAATTCCCTGCAAGCTTGAGATATCCATGTTACCTCTGGTATCTCTTCAAAAACCAAATCCATGGTCTTTCTCCTCTCCTGATGCTCTGGGGTTGAACGGGTTGCAGTTGGACTCCCACTAGAACACAGCCAGTATCTTGACTGTCCATTTTGGGGCCCATTTTTTATCATGAAAATGAAGGTGGGTGGCCCACCATAACAAATTGCCACAGGGACCTGAAATTAAGATGCTGCAGCATAGAGTCTTTTTGGTGACCCTGAAAACTTTCTGAAGAGTTTTTGTGTGCCTGCTTGACTGTTGTAAATGGGAGGGTAGCAGGATTCCTTATTTTAATATTTAATATTACTCCACACCCCCCCCCAAAAAACCCTGGGGTTTAGGATTTTCAGGTTGTGTCTAGTGGTGACAATGGGGCACCCTATTGACTGGGTGTTGCAATGGCTTTGACCCAGAGATGGTATTCAAGGAGTTTGGACCAGTTCGGATGAAAGTCTAGGAAAATATGTAAGTGGTTCATAGATCCGGTAGGGAAAATTGTGACTGGCCCCGCCCATTCGGCCCTGCTCTTACCTCTCACCTCTCCTATATTCTGTTGTTTATTAGCTCAGCTGATTTGCCAGAATAGGAATGGGGGCTGCTGTGTATTGTTTAATGGACTGCTAAATTGGCAAAATGAACTGCTAAATTGGGCCACGCCCACCTAGTCACATGACCACGAATCCACACCCACCAAGCCATGCCCACAGAACAAATAGTAAAAAAATTTGAATCCCACTACTGGTTTGATCCCACGTCCTTTCCCACTGTCATTATAAGGCCACCGTTTAGGAGTGTGTGGTGATGTAAGTTTTTGTGTCTAAAAGTCTATTTTGACTAGGGAGCATGGTTGAGTATATGTGGTTTCTTCCATTCAAATTCTCACACACCTATCACAGATACGAACAGAGCCCAGGAATCTTATATCAGATTTAACATCGAATAAAAACAAATGTGAAGCAGGGTTCAATGAAAGTACCATATTTTTTGGACTATAAGATGCACTGGACTTATATAGGTTTAGAGGAAGAAAACAATAGTGTTTTGCCTTTGTGGGTCCCGTTTTTGCCCTCCCCAGTATCAGGGAGGCTGAAAAATGGGGTGCATGGAGGGCTTGGGAGGCCAGAAATGGACCTGTTTTTGGATGCCGGGGAGGGCAAAAATGGGATACACGGAGGTGATGCACAGACATTTCCACTCACCTTTTTGGGGAGGAAGTGCATCTTAAAGTCTGAAAAATATGGTAATTGGTGGTCTTCTCCCCCCTCCCCAACACATGCCTTCTGTTCCTATGTGCCCAATTCATGAGTGCCCAATTCATGAGTTCCCAATTTCTGCCCATACCTTGCCATGTATCAGGAACCTATAAAGCATGAGGATGATTACGCAGGACCAGAGAACATTGAGAACATACAGGAGCATCAGGAGAGCATTGAAGAAATAGTAGCCAAAATAAGGCTCATAGACCTCTGCCAAATGGTAAAATGTGCTGTAGAGAATCCTTGAGGAGGGAGAGGGGATGGAAAAAGAAAGAGGAAAATGGGTTATCTTCACAGTACTTTTCAAGGCTGAGATAATCAATTGTGTTAGGAATTCGGGATGTCCATTAGAGCTTCAGAACAAGAACAGATGATCTGAATGGCTTTCGCCAAAATTGATTAAAAAGGAAGTATTTTAATCGAGAATAACAGTGATTTAGAATGCAATGCAATGGAAGGGAAGGGAAGAGAAGGGAAGGGAAGGGAAGGGAAGGGAAGGGAAGGGAAGGGGAGAGAAGAGAAGAGAAGAGAAGAGAAGAGAAGAGAAGAGAAGAGAAGAGAAGAGAAGAGAAGAGAAGAGAAGTGAAGTAAAGAGAAGAGTTGGAAGGTACCTTCTAGTCCAACCTCCTGCTTAGGCACAAAATGGATGTTGCCTCTCAATTCTGGAAGTTTGATGCAGGTTACATGCAGGTTGAAACTTCTACTTGTTCATAGCAGTTACAAGCTGAGATAGAACATAGAATAATAGGCTTGGAAGGCATCTTGGAGGTCATCTAGCCCAGCCTCTGCTTGAGCAGGAGATTCTATACCATTTCAGACTTTCAGACAAATGGCCACCCAATCTCTTCTTGAAGAGGAAGGAAGGAAGGAAGGGAGGGAGGGCAAGAAAGAGGAAGGGAGAGAAAGATAGAGAAAAAGAAAGAGCAAGAACGAAAGAGGAAAGGAGAGAGAGAAAGAAAGAGCAAGAAAGAAAGAAAAAGGGAGAGAGAAAGGAAGGGACAGAAAAAGAAAGAAAGAGAGGGAGGGAAGAGAAAGAAAGAGAAAGAGAGGGGGGCAGAGAAAGAGAGACAGATGGAAAGAGAAGGGGAGAGAGAAAGAGGGGGGGGGAGAGAGGGGGAAAGAGAAAGAAAGAGAGAATCCCACCCCTGAATACTTCTGCCTCGATTGTTTTTAATTTAAACAGTTAAAATGTTGTTAAGCAAGTCATCAGCCCTTAGCATCATCCACAAGAAAAACCTTTGGATACTATTTCAGTCACATAAGTGTTTGTAGGAAAAACAACATAAAATGTATAGCTGCAATTCAGAACTTTCTTTGGAAATATTTCTGTTTTGTGTGACAAAACAAAAAGGGGATGGAAGAAGATCAATGATAGGCAAATGGGACAATTTGGTACAATGCTAGCAGTTTGAATTCTGTAGATATTTTGTGACTCCCACCCACCTAGCCATTTTAGTACAAATTGTTGTGACAGAACATATTGTGCAGTTGCATAAGTAACAGGGTTTGTGTCATGATGCTTTAATTCTTGTTTCATCATTTGCCTCATCCCCTAGTTGCTTATGCTTGTCCCTGCCATTTTATGAGAATATTTATGACATGTTCCATAGCTTTGCCTGTTCTGACATAGATAAATATGTATTATTGTTGAAGTAAGGATAGGATAAATGAAATGTAAATTTGGAAAGAACTCCATTTAATATGCAAGAGTTTATTTCTAAAAGTAATGTTAACCTATAAGAATAATATTACAAGGTATCCTGATTTGAAAAACACTATAGTAATTTTAGCATATTCTTAAAAATATAAATACTGGTTTATATGACTCTACGAAAAAACATCTAGGACTCATGAAGAATTCATATTGTATACTATAATAAATAATGTGTTTGATCTTTTAGAGTAGTGATAATCAGCCTGTGATAACTCTACATGTTACTCCCAGTACCCCTCACCAGTAGTCTGGTGCCCTGGTATCCTGGGAATTACAGTTTAGAAACATATGAATGCCACAGGATTCTAATTCCTCTTATATTACTTGGTGGTGTTTTATTCAAATTACTAGATTAAAATGGTTATATAAGAATTGGAGAAACAAAAGTATGCTTTTCTTTTAAAGGCTGAGTTGTTACAGAGGTCAGTATCCTGTTTGTGGAACTCTTTGCTAGGTGCACCATTCCAAACCAACCTGGAATGTGAATCTTACTTCCCTGGTTTGCATGAATATTTTGCCCTATAAACTAAAAGAGAAATCAAGGGACTCAGGGGAGAAGAAATCTCATCCTGGGATAGTTGACTCCCATAGGGTTTGGGGAAGCTTTTTTCAGTCCTTAATACTGTGTGTGTTTGTTCTAGTCGCTGTTTACACAAGCTTGGAATCTCCCCACGCACTCACTCCTTACCTGGCAAACTTGCCTGCTAAGTTGCTATTTTTCCTTTTTCCGACCATCAGCTGTTCTGCTGTGCCGGGAAATTTAGATTAGCAAGAAATCAGGAAATGGTTGGATTTCTTGCTTTCTAGCTAATCTTTAGATCTTCGGCTCTGCTTTTAAGCAGAGCTGAACCTTCCTTAGGACTGAAGCAGTGCAGACTCAGCTAGCCGATGGCAGAAACACAGAAGTGCAACTTCAGCAACAGAGTGGTCAATGTCTGGAATACTCGACCTGACTCTGTGGTTTCTTCCCCAAACCCCAAAAACTTTAACCTTAGACTTTCTATGATTGACCTCACCCCTTTCCTATAAGGTCTGTAGGGGGCGTGCATAAGCGCACCTATCACACTGCACCAACGGATGCAAAGAGGATGTAAAACGGACACTTTCAGAACAGCAGCCTAGCTGTGCAGACCTCTGCAGCCTTCATCTGACTCTTGCTCTTCCACAGCATCCAGTCATGTCCACCGTGGATCGTAACACAGTCCTTTTGGCAGCCACCATCCTCCTGCAACAGTGCGAAGCCATCTGCAGGCTCTGTGAACTCTACTACGGGAAGAAAAAGAGCCAAGAAGCGTCTGGGTCCGAAGATGGATCGGGAGAAGAGCAGATTACAGACTGTACAACAAGCTGATGGTGGAGCTCAGGAACGAAGGCACTTGGGCATTCCAGAACTTCATGAGGATGCCTCCAGCCATGTTTGACGAAGTTGTGCAGTGCCTGACACCCAGGTTGACCAAGGCAAACACCAACTTCTGGCCCAGCCTGGAACCTGGGCTCAAGGTGGCACTCACTCTGTGTCACCTGGCCTCAGGGACCACCTACAGGAGCATGCAGTATGGCTGGAGGGTGCCACACAACACCATCAGCATTGTGGTCAGAGAAGTGGTGCAGGCCATCATCGAAGAATACCTGGAGGAGCTCCTCCAGTACCCCTCCACTGAAGAAGGATGGAAGAAAGTTGCAGAGCAGTGGTATCAGAGGTGGAACTTCCCACACACCGTTGGAGCCATAGATGGCAAGCACGTGGCCTGCAAAGCACCACACAAGTCAGGCTCCACTTATTTCAACTACAAGGGCTTCATCAGCATCGTCCTCTTTGCCATGGTCGATGCTGACTACAACTTCATGTACATCGATGCTTCAGGCAGCAGCTCATGTTCAGATGCCCAGGTATACAACGCCAGTGACCTCAAGGAGGGGCTGGAAGGCAACCACATCATGGGCTTCCCAGAATCCCAGATCCAGACCCCCTGCCCAACGACACGCAAGATGTGCCCTATTTCATCGTGGGGGATGACGCCTTCTCCCTCAGAACCTACCTCATGAAGCCATACACTTCCAGACTCCTGACCCGTGAAGAGAGGATCTTCAACTACAGGCTGTCCAGGGCAAGGCGGGTGGTGGAGAATGCCTTTGGCATCCTGGCCAACAGGTCCCAGGTACTTCTCACCAACATGCAGCATTGCCCAGAGACCATGAGGAGGATTGTGGAAGCTTGCTGCATCCTGCACAATCTCATGCGCACCCGCTACCCAGTCTTGCAAAACAGGCACGTGGACCTCCAGCAAGGCAATGGGGACATGGAGCCTGGGGAATGGAGGCAAGGGCGAAACCTGATAGACACTGAGGATGTGCAAGGCCCCAACAGAGCCTCACGTGAAGGGAAGGAGCAGCGCAACCTCCTGAGACACTGGTGCAACTCCCCAGCTGGAGCAGTGGAGTGGCAAGACAGGATGATAGATGCTTAAGGGATGCTTCCTTCAGCCTGTCTCATCACACGGATGAGATTGGGCCATGTATGTTGGCTGGGCCTACAATGAACAGGGCATTTAATAAAGAGTTGTGTTTATGTTCAAATGTGTGGATCAATGCTTACAAATGAAGGACCAAAGGGGTGGCACCTAGGAGGGTGGACCATACAGTCCCACTATGCTTGCACTGGAGGTTTATCTATCCCACAGCTATCTTAATCCATCCCAAAGATATCCCTGCCCACCCCACTGCTATCTTAACCCATCCCACAAGCATGCAAAGGCTTAAACCAATTCTAAAAGTTTCCACCAAGACTTTATTACAAAAAAAGAAATGAAGCAAGTGTGTGAATCAAAGATAAACTTTATTGAACAACAAGCTGTAAAAAAAAAAATGACCCAAGTCAAGTGTCCAAATAAAGTCCACAGGTAGCCAGCTACCCAGTCTCTGGCACTCTTATTGGTCACTCGGAGGTGTGCCCAGTCTCAGGGGTGAAGGGTCCAGGTGCTGTGGAGGTGGTTGGTGCTGGAGTGCTGGTCTGTATCGTCATTGGGGTGCCTGGCCCTGAGAGGACAACAGGGGACGGTGTCTGGTTGACATAGGTGAGGAAGGGCTTGCAGTTGGAGGAGGAGGAGTCGGTGCTGACCAGCTGAGAGAGGAGATCTATAATGGTGCGGATGGTGTCTCTTACCTCCAGCAAGACAGTGTGGCTCTGCCCCTCCTGCTGTCTGGCTCTCTGCCTTTCTGTGGAGACGGAGCTGGGGGGGTGGATGCGGCTACGACTGTGGTGGAGTCCTCCACGCGCTCCACCATGGTTATAACACCTGTCCGCGGGTTCTCCGCCGTGGCACGCTCCACAGAAACCTGCCTGGAGACAAGGACTGACTCTTGGCCGGAAGAGGACTGGCTCTCAGCAGGCTACCGGAGAGAGAGGGAAGACAGAGGGGCTCCTGGTGCTCCTCGGTAGTGGATCTCACCCTCCAGGAAGCTGCACCTGGCCATGATGTAAGTCTCTCTGTCTGTCAGCTTAACCGTGGCCTGGCCAGATTTCTTCAGGTGCAGCTTCCCGTACCAGATGTGCATGTGCTTCCACCAGCCGAGGAGCACCTCTGAAGTGTAACCCATATTCTCTGCCCTCTCTCTCCAAGCAGCCTGCTTCCTTTTGGTGTCCCTGTACAGCCGGTGTCCCTTCCGCCACAGATAGTCATTCAGCCACTCCAGCACCTCATCCTTGTGTTCATCCTCGATGAAGTATTGCCTCCTCTCCCATCCCCGTATACGCCTCTTCCTCCCTTTGGCAGGACCAGATGGGCCCTCATCAGAGGGGCTCCCAGGTGGTAGGGCCTGCTCCTCCACACCACCAGCAGCAGCAGCACCAGCAGGATCATCATCATCATCATCATCATAATCATCATCATCATCATCACCAGCAGGATCATCATCATCATCATCAGCAGCAGCAGCAGCAGCAGCAGGATCAGCAGGACCAGGATCAGCAGGAGCAGAGTAAGCACCAGGAGCCCCAGCATCACCACCAGCAGCAGCACCAGTAGCACCAGGAGCATGAGCAGGACGAGCAGGACGAGCAAGTCCAGGAGCACGAGCAGGACCAGCAGGACCAGCAGGACCAGCAGGACCAGGAGCAGCTTCAGCAGAGTACACAGCAGCAGAAGCACCACTGCCAGGAGCAGCTTCAGCAGAAGCTCCAGCATCAGAAGAGTGAGCCCGAGCAGCAGAAGCCCCAGCAGAAGCAGTCAGGGACAGGGGGTGGGAGGGTAGCCCTGTCCCTCTTTCCAGGGATGGCGGCAGGTTGCTGAGACTTTCGCTTCTTCCCCATGGTTGTGGGGTTGCTGGCTGACAGGGAGGCTGGCACCAAGGCTGGCAGGAAGCCTAGCACCAAGGCTGGCAGGAAGCCTAGCACCAAGGCTGGCAGGAAGCCTGGCACCAAGGTTGGCAGGAAGCCTGGCACCAAGGTTGGCAGGAAGCCTGGCAGGCAGGCACCAAGGCTGGCAGGCAGGCAGAGAGCAAGGCTGGCAGGGAGGCTGGCCAGGAGGCTTGGAGGCAGGCTGGCAGGAAGGCTGCAGCAAGGCTTGCAGGCAGGCATGCAGGCAGGACAGGCAAGGACTCGATGTATCCTGCAACAGGCTTTCCTCCGAATGCTGGCCACGTGCGAGCTGCTTCCCTTTATATCCGCGTGGCTTATGCAATGCATCCCCCCGCATGCGCAATTAACGCCAGGCATCTTTTAGGCTTCCGCTGTGCATCCGCTAGGCTTCCGCTCTGCATCCGCTTCATCCGCTGTGCATCCGCTGTGCATCCGCTGTATCCGTTCTGCGTCTGCTTTGCTGAGCCCCCCCGGAAGCCTAGCGGATGTGCCATCCGCTCCCATCTGCTTCCATCCGCTGGGCTTCCGTTCCGCATCCGCTTTCCATCCGCTCTGTGTCCTCCCCGCGTCCGTGTTATCCGCTCCGGTTATGCAAATTTTTGCCCCTTTTGAGAGTGGATAACAACGGATGGAACATTTTGCTCGTCCGTTGTGTCCGTTTTGCATCCGTTAGGCAGTGTGACAGGGCCTTTACCATCCCTGTCCTACTGTTTCTTTTATTTTTATTTTTCTGATATATATCCATGTATTCATAACTATGTTTTTATTATACCTATTATCTTGTAAGCAATTGACAAAAATAAATAAATAAAAAATAAAAAAATAAAAATAAAATTTCTTAGTGAAGCTGGGATTCTGTGAACAACTCAATCTGCCTGCCTGCTTTGCCTGATTTTGAGTAAAAATTGCTCTTTTTTAAATAAATAATTCAATATTTTCAAACATGATATGTTGTGAATTAATTTTGTGAGTTTGCTTTCTGGCAAAGTTTATGGGTTTGCTTGCACAAATTTTATGTGACAGACTCAGGTAGCTGATCTCATAGATCTCTGAATGAATCTGTGATTCTGTGAGCAACTCAATCTGCCTGCCTGCTTTGCCTGATTTTGAGTAAAAGTTGCTCTTTTTTTATAAAAAATTAAATATTTATATAAATATTTATAATATTTACATTCAAGCCATGCCCAGCCAATCACATGACCACCAAGTCACACCCACAAATTAGGCCATGTCCACAGAACCAGTTGTTAAGAAATTTGAATCCCACCCCTGCAGGAGCCCCTGAAATATTGGAAGACTGGATATTGGAAGGACCCTTAGTCCTTCTTTTCTCTAGACTAGACATATCCAATTTCTGCAACCGTTCTTCATATGTTTTAACTTCCAGCCCCCAGTCATCTTTGTTGCTCTTCTCTGCACTCTTTCCAGAGTCTCAACATCTTCTTTATATTGTGGTGACCCAAACTGGATGCAGAATTCCAAGTATGGCTGTAATAAGGCCTTGCAAAGTTCTGGTCATCACAATATGAAAACAAAAAAAACAACAGGTCCCAAAGATGTGAAGAGAAATGTCACAAAAAGATGGCACTGCAATTGTGCTGTCAAATTCCCTCCCTTTTTGCATGCATTCCTGAAACATACTTGTAAGGAAAAAAGATGGCACGAGTAAAGAGGAATACCACTGAGAAAATGACAAAGAGTGTGTTGCAAGTTTTCTGCCACTTCAGGTAATGAAACATCTTTGCAGCCTGGGAAAAAAAAGAGAGAAAAAGAAACAGTAACTGTTGATATCTATGGAGATTTTCAGTCATCCAGGTCATGGCTGACCCCAAAGTACTTTTTCAAGAGGCAACTGGACTTTCCGGTTTTCCTTGGAAGATGTTTCACTTCTCATCCAAGAAGCTTCTTCAGCTCTGACTGGATGGTCAGGAATGGAAGGATTTATACTCCTTGCAGACAGCTGGTCATTTGCATCCTTTTAGCAAGTTGTTGAAGCTCCTTAGAGGTTGAGCCACTTGGCTGTCGCCAAGAAAGCTTCACATATATTTGGATGACTCAGGTGACTCTGAGAACACAGAAAAACATCCAGGTGGGCTATGGCTCACTAAAAGAATGCAAATGACCAGCTGTCTGCAAGGAATATAAATACTTCCATTCCCCATTCCTCTTAAAAAAGCACCTTTGGGACAGAAATTGTTGAGTGGCTGAGGCTCCTGCTGTGAGAACACTTGACTTTCAGAATATGATGGCACATTTCTGTGAGTTTAAGCTGCAGGACCTGTATTCTATCTCCCACTGGGATCCTGGAAATTGTAGTTTGCAGAATACAAAAATGAGAAACCTGGACCAGTTTGCAAGCAAAGCCAGATGGGGATATCTTAGTCACCCACAAGCGAAGGTTAGCTCATTTCCAAACATCTTGTGTTGATTACAGAACAAACATGCTTTCAAGCTTACAACTGGATAGCTAAAATTTGAAATAATTGCAGCCCCAATTTTTTTTCAGGCTGCTTTTTTCTCTGAATTATTATTTTCTCAACCTTCAAACAAGCTTTTCAGATTGGGACTATGACATCAATTATTTAGTTGATCCCAACACATCCAGCAGACTGCAAGCGAGAGAAGGCTGGTATAAATTTCTAGATTTATTTCTTCTTTCCCAAAAACATGGATGAGGGTTTTTTTTCAAAAAGAAAGAAAGGGGAAGAAAGTATTCATTTTTTTGTATCTTAGCTAGAGGAAGAGTGTTCCTGAACTTTAACTTACATACATCGGAATATCGGGAGCATCATGTAGGATCATGACAAGTGAACCAATAGGGATGAAATTGACACAATAGGAGAAGCCAATGAGCAAGATGCTGCTCACATGGTGGACAATCATCACATTAAAGTCCTGTAGGAAGAGGAGATAACTGGGTTATTATTTTGTAGCTCCTTCAGGGGGCCCATACATCCCATTATGTGGAAGGGGTTTGAGTGCAAGTAGACAACATTGAGTTCTGCTGAGTCATTGTTTCAGAAATATTTCCTTACCTTTGATAATCTTGTGAAAAGTATTGGAAATTCATCCTTCCTTCCCTTCCCTTATCTTCTCTACCCTTCCCTTCCCCTTCCCAGCAAACAGGAATGTGGCTGCTGCTGGCTGGAGGAATGTAGCAAGGGATTGTTAGACTGGCTGGGAAACTGTCACACAAAATTGAAAAGGAAGATCATATACTCTCATCAACAGCACAGCAGTGCAGCAGCAGCCAGGAGCTCTAAAGCAGGCAGAAGTTCATTGCTTCCAGATTTTGGGTACATTCCATATGTTAGCCCATTTGAGGTACTCCGGTTCAAAAATTGTTGTCCTATGATGTACTTAAAAGTCATACCAACAATAATTTTTGTAGCATATGGTTTTGCATCTTAAGATACACCAAACTAGCACCTTTGTTTTGTTTTTGTTTTACTTTTTCTCTTCATTTGATTGGTTGTGGACTTTTCAAGTGAACTGCCTGAGTTGCACTGGCCAGATGGGCTGCCACATAAATTAACCAAAAGGCATAAATGCTGGTACTGCATCAAAAGGAAGACACACATTTCCTTCTGGAATCTGAATGGAGTTTTCCAACCAGCTGGACCACATTTCTTCTGCCAGAGCTCACTCACCTTCTGTTTGACATCAAAAGGCATTGTGATGACCAAGGTCAAATACAAGGAGAACTGCAGGAGGTAGTATCCATAAAGGCTCAGATGGAGAGGCTGCAAAGCATAAATGAAGAGAAATGGTGTCATGTAGTCTCAATTTCAGCACATTCCAATATTTTCTTTATGATTTCCTCCTGTGATGGTATTTTCTCATTTTTCCAGTTTTTAGCAAATACAATCCTAGCTGCTCTTAACACATTTACAATCATATATTTCAAATCTTTACTATGTTTCAGGTAAGATTCCCAATAAAAATATCTCTGGTTTCAAATCTATATGTTTTTTTTGTAATTTTTTCCAGCCACGTGGATTTTAGTCCAATATTTTTTAGCATCCGCACAAGTCCACCACATATGGTAATATGAACCAGGTGTCTGATGACATCTCCAACATTTTCAAGATTTATTCCTGAACATTCTTGCTATCCTTGTTGGGGGAAAATGCCACCTGTAAAACATCTTATACAAATTTTCTTTATAAGCTGTTGACAATGTCATTTTATAATTCTGAGACCATAATTTTTGCCACTTCTCTAAATCAATCCCATAACCAAAATTCTTCCCCCAAGCAATCATACTTTCTTCAACTTGTTCTCCTTCGAATTTAATTTCTAGTAAATACCCATACAATTTTTAATCATCTTTTCATCAGTACCTGTCAAAATCTTATCTAGATCAGTCAATTTATCATAAAAACCTTCTGTTTTAGAATCTCCAACATACCTTGAGTGTATTTGCGCATATGAAAACTAATTCATCTTTATACCTTGTTCTTCTAATTTTTGCACAAATTTAAATTCACCCTTTTCATTCAGTATTTCAGCATATCTAACTGTTTGTTCCTTCTTATATATTATAGGATAAAAAAATGCTTCAATAGTCGATAACCAGACTGGTATTTTCAGATAACATTGTCTTTTAATCTTCTCCCAATTTAACTACAAAGACTCCCATACATAATGTCTTCTAAAATATCCTTGTGTTTTAGTTCCTTTATACCATAAAAAAGCATGCCACACCAACAGCAAATCATGTCCTTCTAGTGTCAACAATCTATAATTTCTTAATGTTATCCATTCTTTAACCCGCATCAAATTTGTTACTTGGTAATACAGCTCCCAATTAGGCAAGCCAAAACCTCCTCTAATTCTAGCATCTTGCAAAAGTTTCAACTTTATTCTCACTTTCTTACCTTGCCATATATATTTTGCTACACTTTTATTTAATTTTTCAAAATAGCCTTTTCCAAGTCGAATTGGAATTGTTTGAAACAAGTATAAAATTCTGGCTAGTATATTCATCTTGATTGTTGATATTCTCCCTATTAGTGACAGTTGCAAATTTTCCCATTTCGCCAGATCTAGCACTATCTGCTGTTTAAGTTTAATGTAATTATTCTCTTTTAACATACTGCATGTTGCTATCAAATATATCCCCAGATACTTAATCTTGTTCGTTACTTGAATTTTCAATAGGTCTGTCAATTCTTCCTTTTGTCTTAATACATATTTTTGGTGAAAATCTTTGTCTTGTCTTTGTTTATTTTCAAACCAGCCATTTTGCCATATGTCTCTATCTTTTCCAACAATTTTGGTCCTGTCTCTAAAGGGTCTTCTAATATAAAAACCAAGTCATCCACAAAAGCTTGTAACTTAAATTATTCCTTTTAATTTTCATTCCTTTTATACACTTTTCATCTCTAATATTTCTGTTTAGTACTTCCAAAGTTAACACAAAAAACAAAGGTGACAGTGGGCACCCTTGCCTTGTTCCTTTTCTTAATTCAATAGAGTCTGTCAGGTTTCCCTCTATCATTACCTTTGCCATTTGCTCATGATATATACCTTCTATTGCTTGAATAAATTTTCTGGCAAAACCCATCTGTTCCAACAGCAGTAACATGAATCACCAATTCACATTATCAAATGCCTTCTGTGCATCCAGAAGTATCAAAGCCATTTGTTTTTCAGGATGTGCTTCATAGTATTCCAATGTGTCCAAAATTATTCTCATATTATCTTTAATTTGTCTCTTTGGCAGAAATCCATTTTGATCAGGATGTATAAAATTAATTAAATATTTTTTAAGTCTTTCTGCTAGTATTGAAGCAAAAATTTTATAATCTGCATTTAGTAGAGAAATAGGTCTATAATTCTTAATTTGCAATGGATCAGCCTCCTCTTTTGGAATGTGTGATATAGGCTTCTGACCATGATTTAAGTATCTTCTTCTTTAACATAACTTCATTCATAACTTCTAACAATGAAAGATTCAACGATTCTTGTAATGGTTTATAAAATTCTGCTGGAAGTCCATCTGGGCCTGGTGCCTTTCCATTATTTTGCTTCTAAACCTCCATCATGGTTTTTTTGCTTTCTTAAGGCCATGTCACACTGCCCAACGGATGCAAAAAGGACACAGCGGACAAGCAAAATGTTCCATCTGTTCTTATCCACTCTCAAAAGGGGCAAAAATTTGCATAACCGGAGCAGAAAACATAGACGCGGGGAGGACGCAGGGCAGATGCAAAGCAGATGCGGAACGGAAGCCCAGCGGATGGAAGCAGATGGGAGCAGATGGCGCATCCACTAGGCTTCCGGGGGACCTCAGCAAAGCAGACGCAGAACAGAAACAGCGGATGCAGAATGGACGCCGAACGGATGAAGCGGATGCACAGCGGATGCACAGCGGATGCACAGCGGAAGAAGCGAATGCAGAGCGGAAGCCTAGCGGATGCACAGCGGAAGCCTAAAGGATGCCTGGAGTTAATTGTGCATGCGGGGAGGATGCATTGCGTCAGCCCCGCAGATATAACGGAAGCAGCTCGGAAGCAGGTCGCCATTCAGAGGAAAGACCTGCTGCCAGACGGATTGGCTGCCTTGCCTGCCCTGCCTGCATGTCTGCCTGCAAGCCTTGCTGTAAGCCTTGCTGCCAGCCTCCCTGCCAGGCTTGCTGCCAGCCTGCCTGCAAGCCTCCCTGCCAGCCTTGCTGCCTGCCTGCCTGCCAGCCTACCTGCAAGCCTTGGTGCCAGCCTGCTTGCAAGCCTTGCTGCCAGCCGGTCTGCCTGCCAGCCTTGCTGCCTGCCCTTCTTCCAGCCTTGGTGCCTGTCTGCCTGCCAGCCTTGCTGCCAGCCTTGGTGTCTGCCTTGCTGCCAGCCTTTCTGTCAGCCTTGGTGCCTGCCTCCCTGCCAGCCTTCCTGTCAGCCTTGGTGCCTGCCTCCCTGCAAGCCTTGGTGCCTGCCTTGGTGCCTGCCTTGGTGCCTGCCTTGGTGCCAGCCTTGGTTCCTGCCAGTCTCCCTGCCAGCCAGCAACCCCACAACCATGCAGAAGCACAGCAAGCCTCAGCCATCTGCTGCCAGCCCTGGCAAGAGGGATAGGGCTACCATCCTGCCCCCTGGCCCTCACTCTGGTTCTGCTGGGGCTTCTGCAGCACGGGCTTGCTCTTCTGGGGCTGGTGCTTCTGCTGCTTCTGCTTCTGGAGGAGTTGATGACAAGCACTCCAGCACCAGCCACCTCCACAGCACCTGGACCTTTCACCCATGAGACTGAGCGACCAAGAGGAGTGCCAGAGACGCATTTTTGTTTTATAGCTTGTTGTTAATAAAGTCTATTTATGAATCACACACTTGCTTCATTTTTTCTTTTAATAAAGTCTTGGTGGAAACTTTTAGAAATGGTTTCAGCCTTTGGATGCTTGTGGGATGGGTTAAGATAGCTGTGGGATGGGCAGGGATATCTTTGGGATATGCGCAAATACACTCAAGGTATGTTGGGGATTCTAAAACAGAAGGTTTTTATGATAAATTGACTGATCTAGATAAGATTTTGACAGGTACTGATGAAAAGATGATTAAAAATTGTATGGGTATTTACTAGAAATTAAATTCGAAGGAGAACAAGTTGAAGAAAGTATGATTGCTTGGGGGAAGAATTTTGGTTATGGGATTGATTTAGAGAAGTGGCAAAAATTATGCTAACCATCTATCTGGTTTGTTTAGCATCTTCAAAGTAGTTCTGTTTAGCACCTCTAATTTTCTGTGCTGATTCTTCTTTTTCTATTTGACCCATTTTGTGTTTAACTATGTCCATTTTTAACTTAATATCTTTTTTTTCTGTGGCATTTTCTGTAGCTCTTTTTCAAGTCTTTCATGCTCATCCTCTAAGGCCTTAGAGGCTGATCTTTTCTTAATGTTCCTTTTCCTTATATAATCTGTTATTAAACCTCGAGCATATGCCTTCATTGTGTCCCATATGTTCTGAATTGATGTATCTTCTTTCTTATTTTCTCTTTAAAAAAGAGATAATTCTTTTTCCATCCATTGTGTGGATTCTTTTTCCTTTAAAATAGTATTATTTAATGTCCATCTCAATCTTCTTTTTTGCCCTTTCCATTTAATTGTTATTGGATTGTAGTCTGCCCAAGTGCTTGTTTCAATGTTTATTTCTTGAATGTTAGATATTAGTTCTGTTGACATCCATATCATATCAATTCTAGACCATGATAAATGTCTATTTGAAAAGAAGGTATGTTGTTTGCTTTTAGCATTTCTTTCTCTCCATGTGTCTTTCAAGTTCATTTCATCAACCATTTTAAAAAAGGATTTTGGGAGAGTCCTTCTATTTTGTTTTGTTGCTGTTACTGTACAATCCAATTTATTATCTACAATTTCATTAAAATCTCCCATCATAATTATATTAGCATAGTCCAGTTCAATTATTTTCATATGTAATTTTTTATAAAATTCTTCTTGTTTATCATTTGGAGCATAGATTGCAATTAGGAGTGTTTTCATATTATTGTCCATTATGTCCACCATTAATATTCTTCCATCCTCATCAGTATAGATAAATTTTGCTGGGGTGGTCTCTTTAATATATAAAACCACTCCTCTTTTCTTACATTGGGTCAAAGAAGTAAATATTTTCCCTAGTTTTGGTTGTAACAATTGTTCATATTGTTTTTTAATGTGTACTTATGTGTAGACAAATTATATCAAATTTTAATTTATCTAATTTATGAAAAAAATTCCTTCTTTTGGCGATTGAGTTAAGTCCATTTATATTAATTGTAATCAATTTTTTTCTCTTCCATGGTTATATTTTATAATTAGGTTTGGCAGCTTTCGTGGATCTTAGTTCATGTTGTTCTTTGGCCTGCACCTTTCCACCTACTGTGTCTTCTTCTTTTTCTGTCACCCTTTGACAGTCAACTTGGAATTCAATTAATGAGATCTCTTTTTCTGCCTCCTCTTCTTTCCTTCCAAAGAATTCTTCATGGAATAATTCTGCTTTCTCAATTGAATCAGTTCTATATCTCTGTTCTTGCCATGTGAACATTAACCCTTCTGGGATCAGCCATCTAAAATTCACCTCTTTTTAAAGTAGGATTTTAGTCAAGAATCGGTATTCTCTTCTCAACTCTCTCACTCTTCTAGATATTTGTTTTTAAACCACAATCTCCTTGTCTTTATATTTCAATACTTTCTCTTTTGCCGCTTGCAATATTTGCATTTTGATAGCTTTTTTTGTAAATCTGATGTAGACTTCTCTTGGTAGGTTATTCCTCATCGCATATCTTGTGAAAACTCGATAAACCTCATCTATTCCATCTATCATCTTCTCCTGAGTTATTTCCAAAGCTTCAGCAAGTATTTCTATCATTATTTCAGCTAAATTTTGTCCTTTTTCTTCCTCTACATTTTGAAATTTGAGATAAAATTCTGATCTATCCATCTCCCATCTCAACATAGCACTTTTATCTTGTTCAATCACCATTAATCTATCATCAATATCTCCAATTTTCTTATCTCTTTCTTTATCTTCTTCTTCAATTTTTTGGAATCTCTCATCATATTTTGACATCATTTGTTGGATGGTCTCGTCTTTTTCATCAGTCTTCCCTGTTCTTTGTTCAATATTCTCTGTTCTTTGCTCAATGTTTTCTATTTTCTTTTCAATTTTCTCTGATCTTGTTTTAATATTTTGGATTCCTTGCATAATCATCTGCAGAGTAACTTTGTCTTGTTCTTTTTCTTGCCCTAACATTGTCTGCATTGGGTGTTGTCCTCCAGATGTCGGAGAGGAAGGAGTTGAAGAAAAGTCCAATGTTTTTGCCCAGGACATGCTGATGATTTCCTGATACTTGGCTTCATGCGGTATTTCTTATTGCTGCTTAATCACTTCCTTTTCAGCTGCAAGAACAGGAAAGAATTGAATTCCTAAAGCTTGGATGAATGTCATGTTTGGAAAGTCAAGGTGGGATGGATTGCACTTTCATATTATTTTTGCAAAAGGGATTCGTAATTGATGAACATTTTCCACTTGAAATGTTAATTTGAATGTCTCCTGATAACTTACCTTCAGTGGGTATCCAACCCAACATTCACGGATGTTCCAGAACCAGGGTTTCTGCAAGAAGACACCATTCATTAGGAATCGCATCATACCAGCCCACCAACACTTCTTTAAACCTGATATGAAGGGGACAATGGAATGGAAAGGAGACCACAAAGCAACTGTAGTCACTAAGATATTGAAAAGAATTGAAAAATGGACCCTTTTTTGCTCATCAAAAATGTTTCATTAAATGTTAGGAGGTGGGAGGCAGAGAAGGTCACAACCTGTATTACATATGACTAGGGTGTTTTTTTTTTTTACAATGACCAACAGAAATAGAGAAAGTTGGCACTCACATCATAAAGGACGGCCAATGCCATGAGGATGAAAATGAAGGAGTGCACGGTTCTCCAGCTGGAAAACAACAAGAAAAAACGCATCAGGGAACTGAAAAACAGGCTGGGAGATCCAGAACTTCTCGTGCTAGAGGGGAATACAAAGTCCAGCTGACAGAGGATTGTGACTACTCCAACAGCCCTTATTTCCACCTTCTGAAGCAATCAATAATAGCAATCACCCTTTAGTCATTCTTCTACCTGAACCCCTTGGTCCAGATTCTGATCTCTAGAACAGTTGAATAGATCTCTCCCCTTCCCTAAATATGTTTAAAGCTTACCTGGAGGTTTTTCTGTGTCCTCAGAATCACCTGAGTAATACAAATGTTTGTGGAGCTTTCCTGGCCTCAATGACTTGCTAAAAGAATGCAAATGACCAGCTGTCTGCAAGTGTATAAATAGATCTCTTTGTTGAATAGTTGAATAGATCTCTTCCCTTCCCTGAATGTGTTCTTTAAATACTGAAAATAAAGATTTCATCAAGTTGAGCTCAACTTCTGGTTATATCATGGAGGCATCTATGAATCTTTTATTTTTTTTGGCCAGCACTCCTCTTTCCTGAGATGTTTCCCCATTTCCAGTTATGCTTAACACTCTGGAATTTTCTCTCCTGCAAATATTTGACTCTATTTAGCTTCTCCATCCATGTCTGAATGGAGAAAGATAATTTGGTTCTGGATCACAGAAGGGACATGACTGTCCATCAACCAAATGATTGCCCTGCTTTGCATCACCAGTCACAAATACCCAACATATGTCTTTGGAGATTCTCAATCATCCAGGTAATGGTTATCCCAAAGGTGCTTTTTTTCAAGAGGTAATTGGACTTTCTGGTTTTTCTTTTAAGTTGTTTTTGCTTTTCATCTAAGAAGCTTCTTCAGCTCTGACTGGATTGTGGAGAATAAAAGGATTTATACTTCTTGCAGACAGCTGGTCATTTACATCGTTTTAGTGACTCCTTAAGTCCACCTGGAGGTTTATCAGTGCTTTACTGAGGTCCTAGCATACTATGCCCACGGCATTTTTCTGGTCCACTAATTTAGTCATTTTATCAAAGAATGCAATAAGATTTGTTTGGGAAAATATGTTTTTGACAAACACATGTTGGCATCTAGTTATAACTTTGCTTACCTCTAGGTGTTCGCTGTGTTATTGCCTGACAATCTTTTCCAGGATCTTCAAAGCTATTCAAGGCAGGCTGACAGGTCTACAATTTCCTGGATCCATTTTTTTCCTCCTTTTTTGAAAATGGAAATCTCACCAGCACTTTTCCAATCCTTTGGTAATTGCCCAATGTTCTAGGATCTTTGAAGATATAGTTCAGTGATTCTGAGATCACATCTTCCAGCTCCTTCAGAATTCTGGGTTGTAAACCATCTGGTCCTGTTGATTTGAACTCATCTAGGGTGGACAGGTGTTTCTTTCCATTTCTTACCTGTTTGGCCATGGATTACTAGTCTGTTTTTATGGTTTTACTTTTGGTAAGTTGGGGTATTGTTTTCCTTTTGTATATAAAAGGTGCAAAGAATGAATGAAGCAGTTCCATTTTATGCCTACTGCCATTCACTTCCTTGCCATCTTCTCCCATTGCCCCATCCCAGCTGATGATTTATCAGGTTTCTTCTTCCCTCTGCTCCAAAGTTTTCTGAAAGAATCCAACTACCTCGATTTCAAATTTCCTTGTGTATCCAGTAAATCTTTATATTTAATCATTTTAGTGATATCCAAATTGTTTGGGTGAATTATCGCCTCCATTGTTAATATCCAGATTGGTACTTTTGAATAGTGTTTTTTCCATATTTTTTTCCAATTAATTAATAATGAGTCTCTAATTAGATGTCCGTGGAAATATTTCTGATTTACTTTCCCTACATCCCATAAAAAGGCATGCCACCCCCTCTGCAGATCATGGCCTTCTAAGAATAAAATTATCTTATTAATTAAGTTCACCCAATCTTTTAGCCATACTAGAGAGGCAGCAGTATAATACAATTCCCAATTTGGAAGTGCCAACCCTCCCTTGCTCTTCAAATCCTGCATTGCTTTTAAATTTATTCTAGGTTTTTTCCCTTGCCAAATAAATTTAACGGTTATTTTGTTAAATTCTTCAAAAAAAAATTTGTGTAATTTAATTGGGATCATCTGAAATAAATATAAAAATTTTGGAAGAATATTCATTTTAATGGCAGCAATCCTGCACAATAGTGAAAGTTGTAACCTGCCCCATGATTCTAAATCCTTCTTTACATGTTGCAACAATTTGTCATAATTATTTTCCTTAAGTGTCTTGCAATGCGGTGTCATCCATATTCCTAAATATTTAACTTTCTTTGTCACTTGTATTTCCATAACTTCTTCTAATTTGTTTTTCTGTTTTTCTGTTAAATTTTTAGTCACTAATTTTGTTTTCTTCCTATTAATTTTGAGTCCTGCTACCATTCCAAATTGTTCTAATTCGTTCATCAATTTTTGTCCTCTTTCTATTGGTTCCTCAATAAAAAACACCATATCGTCGGCGAACGCTTGCAACTTGTATTCTTCTTTCTTAACCTTTAATCCTTTTATCTCTGGGTTCTTGTCTAATTTGTATTAATAGTGTTTCTAATGAAAATATGAAGAGCAGGGGTGAGAGTGGGCAGCCTTGTCTAACTCCTTTTTCTATTTTTATTGTTGTGTATCATAAATAGTTGTTATAATGTTTTCAAATTTAGTGCCCAAATTCATATTATAAATTTTTTGAATTAAAAATTGCCAATTTAAATTGTCAAAGGCCTTCTCTGCATCTAAAAACATAAGTGCAATTTGTTTTTCAGGGTGGGCTTCATAAAATTCTAAGACATCTACTACTATTCCTAACTAATTTCTAATCTGTCTGGTCGGGAGAAATCCATTTTGATCTTCATGTATATACAGATTTAAGATTCTTTTTAATCTGTTTGCTATGATAGAGGTTAATATTTTATCATCAGTATTTAGCAGTGACATTGGCCTATAGTTGTATATATGTCGAGGATCAGATTCCTCCTTCGGGATCAGTGAAATCAATGCTACCCTCCATGAGTCCAGCATCCTGGCTGCCAATAAGATATCATTGAAAACTTCCACCACAAGGAGTCCAATTTGTTCTGCAATTGCCCTGTACAGCTCTCCTGGAATGACATCTGGCCCCGGGGCTTTATTATTTTTCTGATTCTCTATTTCCTAACACACCTAAAAAGCACACACCCCAAAATCAAGTTCACCATGGAAATGGAAATAAACAAACAACTACCATTCCTAGATGTACTAATCTACAAAAGAACAGATGGCACACTGGGACACACCATATACCAGAAGAAAACACACACCAACCACTACATCAACGCCCAATCCCACCACCACCCAGCACAGATAAATTCTGTGGCTAAAACACTAATTACCAGAACCAAACGCCTGGCAGACAAGACACATATAAAGACTGAACTATGCACTCTGACTGAAGTATTGACAGCCAATGGCTTCCACAAAAACAAAATCACCAGCTTGATCCACAAAAACACACCAAGACATAACAGAGACCTAGAAGATCAACAGACCTATGGAACAGCTGTCCTGCCCTACATAAGAGGTACTACAGATAGTTTGGGTTTGTGGGTGGCATTAGCCAGGGCTCTGGACTCTTGAAATCATCAAAAATAAATACCAACCAGCTAAACACCTCATGGAACTAACAGAACACTGCCTAACCAACACATATTTCATGTACAAAGGACAAAGATACAAGCAAATTGAAGGAGCCCCTATGGAATCACATCTGTCACCCGTCATTGCAAACCTGTTCATGGAAGAATTAGAATCCAGAGCCCTGGCTAATGCCACCCACAAACCCAAACTATGGCTAAGATACATCGATGACACATTTGTGATTTGGCCCCATGGAAAAGAAAACCTAAACAATTTCCTAACACACCTTAACAGCACACACCCCAAAATCAAGTTCACCATGGAAACAGAAATAAACAAACAACTACCATTCCCAGATGTACTAATTTACAAAAGAACAGATGGCACACTGGGACACACCGTATACCAGAAGAAAACACACACCAACCGCTACATCAACACCCAATCCCACCACCACCCAGCACAGATAGATTCCGTGGCCAAAACACTAATTACCAGAACCAAATGCCTGGCAGACAAGACACATATAAAGACTGAACTATGCACCCTGACTGAAGTATTGCCATCATCAGGCTTCTGTATTGAGTTTGTATGTGAGTCAGGCTATCACAGCCATTTAGTTTTAAATTTGAGGCGAGCCTACTGTTGTTCCAGGATGGATTTTTCTTCATCCTGATTGGTTGGGAGTCTTGGTCTGTGTTTGTTGGTCTTGGAGTTTGCTTGATTGGTGTTTCTAATTTCTTCTGTCTGTTTTGTGGCTTTGATTGGCTGGCAACACTGTATTCCTGTATTGGAGGCTTTCAGTGCAGCTTGGCTTCTAGAAAAAGGACGGCTGTCATCTATTAGGAAGCTAGGTTTCATCTGGGTGCCTGGTTGGGGTGTGTTTGAGCTGGAGGTATCAGGGGAGTCTGTTTGTGCCCAGGTGTTTGCCTGGCTTGTGGTGTGGAGATCTTTCTATTTGAGTTTGCAGGCTTCCAAATGATTGACAGTCTGGTGGAATCATCTCTTCTATTCATGCCTTCAGGTCTTTTTTCAATCTCTATGGCTTCTTTGATGATTCTGTGGCTGGGGTTTTCTATAGTGGCTAGGGTTTTGGTGCCATTGAAGTTGATATTATGACCTGTGGCTTTCATGTGTTGGACTAGTGAGAAGGTGTGTTCCAGCTTTTTTACTGCATTTTTGTATTCATCCAGGTGGGTATTTATTCTTCTATTTGTCTGTCCAATATATGTAGTATCTTACTGATTTTGTCTATATTACCTCTTATGTAGGGCAGGACTACATAAGGTACTATGTAGGTACTATGAGGTACAACAGACAAAATCAGTAAGATACTACACAGGCATCACATCAAGACTGCCTTCAAAACAGACAAAAAAATAGCAGCCATCCTTAGAAACCCCAAAGATAAAATTGACCTGGAAAACCAAGGCATATACAAAGTCCCCTGTGCTTCATGCCTGGCCACATACATTGGACAGACTAATAGAAGAATAAGTACCCACCTGGATGAACACAAAAATTCAGTAAAAAAGCTGGAACACACCTCCTCACTCGTCCAACACATGAAAGCCACATGTCATAACATCAACTATGCTCAAGTTCTATTCAACACTATACAACATACCATATAATAAATATATATAATAAATAATAAATAATCTATCAAATACAACTATATTTAAATTTTATAAGTTTGTAAGTATTGTAAATATATATGTGTATTTATCCAATCTTATCTAACCTTAGAACTGCAAGAGCAGAGATTAAAAATTGATCAGTGGATATACCTCCAAATTCAAAGTAGATATAAACAAGATAGGAAAGAATTTGGAATTAACAATAAACTCAAGCAATTAGATAAAATTGTATTAGGATCAGGAAAAAAAACAACAACAAAATTTTATAATTATTTTATAATTTTATAAATTTTATAATTATTAGATGTAGAATTAGAAGAAGAAATAGTTAAAGGGAATATGATAGCCTGGAGTAGGAATGTAGGATGTAGTATCACTTTAATAGAATGGGAAAAGGTCTGGGGTAGAAATAATAAGATCACAAAATTGGCAGCATACAAAGAAAATGCCTATAAAATGTTTTATAGATAGAAACTTCCTCCTTCAGGATAAGCAAAGATGCGCCTCAATATGAGTCTGAAAATCTGGAAATGCAGAAAAAAAGAGGGAACCTATTTTCATATGTGGTGGTCCTGGACAGAAGCCCAAAAGTTCTGGCAGAAAATTAGAAATTGGTTGGAAGAAATAACAAAAGAACAGATCAAGTACAAACCAGAGTCCTTTCTGTTAGGGATTTTTGATAAACAACTATCCAAAAAAGTGAAATACATAACAATACATATTTTAACAGTAGCTAGATTAGCTTTTGCTCAATGTTGGAAGCAACCTCATCTACCTACAGAGGAGATGATAACACAAAAAATCTCAAATTGTGCAGAAATGGACAAATTAACTCTAGCATTAAAAAATAAAGACACTTCAATATACTGTAATAGTTGGAATTGCTGGTATAAATGATTAGAACAAAGACACTATAAGGCAAAAAAGAATAGGACAAATGTATATGAGCGATATACAAATATATGTAAGGACAAGATGTGCATATATGGCATAAATTAAGGAAAGAAAAGATCTTATAAACTGTTGAAAATGAGAATGTTTTTAATTGTTTTCTATCCTTTTCTTTCTCTTTTTCTTTTCTCTTCTTTTTTTTCCATTTATGTATGTGTTGTTGATTTGTTTTTAATTGTAAAATCAATAAAATTTGTTTTAAAAAAGAAAGAATCCAACTACACAGGGGATTGATTGGGTTCAAAGACTTTCCCTTCCCCAATGAACTTTCTTCAAGCTTAGAAACCCATTCTTAAATATAGAAAATTTGGGAGAAGTACCTTTGATCAATTAATATATATATTCTTACTGGACATCCAACACAAACATCCTTCTTAAATCATTCAGAATCTTCTTGTAAAGTCATCAGTAACAAAGATCCCATTGGGCACTAAGAGATGCTCTGGTCCACATGGACCACATATGAATTGCCCTGCCCCAAGAGTTTCCACTCACCTGGCTTCACAGAATTTCTTGGTTAAGCTCGGCCGGTTCTGATTCAGCCTGTATCGGAACCACCTCTCTACCTGTCTTGGTTGGAGGTCGCACTGTTTAGCTAAGCCACTAACTTCTTCCTGAATGGCAGGAGACAGAAGCAGGTAAGAAAAGCTGCACAGGCGCTACAGGGGTCCATGACAAAAAATCATAATGAGATAAGGAAAGTGAGACAAGGAAAGATATAGGGGAAATGAGAAATGATATGGGAGAGATGAAGGAAAAAAAATTAAAATATGGATAAAAAACTTGAAAGTTCCTATCAAACAATAACAAGAAATGAGCAAAGAATCCAGAAAATGGAGGAAAATCAGAACAAGTAGAGGAAAAAGAGGATGATATAAATTATAAATTGTCACAAGCAAATAAAGAGCTAGGAAACTCTGTGATAATGTTGGAAACAGAAAAAGCTACTTGTTACCTGAGATTCCAGAAAATAGAAGAGAAGGGGGAGGAAATGCAACAGGCCCCAATTTTTAATTTTTCCTCAATTTCTCTGTGCTATGAATACACATGCAGGATATGTTGGGGGGATAGAAAAACAGAGAGCCCCCCCACTCCTGATCTTTCAAAAAAGTGTGAAGACCTGGCTCTGCCAACTTGTATAGGGCTTACAGTGTGCTATGCAACCTGGGAGTGATGAATACCTTAAAGGCTCTCCACTTACCTTTTTTACTTTTACTTTATTCTATCTTTGTATCAGACTGCCATTTCACTGATGATCCCGGGGGGATGGGGAATTGAAACTTCATCAAGAAACTTTCATTTCAGTCAAAACAAAGCACATTCCAGCTGGCAACATCAAGGTCATCTCCAAGGAGACCCACAGTGGTCAGATGGAGTGACTTCTACAACCTGCAAAATTGTTTATTTGGGGAATGTGACTGATGATGCATCTTGGGGGGAGGGGAAAATAGGATCAGAACCAAAGTGCAAATTAAGTGAGATCAGAGTTGACTTCATTTGGTCTCTGCCACCCTGAAGCTTCTAATAAATAACTGGATTTCTTTTGAAGCTTGGCCTGAGGCTCAATTAGGGCATCATTGGGAACCCCGACAGTTTATCCTTTGAGCTGCAAATGACCCATTGTCCCTCTGAGAGTGAGATGAATAGATATCTACCTGAAAACCTGTGGAGAAGAAACTCACCTTTTGGGGATTTTTCCTCCACTTTGTGTAAAAAGCTTCCAAGATCAGGTTTGGAGAAGGTTTCCACCTCATTTTTTCTTGCAAACCCAGTTTTTTGCTCAAAGGGATGGCGATTTTCCTGGAAAAGGAAACAGCTTCAGTCAGACAAATGAACACTGGCTAAAAGTAAGGTTCTACACCAGGGGTGTCAAACTTGTATTGGCACATTATCATCACATGACATATCATGACATTTTTACATTAGGGGTGGCCAGCACATGATGCATCTGGCCTGCAGGCTGAGAATTTGACACCCCTGTTCTACACTTAGCTTGGAAAAACCAAATGTATAAGTACAGGGTAGGAAACTTGGCTTAATGACGGTAATTGTGAAAGGGATTTTGGAGTCCTGGTGGACAAACACTTAAACATGAGGCAATGGTATACAGCAGTAGCCAAAAAAGCCAATGCAATCCTAGGCTGCATTAATAGGGGCACAGAATCAAGATTACATAATGTTCTAGTGCTGCTTTACAAAGCCTAAATTGGAATATGGCATCCAGTTCTGGTCAACACAATATAGAAAAGATGTTGAGGCTCTGGAAAGAGTGCAAAAAAAGCAACAAAAATGATTAGAGTTGGAGGCTAAAAGATATGAGGAACGGTTACAGGAATTGGATATGTCTAGTCTAATAAAAAGAAGGCCTAAGGGAAACATGATGGCAGTCTTCCAATATTTGAGGGGCTGCCACAAAGAAGAGTGGGGGATGGGGGTGTTTATCTATTCTGAAGGCAGGACAAGAAGCAATAGATGGAAGCTAATCAAGGAAAAGAGCAATCTAGAATAAAGGAGAAATTTACTGACAGAACAATGAACCAGTGGAACAGTTTGCTTCCAGAAGTTGTGGTTGCTCCATCACCAGAGGCTTTCAAAAAGTACCTGAAATGGTACTCGATCTTCTGTTCAAGGAAGGAGTTGGGCTAGAAGACCTCCAAGGTCCCTTCCAACTCTTATTATTCTCTGTTCTATGTTCTAAATTTAAATGGTCCTTGGCTTTCTTGTTCCATGGCCCATTCAAGAACAGGCACATGAAACCAATGCAAAGAATGCAAGTCTACAGAACATAACTTCAAAAAAGTCATGACGTTAAACAAGCAGGACAGTTTGGATATTTAAAAACTCTACACATGGTCAAATGCCAGTTTTGGTGGCCAAGAATGAAGCAGGACATTGAGGATTATGGAAAGAGTTGTGCCACTTGTGCCACAAGGAAAACCAGACCAGGAAACCTCCAGTATTATTACAATCAGTAGCTGAGCCATCCCGGCTCTGGCAGAAGATTGGAATGGATTTTTCAGTAGATTTACCTGACAGTGGGGGGCACACAGTAATTTGGACTGTCGTGGATTTACTTTCCAAACAAGCACATTTTATTCCATGTAAAGATCTACCATCAGCCAGAAAATTATCCAAAATATTTGTGAATCATACATATATAGACTACATGGAGTGCCTCGCAGAATCATTTCAGATAGAGGGGTTCAATTTACTGGAAAATTTTAGAGACAATTCATACAAGCAGTTGGATCCTCTCAAGGCCTGAGTTCAGCTTTCCATGCCCAGACCAATGGATTGGTTGAGAAGACTAACCAAATTATTGGACAATATTTGAGATGTTATGTAAATTATCAACAAACCAACTGGGCTGATTTGCTACCATTTGCAAAGATTGCTTATAATAATGCTGTACATAGTAGTACTGTGTTAACACCTTTTCAAATCAATACTGGGATGGAATTCATTCCCATGCCTGAATTGCAGAAGGACCTCTGCCCATTGAAGGCCATGAACATTATGAAGTTAAGAAAATTTTGGATTCTAGGATTTTCAGGGGGAAGTTACAATATTTAATTTATTGGAAAGGCTATCCAATTTCATAAGTGACTTGGATTAATAGCTGGAAAATAAATGCTGATAGATTGGTGGGGAGATTCCATAAAAAATATCTACACAAGCCAAAACAGAATTCTGCCGGTGGCAGAAGAGGTTAAAATTGTGCATCGTATGATTGTGTTTAACCTATTTTCAATCTTTGTGTATTTTATGCCATTGCAGGGATTTCTTTTCCAATGAGGGAGGGCAGCCTGTCAAGCCCGAAATTGACATAAGTGTAGCCATTTTAGTTTGTCTTAGAATATATTCTTTACCTTATTTTCTCTGTGGTAGTCATGGGGGGAAGGGTTTCGGACTTGACACATTCATTAGGGGGGAGGAGTGGAGATAAAGAGAGTGTTATGGCTAGATGATCTTCTTTCCTGTGGGAAACAAGCTGTCCATTTTTGGGTCCCTGGAAGTGGAGATTTATAACATCAAGCAATGTTGGATTACTTCTATTGAAGAATTTGACTATTGGGGGTTGTTTCTAACTTCTAATATTGTGGGGTAATTCTAGGTTGGGTCAGATCTGGAATTACCATGGACTTTGCCAATTTGATGCTTTCCTAAATAAAAGAAAACTTTATGGAAGATGGACTTTGTTATTTTCTTTTAAAATGGATTTCATCACTTGGAAACCTGACACTGGATTTTAAAAAAGTGGTGAAAACTAATAAACTAATAATAAAAATAGCTACACTGAATGAAATAATTTTTAAATAATAGTGATTAGAATCAGGCTTGAAAAAAACCCTATAATATTAATATGCAACAGCAGAAATTCAACTTTTTAACATATTAGAATGGATAGATTAAATACTTGACAGAGAAGAAGCATATTGCTCTGTATTCTTCAATGTAAGGACATTTAGAAAATGGATAAAGAGCATAAATTCAGGAATGCATTCTTTAATACCAGGGGTGAATATTCTGAGGATGTAAATAAACCCCCAGGTGACTACAATGACTCTCTGAGAGCTAATCACCACCTAGCAAGATTGGGTATGTCAGAGCATTTGCAATGTGACTTCCATTATGAGACAACCCAGGAGCAAAACACAGTACACAGAGATTTGGACATTTAACAGTGGTTTATATACAACAGTTATGTACAGACATACACATGATAGGCAAAATACATTACAAGCAATCTTTCTTCTTCTTAACTCTACACAGAGAACTTCTGCAAGGAGTTCACAAGGAGAGAGGACATACCCCTTAATGGTTGCCTTTATATAAACACATCTTAAAGGGGTAGAACCCATCCACAGTCTTAAAGTAAATACCCATGCTATGCTGATTCATTCTTATTGCATCAGCCTATGTTGCATCAGCTTCATTGCTGTTCAGCTCTTAAATCCCAAGACCTTAAAGCCCCTGTCACACAGCACCAACGGATGCAAAGAGGATGTAAAATGGAGAGAAACACTTGCCATCCATTGGTTAACGCGATGCTTCCGTTCTGAACACACTGCGTCCGTTTTTCATCCTCTCTATCCATCCAGCATCTGTCTACTGACATTTCATCCGCTCAAAAAGTTTTGAGCTGCACAAAACTTTTTGAGCAGAAAATGTATCCAATGCGTCCGTTCTACATCCGCTACACATACAGGGAACATCCGTTAGACATCTGTAGTCATCTGTTACGCATCCGCTATATCCACTAGGCATCCGCTGTGCATCCACGCAACTCGCATCTGCTCCAGTGGAAAAGGGACACAGGGAGGAAGCGAAACGGACACGGAATGGACACGCAGCATTAGTAGCATGGACGGAGAAAGGATGAAAGCAGATGCAGCTCGCATACAAAGCATTAAAATGGAAAAAACGTTTGTATAGGGGATGTATCTCGGATATTAAGGATGTCTGCAGGATGCCTAGAGGATGCAAAAGGACACCTAGCGGAAAACCTATATTTCCTATAAAAAGGGGGAGGAACTCACCTGGATCTCACTTTCAGTCCAGCAGCCCTGAAGTGGAGACCTCTTCAGCCTTCATCTGGCTTTTGCTCTTCCCCAGCATCCAGTCATCTCCACCATGGATCATCACACAGTCCTTTTGGTAGCCACCATCATTCTACAACAGTGTGAAGCCATCTACAGGCTCTTTCACCTGTTCTACGGGAAGAAAAGGAGGTGTCCAAAAAGTGTCTGGGTACGAAGATGGATCGTGAGAAGAGCCGAGTATGGACTGTATAACAAGCTGATGGTGGAGCTGAGAAACAAAGACCCTCGTGCATTCCAGAACTTCATGAGGATGCCGCCAGCCATGCTTGATGAAGTTGTGGAGCGGCTGAGACCCAGGTTGACCAAGCAGAGCACCAACTTCTGGCCCAGCCTGTACCCTGGACTCAAGGTGGCACTGACTCTGTGGCACCTGGCCTCCGGGATCATGTACAGGAACATGCAGTACAGCTGGAGGGTGCCAGACAACACCATCAGCATTGTGGTCAGAGAAGTGGTGCAGGCCATCATCGAAGAATACCTGGAGGAGCTCCTCCAGTGCCCCTCCACTGAAGAAGGCTGGAAGAAAGTTGCAGAGCAGTGGTATCAGAAGTGGAACTTCCCCCACACTGTTGCAGCCATAGATGGCAAGCACGTGGCCTGCAAAGCTCCAGCCAAGTCAGGGTACACTTATTTCAACTACAAGGGCTTCTTCAGCATCATCCTCTTTGCCATAGTCAATACTGACTACAAGTTCATGTACATCGATGCTTCAGGCAATGGGTCATCTTCAGATGCCCAGGTATACAACGCCAGTCACCTCAAGGAGGGGCTGGAACACAACCTCATCATGGGCTTCCCAGATCCAGACCCCCTGCCCAATGACGTGCAAGATGTGCCCTACTTCATTGTGGGGGATGATGCCTTCTCCCTCACAACCTACCTCATGAAGTCCTACACCTCCAGACTCCTCACCAGTGAAGAGAGGATCTTCAACTACAGTCTGTCCAGGGCAAGGCGGGAGGTGGAGAACGCCTTTGGCATCCTGGCCAACAGGTTCCAGGTACTTCTCACCACCATGCAGCATCGCCCACAGACCGTGAGGAGGATCGTGGAAGCTTGCTGCATCCTGCACAATCTCATGCGCACCCGCTACCCAGTCTTGCAGAACAGGCTCGTGGACCTCCAACAAGGCAATGGGGACATGGAGCCTGGAGAATGGAGGCAAGGGTGAAACCTGATAGACACTGTGGATGTGCAAGGTGCCAACAGAGCTTCACGTGAAGGGAAGAAGCAGCACAACCTCCTGAAACACTGGTGCAACTCCCCAGTTGGAGCAGTGGAGTGACAAGACAGGATGATAGATGCTTAATGGATTCTTCCTTCAGCCTGTCTCATCACACTGATGTGATTGTGCCATGTATGTTGAGTGGCCCTACAATGAACAGGGCATTTAATAAAGAGTTGTGTTTATGTTGAAATGTGTTGATGAATGATTACATTTTCATTGATAACAAAGGGCCATAGGTATGGCACCTGGGAGGGTGGACCATACAGTCCCACTATGCTTGCACTGGAGGTTTATCTATCCCACAGCTATTACCCATCCCAAAAGTATCCCTGCCCATCCCACAGATATCCCTGCCCATCCCACAGGTATCCCTACACATCCCACAGCTATTACCCATCCAACAGGTATCCCTGCCCATCCCAATGCTATCTTATCCCATCCCACAAGCATGCAAAGGCTTAAACCATTTCTAAAAGTTTCCACCAAGACTTTATTGACTAAAATAAATGAAGCAAGTGTGTGAAGCAAAGATAATCTTTGTTAATAACAAGCTGTAAAAGCAAAATGACCCAAGTATCCCAAGCAAAAATAAAGTCAACAGGTAGCAACCCAGTCTTTGGCACTCTTCTCAGTCACTCTGAGGCGTGCCCATAGTCTCAGGGGTGAAGGGTCCAGGTGCTGTGGAGGTGGCTGCTGATGCAGTGCTGGTCTGAGGCACCATTGGGGTGCCTGGCCCTGAGAGGACAACAGGGGATGGTGTGTGGAGGAAGCTCACAGAGAGCTGGCTCAGTCCTGTGATGTTGAGATCCCCTTCCTCCATGACATGGAGTTTCAGTCCCAAGACCGATGACAGATGTTCTGAGGCCGGGCTTTGCTGTGGGGTGGAGGAAGGAGGAGTGTAGTGGGGATGTCTGGTCTGCAGCTGAGCAAGGTGAGGCATGGGTGGCATCTGTGGCATGGGTGGCATCTGTGGCATGGGTGGCATCTATGGCATGGGTGGTATCGGTTGCGTAGGTGGCATCGGTGGCATCAGTGGTGTCGGTGGCATCGGTGGTGTTGGTGGCATCAGTGGCATCGGTGGCGTTCGATGAACCTGTGCCTGGACTGGGAAGGGCTGCCTGTGCTGCTGGAACTCCTGGTAGCCGTAGCCTTGGTCGGTAAGGGCCTGTGGAAAGCCTTGGAAGGGCTGTGACATCACCTGGGGTGGAGGAGCAGACCTGGACTGGGTCAGAGCAGGTTCAGCTGGGCCTCGAGGGTTGTGCAGAAGACCGGTGATCCTGTCCTTGATCACCTGGTACTGTGATTCGGACATTTCCAGGGGGGTCTGGTTGACGTAGGTTAGGAAGGGATTGCGGTTTGAGGATGGTATGTCAGTGTGTACCACCTGAGAGAGGAGATCTATGCTGCTTTTGATGGTGTCCCAGATCTCCAGCAGGACAGTGTGCCTCTGTCCCTCCGGTCTGGCTCTTTTCCTGCTTTCTGTGGAGGTTGAGCTGGGGGTGGATGTGGGTTGGTCTCTGGTGGAAGTGCCCTCTCCTTGCTCCCACTGTGTCAGGGGGTCCTCCATGCGCTCCGCCATGGGGACTGCAGCTGTCGGGGGGGTCTCCATTGTGGAACGCTCCACAGATACCTTCCTGGACACAGGAGCTGACTCTTGGCCAGAAGAGGACTGGCTCTCTGCGGGCTGCCTTAGAGAGAGGGTTGTGAGAGGGGCTGCTCCTTGGTGGCAGATCTCACCCTCCAAGAAGCTGCACTTGGCCATCATGTAGGTCTCTCGGTCAGCTTGACCGTGGCCTGGCCAGATTTCTTGAAATGCAGCTTCCTGTACCATGTGAACATGTGCTTCCACCTGCCAAGGAGCACCTCTGAAGTGTAGCCCAGGCTCTCCGCCTTCTCTCTCCAAGCAGCCTGCTTCCTTTTGGTGTCTCGATAGAGCCTGTGTCCCTTCTGCCATAGATACTCGTTCTCCCTCAGCCATTCCAGCACCTCATCCTCATGTTCCTCTTCGATGGAGTATTGCCTCCTCTCCCGTTCTTGCGTATGCCTCTTCCTCCCTCTGGCAGGGCCATCTGGGCCCTCATCAGAGGGGCTTCAAGGTTGTAGGGGCTGCTCCTCCACACCACTACCAGCAGCAGCAGCAACAAGAACAGTAGCAGCAAAAGCAGGACCAGCAGCACCAGCAGCACCAGCAGCACCAGGATCAGCAGCAGCAGAATAAGCACCAGCAGCACCAGCAGGACCAGGAGCACCAGCAGGACCAGGAGCACCAGGAGCACCAGGAGCACCAGCAGGACCAGGAGAAGCGCCAGCAGAGTAAGCCCCAGCAGAAGCACCAGCACCAGGTGCAGCACCAGCAGAAGCTCCAGCACCAGAAGAGTCAGCCCAAGCAGCAGAAGCTCCAGCAGAAGCAGAGTCAGGGTCAGGAGGTGGGATGGTGGCCCTATCCTTCTTGCCAGGGCTGGCAGCAGATGGCACAGGCTTCCTCTTCTTCCCCATGGTTGTTGGCTGGCTGGAGCTGTATCTGGCAGCAGGTCTTTCCTCTGAATGGTGACCTGCTTGTGAGCTGCATCCTTTTATATCCACGGGGCTGACACAATGCATCCTCCCCGCATGCGCAGTGAACGCTTTGCATCCAATAGGCATCCACTAAGCATCCCCTAGGCTTCTGTGATGCATCCGCTTCATCCACTAGGCATCCACTCTGCATCCATTCCTTCTGCTGTGCATCCACTTTGCTGTGCTCCCCCAGAAGCCCTGAGGATGTGTCATCTGCTTCCTTCTGCTAGGCTTCCGTGGAGCATCCGCTTAACATCCTCACTATGTCCTCCACACGTCCGTTCCTTTCCGTTGTTGTCCGCTCTGCTTATGCAAATTCGGGGCACTTTTGAGAGCAGATAACAATGGATGGAACATTTTCTCGTCTGCTGTGTCCTTTTTACATACGTTTTGCATCCTTCGGCCTATGTGACAGGCCCTTAACAGTGTGAAATTTTGTTCTCCATCTCCTGTTCTGGAAGGCATTGCACTAATAACCTAAATAGGAATAGAGCCCAGTTTGGAGGGGGTTGCCCTTCTCCAAACAGAACCAGAGTTTAATTTGGGGGTCATCCTAGACTTGTGGTTCCTGGTTGAGAAACAGCTAGCAGCCAATACCAGGAGGGTCTTTTCCAACCTTCATATTGAACCCCAATCGTGCCTCTGCTGGGACTAGGGAGCTAATACAAGCAAAAAACAATGTCAGAAATATTAATGTCATGTTCAACTTCCCTTGGTTCTCATATTTGTCAACTTTACAAATTCAGTACATCCAAAATTATTGCTAAGGGTAAAAGGGACATTCCACTGTTTCAAGTATTTGGGTAGAGGGGGAAGGAAAGGCCTCCCTAGATAGGTGGGGGGGGGTTTCCTCCTCCTTCCACCACTGCTTGGTTTTAGCTGAAAGCACCAAATGCAAGAACTTGCCGTTCAAACAAGAACCGGAGGGTGACCAGCAGGAGAATGATGGGGAGGCTGAACAGGAGGTGATGGGGTTTGGGATAATGGATGTCCTCCGTGTCCTCCATGTCCTCCCAGGTGATTCCTGGAGGTAGCCAGTATTCCTGTCGCAAAAGCCACTGCGTGAGTTGATCCATCACCCTGGGAAGAAAGGCAGGGGGTGAGATGGGATACTGATAGAGTGTTTTCAGAAGGAGGGACCGCTCTCAGCCCTCCCTACTGTAAAAAGTTAGCACCTACCCCCCCTCCCAGAAGAATGAAATATTTTGGGTCCTATTAAAAAAGGCAGAATATTATATTTCCCTAAATGAGAAATGCAATAATATGTCTTCTTAGAGGCAGAAAACACCCCCATCTTTTCTTCATAGCCCACAGCAGATGCGAGCATTTCAGAAATAAAGAGCTTATTAAAAGAAGATTAGTATCTAGATAGTTCTATTCATAAGCAAATAGCCCTCACTCAAGATCCAACACAGGGCAAAGCCATTAAGCCATAATAGGAATTGCCCAACCTCCTTACAACACAAGCCCTTTCATTGCATCACCAGCCCAAACTTCAACCAAATTTAGCTCAAACACTTTGTCTATACTTTGCTTATAGACCCAGGTATGACCCCTATATGACCCTATATGGCACCATGGGAATCTGACAACAGCCAACAAAATACCTGTTCTTGCACAGGAAAAGGAAGTTCAAGTGCAAGAGAAGCTATAAATACCCCTCCACTCTCAATTCCATGTGGTCAGCTGCTGAGAACCTAGGTGGTTCTGTTCATCATTAAACCTTCTTTCCAATCAACCTCCATGTTTCCAATGTGTTTTTCCCAGCTTGGAACTGAGATGGATATTTCTTCCCAAACTACTCCAGCAGCATTACTCCATTTCCTTCTTTTCCTGCCAGTGAAATATTGTTAGGTCAAGTCAGGAAAGAGACAATTCAAGGATTATTGAAACACTCCTGTGGTAATGTATCTCATGCTTAGCTTACAACTTTGCCATCTAAAAATGCAAGAAGTAGGGTCAGTTACAGTAGATTTAATTCTTAACACTAGGGATGAAATGGACAAGGAGTGGGAGTTGTCTTTTAGATCTCCTGGAAGACAGAGGACCCACCAGAGGATTGGAAAAGAGCTGAGTGGATCAAGGAAATTACAATCAGCTTGATATCACCACCTGGGAAAATCCAGGAAAAGGTCAACAAGCAATAGATTTCTAGATGAGCAGCTAGATGTGAACAAGGTGATTACTGGAAGCCACCATGGGTTTGATGAAAGTAGGTCACCCAAACAAAACTGATTGCTTATTTGACAAAATCAGTGGAGTTAGGAAATACTAAGGATATAGTATTGTTAGAAGAAATATCCACCTGGTTCAGTTCCAACCTGGCAGAAAGACTCATAATTTCATCTCTTGACACATCTCTTGACTCATAAATCATCTCTTGGCTCATAAATTCAACATAACACAACACAAGCAATAGAACATAATGTTATCACAGTATTAGAATTTAAAAGAGCTGATTTTAATAAACTCAGAGAGAACTTGGGAAAAACTCCTTGGAAGAAAACCCTAAAGGGGAAAACAATTCAAGAATCTTGGGAAACTCTGAAAAGTATGATCATACAAGCCCAGACCAGCACAATACCACTGAGAAAGAAAAACAAGAAATCCAAGAAAAACCAGCATGGCTGCAAAAGATCTCTCTGACAAACTGAAAGACAAAAAGGACAAGTACAAAAAATGGAAAAAGGGACACACAACTAAGGCAGAATATCATCAGATAGCCAGAGCATGCTGAAGGCCAGACAAGGAATAATGGATGGAATCTGACCAAGGAGAGATTCAACCTAGACATACGAATAAATTTTCTGATAGTGAGAGCAATCAACCAATGGAACAGAAGTTGCCTTTGGAAGTTCTGGGAACTTCATCACTGGAAGCTTTCAAGAGGAGACTGGACTGGCATTTGTCAGAAATAGTGTAGGGTCTCTTGCTTGGGTGGGGGGTTGGACTAGATGACCTAAAAGATCCATTTCAACTCTGTTAATCTGTAATCTTTCAAGACACCATTTCTTACCCCAGCTGTCCTCCCGAAGTACAGGAGTATTAGGACTTGTATCTGGGAACCTCTGGTTGAATGAGAGAACATCTCTGGGGTTTACATGAACCCCATAAGTTTGGCCAAACTTTTTGTTCAAAATTATGAGAAAAGCTTTGACTCCTTGCGGTGCAAGCAACCTCAGGACACAAAAGGGATGGAGCATGGATTGCAACAGGGCACAAGGCTTGTTTGTTACCTGCCCTGTCATCTTAAAAATTCAGGAAGACAACATCCCCAGGTCTATAGAGATTCTCAGTCCTCCAGGTCATGGTTGTCCCAACTCCAGAGGTAACTGAACTTTCTGGCTTTTCTCTGAAGGCGTTTCACTTCTCATCCAATAAGTTTCTTGGACGAGAAACGAAAAGTCTTCAAAGGAAAATTTAAGTTGCCTTTGAAAAAAACACCTTTGGAACCGCATCCCCATGTTAAAATATTGAATTTTGCTGCCACAGATGAATTAAATTGACTTTCCCCCCCTTCCTTTTTTTGGGAATTGGGGGAACTGTCCGGTAAGTTCTTGCACTAATCATGTTTGGTCCAACGGCGAAAGCTCTGAAACGGGATTTCTGCAAGGGATGGAGGACGTTGCCACCGAATCGTCCTTTCTCTCGATTCACGCGGGAACACAGAACCCGAAGGAAACGTCCTCTCCGGAGCGACCCCACAACAGGAGCCCGAATCGGGAAAGAGAAAGGAAACTCCGCCGGGGAAAGCGACGCCCCACTCCGTCTCGTAGCCGCTTCTGCTCGGGCTGGTTGGGCGAACTCAGGATAGGGGTTTCTTCTCTTCCCCACCCCTCCAACAAACAGCATTGATGCCCCGCTTCCCAGAAAGTACGCCCAGCACTTACTCCAACCCCCCTTTTGGGTGCCCGGACTGATGCTCTCCTGAGTTCCTAAATAACCCCCCCCCCGCCCCGCCCGTCTTCTCCGTCCCAACGCCAAACCTGTTGCAGTTGCTGCTGCTGCTGCTGCTGCTGCTGCCGCCACCGCCTGGGTCTCAGATCGCTCTTTTGCCAGCTCCGATCCGGGAGGGAGACGGGCGTCTTTGGGTGGGCGGGGTTCAGGGTGGAACCTGAATCTTCCCTGAATGTGGGCTAAATGCCAAGGTGCCTCGCAGGGCAGGAGCACGCGGGCCACTCACCATCCCTGGAAGGGAGCGAAGGTTTTCCCATCTCTCCTTCATGGGGTAGTTCAGGCGATTGTAAAGGGAGAGAGAATGAGAAAAAAAAAGAGAGGGAGGAATGAGAGTGAGAATGAGAGAGAGAATGAAAGAATGAAAGAGATAATGAAAGAATGAGAAAGAGAGAGACTGACAGAATGAGACAGAATGAGAGAGAATGAAAAAGAGTGTGTGAAAGAGAGGGGGGAAGGGTGGGAGAGAGAGAGAGAGAGAGCTGCAAATTCTGGAACATTTTGTGCTTGCAAAATCAGAAAGCCACACAATGGTCTGTGCACAATGTGCAGAAATAGGCTGGTTGAGAACAACAAAGGATAACAGAATTAACAAAGTTGAAAGGGACCTTCTAGTCCAACCCTGTGCCCAAGCAAGAGACTGCACCATTTCTGACAGATGGCAGTCCAGTTTCTTCTTGAAAGCCTCCAGGGATGAAGCTCCCACAACTTCTGAAAACAACTTCTGTTCCATTCTGCACTGTCAGAAAATTTATCCTTATTTCCAGGTTGAAACTCTCCTTGTTCAGTCTCCATCCATTCTTCCTTGTCTGGCCTTTGAGTGCTTTAGAAAATAGCTTGATCCCCTCCTCCTCTCTGTGGCAGCCCCCCCCCCCTCAAATATTGGAAGGCTGTTCTCCTGTCTCCCCTGATCCTTCTCTTCCCTAGACTAGCCAGTCCCAGTCCCTGCAACTGTTCTTCAACCGTTCTTCTTCGTATGTTTTAACCTCCAGTCCCCTCATCATCCTGGCTGCTGTTCTCTGTACTCTTTCTATAGTCTCAACTTCTTTTTTATAGTGCGGTGAGCAAAACTGGACACAGGACTCTAGGTGTGGTCTTACTCAGGTTTTATGGTCATAATGGTCATAAGTGGGAAGAACGGTCTGAAGTCCATTTTTTGCAGTAACTTTGAACAGTCACGAAATGACTGAAGGCTACTTGTGCATCTGGGATTTATATGAACCCATAAGTTTGGCCAAAGTTTTGTTCAGAATCATGAAAAAAGCATTGGCTCTGTGCCTCTCTTGCTTGGTCATGAAACATCAGGACACATATGTCAAAGGGCAGAGCGTGGGCTGCAACAGGGGAGGGCTTGTTTGTCCCCTGCTCCCTCCTCGTTTATATCCATGAAGATAACACCCCCATGTTTAAAGCTTAATTATGCCTCTCCCATGAACCAAATGGATTTTTTGTGGGGTGAGAATTCGGGACATGGTCCAGCCATTGGTGAAGAAGGCTCTGAAACAGAATTTCTGCCAAGGATAAAACCTGGGTGCTGAATGAATTCTTCTCTGGGTTTACATAGTACCCAGAACCTGAAAGAGAACCCAGTGGGGGACAACCCCACCACCATAAGACCCCCAATTCAGAGGGGAAAAAAGGAACTCAGCCACGAACTGACATTTGAACACATTCAAGCTTGTGGCCACTTCTGGCCCAGTGAATAACAAAAACTTTACCATTAAAAAAAAACCCTGAAAGTGTCAATATAGATTGATTTTATTTTTGGATTATCTTAAAGAACAGATTGACTAACTTGTGGATACAAAGACTCCTGGACATTGGACATTGAACTCTTTGTTTGAGAAGTGACCTTTGCTTGAATAAAAGATTGTTGGATTATTGGACAAAAAGAAATAAAAGAAACAAAACAAAGATGAGTGGAATTTGGGAAGAAATCACCTTGGAAATTCAGGATAGGAAGGATACTTTGACAAGAAGATGTGAAGAGAGCTTGAATAAAACACAGAGCATGGATGTCGACCTGGAAATTGGGACACAACTGGCAAAGAGAAAACAGGATGTCCAGGAAAAGGAGAAGCTAACTGAAAGAGCAGTTGGAAAAATACAACAGACAAAACAAGAAATAAAAATTAATAAATGATAAGATGGAAATAAAAATACAAACAATAATGATTGATGATATTAACCAAGGGAGAATATTTTAAGTGAAGTTAATCAGGAATTGGAATTGCAGGGAGCTTCCTTTGGGAGAGAGACAGGGGTAAAATAACTTGAAAATGAGACAATTGAACTAGGTAGAGAAGGGAGAAATGTCTAAGAAGATGGGCGAAAAGGTGGTAGCATTTAGAGGTAAAGATCCAAGAGAGGAATATGGGAGACGAGCTAAGTAATGAACAATCCAAGCTTTATTGAGAGTGAGAGATGATGGATAACAAAAAATGGGTGGAAATTAGAAAAAGGAGGATTAAGGGAATAGAATTTATACAAGGTGAATTAGTAACAAGGGAATTTAGAATTTCAATGAGAGTAATTTTGAACATGTTATAATGGAATAATTAAATAACTGAAGAATACAAACTAACAAATAGGTGTATGATTAATCAATTTATATAAGATTGTTGTAATAAATATGAATATTAACATTTTATTTGAAGGAAGAGGAATGACATCTAGAATTAGGTTGATATAAAAATAACAAAAATAACATATTGAAATAAGATAATAATTTAATAAAGATTATAACTTAATAACTTAATAAAAGAACTATACTATTATTAGAATTATATAACTTGTCAAATGTAAACATGATGAATACCATTTTATTTGTGTCTGGTTACATTTCCAACATCTGGCGGACATGTTTTTAAACTTCTATGCTAATCTGATTGGTGGTAAGTCCCACCTATAAAATATTTTAAATAAAATTTCCTTACATGTAATTGCCATTATCAACTTATAAATTTCTTTCCCAGAGATTTTGCCATTCAGATAAGATGGAGTTTTGATAGAGGAATTGTAACTGGTGCCTTCTGAGATTGCTTGTTTTCTAGAAGACATTTCATTGCAAAACTAGGTTGTCAACTCATAAAACATTTTGTACACATGTTTTATAGTTGACAACAGAAAGAAGAGAGGGAGTTTCAAAGAGCAGGCAGCAGTGTGGAATCAAAAGTATATTCCATTCATATTTTCTTTGATTAGATGACTGAAGCTTCTGCCATGCAAAAATCTAATTGGAGGACATGATTGATGACTCTTAGCTACGGACATTATTCATTGGATTATACACTCAGAGGGGTGAGGAGCAAAACAGGATCAAGGGTGACAGTGAATTACATATATTAGAGTTGGCTATGCCCAGGTATATGCCAGATGTAGAATGTTACCTTCAAATAAATCTTTTTTAGTTTTCGGAGTGTGGCTCGAGGCTCATGATTTAATTGGAGTAACTGCTGGAATCCTGACATAGGTGACATCCTCAGTGCTAAAAGAAGGGGGTTCATTTTCATTTTATATTCTACTTCAGAGTTCCCCAATATTTCCAGCTTTGTGGACTGGCAGGAGGAAAAAAAGGAGATGCTTCACACAAATGGTTGGCAAGCACACATGCATGCACGCATGCACACAGCTCCATTGTAGAGAGTGCTGGCTCCTGCATGAGGCAATCTATGCTATGATAGTCCCAAAGGTGCTTTTTTAAAAAAGGTAACTGGACTTTCTGGTTTTTCTTTGAAGGCATTTCGCTTCTCCTCCAAGAAACTTCTTCATCTCTCACTGGATGAGAGGAAGGATTTATACACCTTGCAGACAGCTGGTCATTTGCTCAACCTCCAAGTGGTCTCAACAGCTTGCTAAAAGAATGCAAATGACGAGCATAAATCTTTCAATTCCCCACCATTAGAAATTCTTGGTTCTTATCATATTTTCTCTACAATTCAGATCAGGCCTCAGTAGAATAATGTAGCATTTGGGGAAAAAGATACAAGCCAAGAGAGTAGCTCCAGAGGCACAAATGGAGAAGATTTCCCACAGCCACCATAGACTTCCCTTTGGTGCTCAGGTAAGTGGGGAGGAAAGTTATCTAAATGCTGCAAAAGACCAGCATGCTAAAAGTAATGAACTTGGCTTCATTAAAGCTGTCAGGCAATTTCCTAGCCAGAAAGGCCACTGTGAAACTGACAAGGGCCAAAAAAACCTTGGTAGGCAAGGGCAATAAAAAACATTACAGTTGAGCTATGCTAACATTCCAAGATTGTCTCTCCAAATAAGGAGTGGAAATCTAAGTTAGGAAATGGGGGAAAGGTTACCAGCCAGGTGGCATAAAGAACTGCTTGGACTAGAGGACACACTAAGACAATGGAGTAGGTCAATGGTTTTTCTAAGAGTTTCCTTGTCTTGTTCCCTGGCTTAGTGGTTTTGAAGGCCAGAACCATCATGACAGTTTTTCCCAACACAGCAGAAACCGCAGGGGAAAAGAGGATGGCAAAGGCAGATTGTTGGGAGAGACAGGTGAGCTTCCCTGGTTGACCAATGAAAAGGAAGGAACAGAGGAAGTAGAGCAGGAGGGAGGCCAAGAGGATATAGGTGAGATCTCGGTTGTTGGCTTTGACGATTGGTGTGTTATGGTATTTCTAGAAAATCACCAGGACTGCAGAAGTGAGCACAGAGAGAAAAAGAGTGAGAGAAACCAGAATGTATCCCAGTGTGTCTTAGTAGGCAAGGAAATGGATCTTCTTGGCAAGGCATTGGTCCTTGTCCTTGTTGGGATATTGGTCTTCTGAGCAGGGTTCACAGTTAGCTGCATCTAAAATCAGAAGTCTTTGTCTCAGGATTTCTTGAGCAACTCCATGCCCATTATCCCTCCTGCAAAGGCGATACGTGTGTCGCCTTTCTGCTGATGACCTACCTTCAAAGGGAGTAACGAAATAATCCCCTGTGCTATTTATGGGGCATCAAAAAGAGCAAATCATCCTTTATTTATGATGATCCTTTGGATAGGTTAGTTTGAGACAAGGATTTGTTCAGCTCCAGCTTCGTGGTCAGTTTGCTAGGGAAAAATCCATCTCCTGTTACTGGAAATTTCCACAATTACTGTGGATTTAATCTGAGGCTACCATTTGTTTCATCCACACATATAGACACACACTTTACAGTGGAACCCAAGACATTGATATATCTGTTAGGGAGGAATGTTGCTTTATTGTGTACATTATCTGTTGATTATCCCTGCCATGAATTCTCTGCTTTGTACTTCAAATCTGCTCAGACGTTTCTTGCAGGGATAGATAAACAGATTTAGATAGAAATAGATAAAGATTGAGGAGATCATTGGTGCTCTCTGAGCTTGGTTGTTTTCTTGCAGAAGTTTCATTACCCAAACTAGGTAACATTATTAGTCCTAGAAGGGAGTGAGGTGATAATGAGGAGGAGGGAGGAGCAGGAGAAGGACTACGTTGTCCTAGGTGCTCTCTGAGCTTGACTGTTTTCTTGCAGATGTTTTGTTACCCAAACTAAATACAACTAGCATGAATATTGTTACCTAGTTTGGACAATGAAATCTCTGCAAGAAAATAAACTGAGAGAAAGAAGAGTTCCCTCATTTCAACCCTGAGCTTCAAATAGTCTCATTTATTGATAGATATAGATTCTCTGATAGATCTATTTCCTTGAATATTGATAATGCTGAGAGAAGAAGCACACCCTAAATAATAAAAATTAAAACTTGAACCACACACCTCACTCTTTCAGGGAAAGTTTGTAAGTTGGTTTTCCCAGTTGGATGTTATAGTAGTAGTGAAAATGCAAGTTGGGGATTCATAAATTCTACCCTGAATTTATCCTGCACGAAACTGATGAGGATTGGGAAATGTGGCTTCTGGGGTCAAGACAGTTCTGCTAAAAGGTATGAATACATGCCACTCTTACCAAAAAGGACAACAATAACAAGCAACTGTTTTGATCTATGCAATGACTTCCATGATCATGGAAGGTCCACATTTGAAGTCTGCTCTACCTGTCTGATTAGAAATTGTTCCTTTTGGACAAGCATCACACTGGTAGCAGCAAACCTGCTCATTCTCTGGAACCCTTCTCTTCTCTCCTGCATGGCACCTCTTCATGACACATCTGGCAAAGGGCACCTTCTGAAACAGAAGAGGGAAATATTTGGGATGACCTCAGCAATGACCATACTTCATTAATTAATTTCCAAATTGAAGGGGTCCTTGGTGCTTTCTGAGCTTGCTTGTTTTCTTGCAGATGTTTCATTATCCAAATTAGGTAACATCATCAGTGCTAGATGTTACCTAGTTTGGGTCATGAAACATCAGCAAGAAAACAAGCAAGCTCAGAAAGCACCAAGGACCCCTCAATTTGGAAATTAATTAATGAAGTAGAGGTAGAGCAGGCTTCAAATGTGGACCCTCCATGATCATGGAAGCCATTGCGTAGATCAAAATAGTTGCTTTTTATTGTTGTCCTTTTTGGTAAGAGTGGCATGTATTCATACCTTTTAGCAGAACTGTCTTGGCCCCAGAAGCCACATTTCCCAATCCTCTGAGCTGCAAATATTCCTCTTTATTGGTTTCCAAATTCCTATTTCCATTCCATATTCCTATGTCTATGTTCTTCAAATGAAATGGTTCAACACTGTCTACCAGAAACCAGGAGCAGTTCCTGGTGATTAAGGCCAGTGGCACTTCTGACTTACCAATAGATGCTGGTGATTGGAAGTGGGATCCACAAAAAAACTCTTGGGACATTGAGCTACAGCATATCTAAAACAAAGAGTCATGAGGATCCAACTGAATGGGAATGTCCTATGGAACTCAATGTGGCATCTTGAATCTAGATTAACAGAGTTGGAAGACTTTGGAGGTCTTTTAGTCCAACCCCCTGCCCAAGTAGGAATCCTATATCATTTCGGACTTTATGACATTTCCTTCCTGCTTACCTTTGTGGTCCAGACAATTGCCTCAGAGTTTATGGTGAAATCCTTGCCTGGGGGAGCCCTGGGATCTATTTTCCCAACTTTCATGGGCATAAAAGATTTATTGTGGAGGAAAACCCAACTGAGAAGATCAAAATTAGCAAAACCCACTTGATTTTCTGAGAAAGAGATTTCATCCCCAGCACAGTTGTTAAACTGAACAGTCCTCAGATAGTAAAGAATCTGAAAGAAAATAAGTCTTCAGAAATTGGAAACATTGGCTGAAAATGGCATATGAGGTATCATGGCTTCTGTCATTCTTTGTTGGCCATCAGCTTAGGACACGTGGGTATGTCTGAGAAGCTAGAGGAGTTCCATGAGTTCTGGTCAATCAGGAAAAAATTTAAAAAAATTACATTGTCATAAGAAAATTCCAACAGGAAACAGACAATACAAGCAATAATTCTTACTTTAAGACCAGAGGATTATTGTTTTTAATAATTTGTTATTATTGTTTTTAATAAGAAATGAATAAATACAATAGCAGGAATACACTTACATTAATAAACCATTGCAATGGGATCCAATGACATATAGCAGGTTCTGCAAGGACTTCCATAAATCAAAGGGTCCCGACCTGATCTCTAACCCTATCTTTTATACTTTCTTCTAACCACATACACGTTTCACAACTTCACTAACCATCACTTTCTATAAACACCTGTGTTTACGTTCAGTTCCTCATTTCCAACAGTTTCATTCTTCCTGTTTTAAACGTATCCATCCAAGTGCATATTTCACAAAAACATGTTTCACAATTTGCAACAGCTCAGCAGGAATACAAATAGTTCTGATACATTTTGAAACCATCCTAGCTGAAAACTTTGGTTAATATCTCTTTCTTCTGGGGCCTGCTAGCATCCCCATATGACTTATTGAATCTAATAGATCAATAAGCTATTTTTTTTTTAATTCCCACAACATCTTCTCCATGAAAGAAGGGGTGTTATCATTGAGCCTTTTTATCATGGCTTCTTCAACTCTAGTTTTTTCCAGAATGATCCCTCAGAATGATACAAAGATCTCAATGCCACACTCCAAATTTTATTGCATGTCTTTGTTCCTGTGATACTTGGCTGCATACATTTTTAAATGTTTCCTTTGGCTCCAAGTCTTATAAATGACAGATTGCAAATAATTAAATAATTTCTATTACAATCATGTAAACCCTCCACTAATTTTATCTAGTTCATAGTCAAAGACAGCAGAATGCAGGAAGCAGATCTGATCAGGTGAGGCCATGTGGAAGGAAGCACCTGTCCTGGTTTGTCACTTCTCTGTCCAGAAAGATTCAATTTTTTCCTTTGATGCAAAAACAAAACAAAACTCTGATGGATTTATAACTAGAAGCCCATTTGGATCACATTGAGTCCTGCTGTGTGTGCTGAGGTTGACAGAGGCTGTTTTCACACAACAAGCTGAGCAGTATAACAAATGGCAAACTAAACAAATGGGGTGAAGTCACACAGGATGATACATCATAGAAACATAAACCAAAGTTAAAATGAATATGAATGTGTTCTTATAAGTCGAATTCAAGCTACATACTGAGGGAAACTGAGATAGTTTTGCAAATACGTCCAGTAGGACTTCAACTGACTTGTTGAAGTATCTCATACAAATGCACCCATATTGTCATTTTGCTCTAGAGTGACAAATCCTCTCTGTAATGTCCACGCCTGGAAACCCAAGACATACTTTTCAGGGTTTTTTTAGGAAAATCTTTCTTCTATGGATCTTATGGACAATTGGCTTAGTTTACTTTTTCTTTTCTCCTCTCTGGCCCCAGAACTATACAGTTAATTCATATTATAGTTCATAAATAATTGCTGTTTTAATCTGTACTGAGATTATTCTGCTTATTATTAATCCTGCATTATTCTCCAGCTGGAAAACAATCACAAAAAACACATCAGGGTCATTGGACAACAGGCTGGGAGATCCAGAGCTTCTAGTGCTAAAAGGGAGTACAAAATCCAGATGACAGAGGATTGTGACTGCTGACCAGCCCTCTCTTCCACCTGCTGAAGCAATCAATAACTTTTCCACCCTTTAGCCTTTCTTCTACTTGAACCCTTTGATCCAGATTCTGATCTCTGGAACAGTTGAATAGATCTCTTCTCTTCCCTCAATGTGTTTAAGCCCACCTGGCAGTTTATCTGTGTCCTCAGGGTCACCTGAGTAATGCAAATGTGTGTGGAGATTTTATGGCCTCAATAACTCCCTAAAAGAATTCAAATGACCAACTGTCTGAAAGGAGTATAAATACATTTCCCACCATCCAGTCAGAGCAGAAGAAGCTTCTTGGGTGACAAGTGAAATGTCCTCAAAGAAAAGCCAGGAAATCCAGTTGCCTCTTGAAAAAAACACCTTTGAATCCAACAGATGTGCTCTCTGACAACCTAACTGTTCCCTCCACTGGTGGCCAAAACACATTGGTACCAGTACTGTAAAGATGCTGAAGGGGGATACTTTCCTTTGCATAAAACAAATGGCCTTCTTTTTTAAAATGTAATTTTCATAAACTTATCAAAATATAAAATGAAAATAGTGGGAAAATGATGAAGGGAAAGGAAAAGAGAAAGAATTGTCTTGCCTTTTTTTTGGAGGTGGTAAAGGCCCAATGTTCAAGTCCCCTCAGATCTTTCTTGATCTTGAGCCTATCTTCTAAAGTGTTGGCTATTCCCATTAGCTTGTTTTAATCTGCAAATGCGTGGAAGAGTCAGAGTCAGATGAAGGCTGCAGAGATCTGTGTCAGCCTTCAAGATCTTCTACTCTTGCTTTGCATCTTTCGGCTGTCATAAGAAATGGGGGGGGGGAAGGGTAAGAAAGGAAAGTTTGGGAAGTGAGCTGGAGGTGTTACATTCTTCTGTTGTGTAAATGGGGGGGGGAGCATACAATAGAGTTAGGTTTCTATTTCTCGCTTAGCTTTCTTTTCTCTGCACAATTGCAACCCGTTATCAAAATATGCCAAGGTCAACGGACAGAGGCCTCATCATCACCTGAAGATGCCCACATGATCCTATTCACAACTTCTAATTGGAAAATGTCATCTGAACTCTTGGGGGTGGGAACATTTCCATCACTTTGTATATGTGAATTGCGCGCCTAATTTCTCAGATTCAGAATTCTTTGGTTGCTACCACTTCACTTTCAGTAAAAGATGTCTTCTCTCTAAACTAAAGAGTCTAAGTATTTCTTTCCTGGATTTTGAATGGAGCTTCGCCTGACATTATTCTGAATCTACACCACCAGCCTACCCGGAGAGAATACCCAATTTTCTTCTGAGGGGGCCTGGACATCATGTCATCTTCAAATAGTGACCAAGAGGATCCGGGAGCCATTGGAGGGCAAGATTCTGTGCTGGTGCAGGAGGCCCAATCGCTAGCAGAGCTCAGTTTGGAAGAGGATCCAGCTGTGAAGCCCAGATGGTCGGTGGGAGTTGGTTGGAAAGATCCGGAGAAGGACACCCCCCCCGGGGTCACAACTACCCACCGGCGTGGAAAAGAGGAGCCTTGGCAAGAGAAGGAAAAGAAAGAACTCTTGCTGGATCAAGCCAGGAGACTCCTTAATGAAGCCTTTGAACAACCTCAAGCTGCACAAAGGTATGAAGGGGGAGGGGAAGTAACCCCAGCCAGAAGAAGCAGAGCAACTCCCTCTTCCATAAATCAACCCAATCCAGCAGCAGCCCCGGGGCCCTCAGCGGGAGGTGTGATTCCTAGAAGGCATAGAGCTCCTAGGCTGTCTCCGTTAGAAGTAAAATATGGGGGGGATCCCAAAACCTTGGGATTTTTCCTAGCTCAAGTTTGGAGCCATATGGAAGAATATGGGGAGGATTTTCCCTCAGAAGCAGCCAAAGTGAGGTGTGTTACCAGGGCTCTGGAGGGAATAGTGGCAGAGTGGATGGTGACCTTGTATAATGATAATGCTCCTCAGTTGCTGAATTATAACCTATTCATGGCTGCACTGTGGGCGAGGTTTGAGGATCCATTGGCAGAGCGGAAGGCCCGGATTAGGATGAAAACCATAAAACGGGCGGAGGTCTGTGGCTGAGTACACCCAAGAATTTAGACAGTTAGCTGGCCATTTCCAAGGCTGGTCCCAAGAAGCCCTGATAGAAGTGTTTAAAGATGGTTTAAATGAAGATGTGTACCAGAGATGCATTGCTAGAAGAGACCCCAATGACTTGCAGATGTGGTACTTGCTGGCAGAAGAAGTGGAAATTGATTTAATCCGAAGTAAACGGCAGGGAGATTATGGGTGGAGCAAGTTTTCTCCCCCACGTCCTCAAGAGGCTCCTAAACCTCAGAAGGTAGAAGTGGTGGCAAGACCCAACCCCTCGGCCTGCTTTCAATACGGGAGGGAAGGTCACCGGGCTGTGAACTGCAGAGTCAGGTTGGAGCCAAAGGGGGCGCCAAAGGAAGGAAAGAAACCTGAAAAGTCCCCAGCGAAGCCTCGCAAAACAGCACTAAAGTCGAAAGAGACAGCAGAGGTCGCTCCTCCCGCAGGAGAGGAATCAGAAGCCCCAGTGACCCCTGAGGAGGAGGATTCTGACTCGGAAGACAACTTCCTGGTAAGTCCAAGCGTGGGCCCTATGACCATTCCGGTAAAGTTGAGGGTACCCAATTCAGGGGTCGAAGGGGAAATGCTAGCCCTGTTAGATTCTGGGTGCACCAGGTGTATAATCAACACGGAAGTAGTGAAGAAAATGGGCCTAAAGCTAAAACCTTTGAAGATGCCCATTTCCTTTTGCCAACTAGATGGATCAGTGGCTGGAGGTTGCCCCGCCCGTTTTGTCACAGAACCTATAGAACTGGTCATGGAGAGCATGATGAGACCCTGCATTTTATTGTGGTCCCTGGGATGGAGCAACCATTAATACTGGTATTGCCCTGGCTCCGGAAATGGAACCCCCAGGTTAACTGGAGAAAGGGGTTGCTGCGCATACGCACAAAGCAGTGACCGAGAGGAGGGGCCAGATCCCAGCCGAAGCCTGGGGGCCTAATTGAAATAGCTTCCACAGATACTGAGCCCATGAAAGATGAGGAGAAAATTCCCAAAGAGTATTGGGATTTAAAAGAAGTGTTCAGTGAGAAGGCCTCGGATGAGTTTCCGCCTCACAGGCCAACAGACTGTGCTATTGAGATTTTCCCTGGGGTGAAGCTCCTGAAACCAAAGTTGTACTCAATGAACCCACGGGAATTGGAAGAGCTAAGATTGTTTATAGATAAAAATCTGGAACGTGGTTTCATTCAACCTGCTAGACTCCGAGTAGCGGCCCCAGTGTTGTTCTACAAAAAGAAAGATGGTTCCAAATGCTTGGTGGTGGATTACAGAAATTTGAACGCTATTTCTCTAGAAAACGTGTACCCCCTTCCTTTGATGTAGGACATGTTGGCCCATTTAGCGAAGGGAAAGACTTTCACGAAGTTGGATTTGAGAGAAGCATACTACCAAATTCGAATTAAGGAAGGGGATGAGTGGAAGACCGCTTTTAACTGCCCGATGGGTTGCTTCCAATTCAACATTCTTCCTTTTGGTTTACAAGGGGCCCCAGCTGTATTCATGCAAATGATCAATCAAGTGTTACATGAACATTTATACAGGGGGGTTCTGGTTTATCTTGATGATATCCTTATCTACACGGAAACTCTGGATGAACATGTGAAGTTAGTGCGGTCGATTCTACAGAAACTGTGTGCCGCTAAGTTGTATGCTTAAATTGTCAAAGTGTGAATTCCACCAAGACAAAATTGACTATTTGGGATATCGCATTTCATCTGAAGGCATAGAAATGGATCCAGAGAAGGTGTGTGCCGTTCTGGAATGGGGTCCACCACTCACCAGAAAACAACTTCAAAGCTTTTTGGGATTTGCAAATTTTTACCGGCAATTCATCCGGACGTTTGCTAAGACAGCAATGCCCATCACAAATCTCTTGAAAACAAAAGGGGAGGGGAAGCCAAGGCCAGGACAGCTGCTGGAGTGGTCCATGGAGTGCCAAGCCGCTTTTGAAAAGCTAAAATGACTGTTTGCTGCAGAACCAGTGCTGAAGCACCCGGATATGGACACTCCTTTCGTGATTCAAGCCGATGCAAGTGATGTGGCTATTGGAGCGGTATTACTTCAAATCAACGAGAAAGGGACCTTAGAGGCTTGTGCGTATACCTCCCGTAAGCTGTCTGAAACAGAGAGAAGATGGGCCATCTGGGAAAAAGAAGCTTTTGCAGTTCATTGGGCCTTGCTGACCTGGAGACATTTCCTGGAAGGAGCAAAACACCCATTTGAGGTATGGACTGATCATAAGAATTTGGAAGCCTTAAAAACGCCCCGGAAATTGTCCCCGAAACATGTTCGCTGGGCCCAGTATTTCAAGCGATTCAGTTTCTCATTGAAGTACATTCCAGGCGGGAAGAACTTCATGGCGGATGCTCTCTCTAGACTACCCCAATATAATAGTATATGCCAGGAGGTGATAAGCCCAATTGTCTCAGCCAAACATCTAGCCGCCCCAATGATCACCAGAGCCCAAAGGAAGAACCAAGAAGTGGTTTTATCGAATGACCTTACCGAACAATTAAAAGAAGCTTTAAAACTGGACGAATGGTTCCTGGATCATTCAAGTGACTATACAATTAGAGATGGTTTGGGTTGGGTGTGGGCCAAGTTGTATGTGCCACAGGTGCTGAGGAGCCAAATACTACAACAGGCTCATGATTCTGAAGCAGCTGGCCATTTTGGATTTGTGAAGACCTTACATCTGGTTAAGCGGCAATTCTGGTGGCCTACTTTAAAGAAGGACATTGAAGCTTATGTAGCTAGCTGTCCAATTTGTGCTTCATCAAAGAGACCTCCTGGTAAGCCAGTAGGATTGTTACAAAATGTAGCGAGACCAATGACTCCCTGGAAAGAAATCTCCATGGACTTTATAGTAGAATTACCTGAAAGTGGTGGAAACATGGTCATCTGGGTAGTGACTGATTTGTTTTCCAAACAATTACATTGCATACCTTGTTCCAAGATTCCCTCTGCTGAGACGCTGGCTAAACTGTTTATTTCACATATCTATAGGTTACATGGCGTTCCAGAATGCATAATCTCTGACAGAGGGGTCCAGTTTACCTCAAATTTTTGGAAAGAGTTCCTGAAGTTAATAGGCTCTGCCCAGGGGTTAAGCTCCGCCCACCACCCCCAAACTAATGGGGCCTGTGAGAGGACTAACGCAGTGTTAGAACAATATCTTAGATGTTACATAAATTATCAACAAGACAACTGGTCCGAATTACTACCATTTGCCGAAGTGGCATATAACAACTCTGTACACAGTAGTACTGGATTTACTCCATTTAAAGTGGCTTCGGGACAAGATTTCGTTCCCATACCTGAACTTCCTCGTGAAAAACCTAACATCCATTCATTGGATGAATGGATAACTCAACTCCAACTTAACTGGCCAGTGACACGCAAAGCATTAGATGAGGCCCATCAAGCTCATAAGAAATTTGCAGACAAGAAAAGATCCCCACACAAAGAATATAAAGTGGGCGACAAGGTTTTCCTGTCCACCAAATACCTGCAGACCACTCAAAAGTCAAAGAAGTTTGGTCCTAAGTATGTTGGTCCTTTCACGATTGAATGGATTATAAATCCTGTAACAGTCCATCTGAACTTACCCAAAACTCTTCCACAAATTCATCCAGTTTTCCATGTTAGTTTGCTAAAACCTGAACGTAGTTCGGATTTAAGACCCATCCAAGCTGACCCTCCCATACCAATATTGATTGAAGGTGAACAACCTTTTGAAGTTAAAGAAATTCTGGACTCTCGCAAATGGAGGGGTCGACTCCAGTATCTTGTAGCCTGGAAACATTTCCCTTCTTCGCAAGCCGAATGGGTTAACGAAACCGACATTAAAGCCCCTAAGTTGATCAAAGCATTTCGTTCCAAGTATCCTGATAAGCCTTTGGAGTGTATTGTTTTGTAATTGCTGAATGATTAATAATTGTCTTTATATTTTCTCCTCTCTCTCCTCTAGGACTGATGGTTTTCCTTTTTCTAGGAGGGCCGAATGTCAGCCTTCAAGATCTTCTACT
>BLBF01000139.1:424754-444435 GCA_015471245.1 Laticauda colubrina
TCCTTCAGCTGAAACTTACGAATTATGTATAGGAAGATGCACTTTTTAAAAGTCTCGATCAGGAGAAATTCCAATGGTTCCCAAAGGCAAATTCCCACCAATAATGAGATCATCAGGCCTGTAGTAGCTTTCATCTAAAAAGATATAATCCCTGATCACACACATGGCTTGTAGCCTCTTTGCTGTTGTTGGAACCAGGAGCCAGAAGAGCATCAGCATCAAAAGGAGCATGACCCCTGCCTGGTCAATCTTCTCACCTTCCTTCCTAGAACAGAAATCAAGGTTTTTGCAAAAAGTGATTTGAAGGTTGCTCCTGAAATCTCACTGGAGCTTTAGCAGATGGCACCAGGACCGAGTTATAGCAACAATGCTTCCTCTTACCTGTGTTTGGGCTGTCACCATAGAAGAAACAAAGGCATTTTTGTCTCCTGAAACCCAGGAATTAGCTGGTTTGCAAGACAGGCCCCCATCTGGAAAACTCAGACGTACTTTTATAGCAGGTTTTATCTTAGAAGTTTTTGTACCTAGAAATCCACAGGGTATACACTAAGAATTATTGTACTTCTGGCAATTGCAAGGAAAATCAATTATTGTACTCATCTAGCAATAGCTTCTCATACACCAGAATGGAAAAACATGTTTGTGTTTCTTGTAATGCACAGACCAGATGGGGTCATGGTGAAATTGTGAATTTGAATTACCTGAAACTGACCCCATGCATACAAGAGGGAGTTTGGCCTGTGTCATAGTTGATCAGTTGGTATGGGTGCTAATGGGGTTTGGTGGCACATGAGAATTAGTTGTACCCTTGAAATTGTTAGCAATGCTTGGATGAAAGAATTAGTTTATTTGTAACCACATGGCAGGGAATGAAACTAGAAACTGCAGTAACAAAGAATGGCTGCATATTGCTTTGTGTTCTCTCTTTCATCTGAAGGTGGTTCCATTCAGTGTTGGTTGGTGGAAGAGATTGAGCCATTGATGTTCAGGGTGCATCAATAAGGCCTTCTCAGCTGAGGTCAGGTATCATTTGGATGCTGATGATATTCAGTTGTACAACCACTGATTGACCAAGCAATGCTATCAAGGTTTTGCATTAGTGTATGAAAGTTAGATGGGAATGAAGTCTCAGATTGAATCCAAGCAGAAACAAGCAGTTGTACATGATGGGTTCTCCCAGAAGTGGAATTTTTCCTCTTTGGTTCTGTATGATGTTGTATTGTAATGCTTAGGATTCGTATTCAATCTGATGTTTTCTTGGACTGTTTGGTAAGGGTCAACGGAATTCATGAGGGATTGGCCTTAGTTCATTTGTGGCTACATAGAGAGTTTAGGCTGATTTCTCTTTTGACTCCATGCCCAGGTTCTGTCACTCCTGCTACAGCTTCAGTTTGTTAAACAGAATAAAACTGAGCTGTGTACCTTCTGAATGTCCCCTAGAGCAATAGAGAGGACAGAGGCAAAAGTGGTGAAAGAGTGGAGGCAGAAAATCTTCTGTTATTGGGAACAAACCTTTGGTTGAGATGCACCCAGCATGAATTCATCCTTGAGAGATGGTTGTTTGCCCATCTATGAAATATAACTGTGGCCCCTAATCAAGAAACAATTGCTGGACCACATCATACATGGATAATTTTGGTTGAATCCTCATTTCCATGAGGATTAAGGATTGTGTGTGGGATGAAAATGTCATTGAGTGTCCTTTTAAATACATTTCAAAGGGCATCCATTCTCGTTCATCCTGACCTCTTGGGGCTCTTTAATGTCATCCACCATCAAGCGTGGGCAGTCAAGGGTCCTTACTGTGTGCTGATGAGCTCTAGAAGAATCTGATCTACTAACATCACCATTGTCATCATCAGCCATTCTGTTGATTCTGATCCTTGGTGGTTCACACCCCATAGACCAAAAATAACTGTTTTTGACACCCACTTGAAAGTCCGCCAGCCATGGGAGCTCAGGAGCTTTCCACAGTGCTGCATAGACCACATGAGAAAAGCAGAATGGATCACTTTTTCCAATGGCTGCATGGCACAATTACAGAAGTACCCACCATTTCCCAAGTGATCACAATTGAATGAGGTTGCTGGTGGCTGCTTTCAAAATTATGCCAAAATGAATCTATTGCAACAGTTATGGAATATTTTTGTGGAAAACTAATGCTTTCCATACCAGCAAATGTTGTCAAAATGGATAGGTTGCAAAGTTACTTTTTCATCATCATGGCTCAACAAGGGCCAATTGTAATGTTTGTGGGGCTATTACAACTGCTTAATCCTTCAGACCCCCTCCCTCCCAAAACCACTGTGGAATGAAATGCAGGATCGAAATAATTGAACCTCATGGCAATTTTTATTGTTAAGTGAAACCAGGTTGAATGCTGTCTAGAAATTAGTGGGAGGAATTCTTGAAGACAAAAGGGTGCACTCATAGTTATCCATTTCCGAAAAGAGGAGAAAATCATACATGCATAAGTAATAGACAATGTTAAGCACACATATTTATAATTAGGAAAATTTTATTTCTTTCCCCACCCTTCTACTGTTACTATCATCAACCAATAAGTTTTCTCTTTGTAAAAGAACACATCAGTTACATTGCCATAAACATTTCATTAATGCTAATTGAAAAACAGAGAATTCACATTTGCTATTCATGCCAATTCGCACTCATTCATGCTTCCATTTCTGATATTTTAGCCATCTGGTAGAAATGGAGATAATATCAACAACATATTGTTGCACAACCCAGGACTTGTGGTTCAGCTCAAAGTCAGTCATGCCTTGGTCACTTCCCATTGAGACTACTGCAATGTTCTCCCCTTGGAGTTACCCTTGAAGACCCCTTGAAAACTGCTTGTTATCACCTTTAGTTTGTTATAGGTCATAGGACTGGGTGACTGGCATATACCTTCTGACTTTAGTTAAGAAGCTAGGATGACTCTCATGAGATGGATGACCTTGGTGGGAACACATATTCATTAAGGTCATTTGACAGTGATCCTGGGCATGGGCTGAATTGTTCCTGTGCAGACTCTCTGTGCACACAAATGCTGTAGACAAGAGTGATTTACCAAGAAAGTCCAAGAGATGAAAAGTCACAAGAGATAATTAACATACCACATACATATTTATGGCATATTCTAGATATGGCATATATTCTACTCTTTCAAGTTTCACCTGTATGCTTTGTGAGGAATATAAGTCACCTAACAGTTGGATTGGATTGGGTTGGACAATATATAAACCAGGATAGACATTTTAATCCTATCTCTTCAAGAGCAATTAGGTGTGGTTTCTTAAATGACCATCAGATGGAGCCAGAAACCTGGGTTGTCTTAGTTTTAGTCTCAGAAGAGAGTGTGAGTGTATCTCTGTTTTCTTCTGTTGGAGAGAATTGCCATTTTTCCAAATTGACTGATATTTCTGGATTTGATGTAAGTTTGTTACTGAATTGTTTTTGACACTGAACTTTGTTATTGAATTATCCCTGGACTAAAAACTGACTGATTTACCTGTGAATGACTTTGGATTGCTGTTTCTGAAGTTTGCTTAAACTTTCTGGAAGTAAAAACTTACATTTACTGGACAGTGTATCAGTGTGCTGTGTGTGTATTATTCAAACACTACTCTCAAATATGTCTCCCTGTATGGGCTCATTCTCCTAACGGGGAATTACCTCAACACTCGTAATGGACCCAGACCATACCATGCTCAGAAAATAGAGAGTTGGTGTGAATACACAGTACTGTATACAGAAAGCTGTTTACTGTTTAATTGTGAGTTACTATCCTGGTAAAGATGGCACAAGACACTTCAACAAGTCTATCACTGATAACCAAGTTAGATGGAACAACTATGTTTCCTGGTCTATGAAGTGCAGTCTACTTCTGCATAGAGAAAGGTTATGGAATGTAATTCAAGATCCACCGGATGTAAATAATGAGGATGATGCCAAGAAGCTTGCTGAGTTTAAACAGAACAATCAACAAGCTCTTTGTATAATTGGACTAACACTTAGTGACCAGCAGCTAGTCCATATTCATGGAGAAGAGTATGTTGCTAGGTGTTGGGAGAATTTGAAGAGGATTTATGTTAGTGACAGTGTAGGTGCACATATACATCTTACACGTAAACTGTTTAGAACTTATCTTCTGAAAGGTGGAGATATGTTAGCTCATTTGAACTTCAGGAAAAGAACTTTTCAAGAGCCACATGAAAAAGAACTAATATTTTCAGAGCTGCATCAAGTTTATGTCATTCTTTCCTCATTGAATGAAAGTTATGATGATTACATATCTTCACTGAAGTCCTGACCAGAGATAAACTGACATTGACTAACATAACCGGAAGATTGTTAGAAGAAGCAAGAAGACGGCTGGATAGGGACCAACTAAGGAAGGAACAACCACATAAAGAAGATTTATCCTCAACTGCCTATACCGTTAGGAAATGTTTTTCTTGTGGGGCTAGGGAGCATATAGCTAAATTCTGTAAGAAGGGAAAACAACAGAATACGAGTAAACACCAGAAGGTCAAGAAGAATGTTAGTTCAGCTATGTCTTGCAATTCAACTGTAAACCATGATTTGTGGGTTGTTGATAGTGGAGCATCACAATGCATTACTAAAGATAGAAACAGGGTTGGAAAGAAGTCTACAAGTAAACAACATGTATCATTGGCAAATGGATGGAAGATGAACTGTTGAGGTAATTCCCCGTTAGGAGAATGAGCGCATACAGGGAGACGTATAGAGAGTAGTGTTGGAATAATACACACAGAGTACACAGATACACTGTACAGTAAATGGAGGTTTTTACTTCCAGAAAGGTTTAAGCAAAGTCCAAACACAGTCCAAAGTCATTCATAAGTTAAATTAGTCAGTGTTCAATCCAGGGATAATCCAGTAACAAAGTTCAGTGTCAAAAACAGTTCAGTATCAGTCTTACATTAAATCCAGTAATATCAGTCAATTAGGAAAAATGGAGCAATAGCAATACTTTCCAACAGAAGGAAACAAAGATACACTCTCTTCTGAGACTCAGACTAAACAACCCAGGTTTCTGGCTCCATGTTATGGCCATTTGAGAAACCACAACCAATTGCATGCTCTTGCATTCCCTTAAAGAGACAGTATTAAAATGTCTATCCTGGTTTATTATATTTCTAACCCAAATACCTGTTCGGTGACTTATATTCCTAACATTCTCCCCTTTTGGGTAAGATAATATATACAACCTTACACCCTAAGTCCATAATCTTCACAGCTAGCCTTTTGCTTTATAGAGCCTTGGGCCTTTGTAAAATGATCTGCTATATTGTTTTCTGACATACAGTATTCTAGCTTAATCATCTTACTTTGCACACATTGTCTCAGATTTAAATATCTTAAATCTGTGTGTTTTAACAGCAATATTTGAAGCCATCTGTATTGCTGATTGGTTATCTTAATAAATAGCAATAGGATCTGTTACATTAATTCCCATATTATATCCATATTATTATATTATATATTATATGTTACATTATATTCCCATATAAACAATTAATTAATAATTGCTTATACAAAACTGAGTCTATACATAGTAAAGACAAACATGAGAATTCAGCCTCCATTGCTTGACAAACTTAGATGTTTCTGTCTAATAGATCTCCATCCAATCAATATTTTCCCCAATAATACAGCAGTACCCGATGTAGATTTTCGTGTATTTATGTCTGTAGCAAAACTTGCATCAGCGTATGCAGTCAAATTCAGTTCATCTTTCGGCTCCAAAAACAGTGCATAATGCATTGTCTGTTTCAGATATCTTAACACTTGTTTAGCAGCTTGCCAGTGCTTTCAGTGGGCTCAACGTTAAATCTCGGTAATTGATTAACACTGTATGCAATATCTGGCCTTGACCAATTACTGAGGTAAGATAAACTACCAATCACGGACTGATAAATGTTCTTATTAAAAACAGAACTTTGAACATCACCATGGCTAAATTTCTGGCTCATTGGTGTCTTAGCTGGCTTACAAAGTTCCATTTTAAAACTTTTAATTAATTGGTTAATTTTTTCTGCCTGTGAGATTTTGTATCCTCCCCTAGTCCTATCTATCTTCAAAACAAGATATTGTTTGATTTCTCCTAATAGTTTTATTTTAAATTTCTTTTCCAATAGTGAAATTATCTCAGTAGCTTCTTGTTCAGTTTTGGTGATTAATGCTATATCAACAATAAATAACAGCAACAATGAAATCATACCATTATTTTCTCTTTTAAACAAACATGGATCAGCCATGCCAGCTACAAAGCCTATCTTAGTTCATTCTTTAACTATACATTGGTTCCACTCATATCCTGATTGCTTCAAACCATAAAGACTCTTTTTCAATTTCCAGCAATCATTATTATTAGTATCATCATTTTTGAGACCTAAAGGTTTCTTTAAATATATAGTGTGTTGCAACGGTGCATGCAGATAAGCTGTCTCTATATCCAAATGATTTACAATATATTTCTCCTTAGCTGCCCACACTAAGGGGCAATCTTTTTAATGATTCTAGTTCCTTGTCCATTGCTTTCTGCCAAGCAGCCTGATCCTTAGCAGGATACATTTTCAGTTCATTATAGTTACCAGGAATTGTATTCACTTGGCATACAACACTAGCCTGATATCTATCAGGTGGTCGTGTAACTCGGGTTGAACGTTTTGGTAATACAGGGCTTACTGGTGGACTTTCCTGTGCCACCTGCTCCTCTTCTTCTATTTCTTCCTGTGCTTGTTCGACTACTTCCTCCTGTTCTTCCTCTTTAATGGCTATTTGGGATATACTGATTTTATCCTTAGGGACTATTTGGGTGTCAATAATAATATCATTGCTGGATTGCTGTTCCAGTTTATCCCATCCAACGTGCTCCAGAAATTTTGCACTAGCACTACAATTAACATGAGCTGTGCCTTGATCCCAAAATCTAAATGATCTATGGTTGGCCTCATAACCCACAAAAAAAAATTTCTTAGCTCTATGTTGCCCTTTCAATCTTACTTGTGAGGGAATATGCACCCATGCTGGAGCTCCAATGTGTGTAAATAACTTAAATTTGGTTTTCTGCCATGCCAACGAGTGAATGGCAATTCTCCAGTTGTTGTATTAACTACATTGTTTAAAACATGGTTACTACACATTGTGGCCTCAACCCACAGTATTTCAGGTAAACCTGAGTTAGATAACATAGTGCAAGCCATGGCTTGTAATGTTTTCCCTGTTCGTTCTGTAAATGAGTTGTGTTGTGGTCTGTAAGGTGCAGAACGTTTATGCTCAACACCAGCCAATTTTAACATATTTTGGAATCTTTTGTTAACAAATTCAGTCGCATTATCAGTAACTAAAGTAATTACTTTACTTTTAATTTTTCTCTCAGCAAACCTTAGCCAGTTAAAGAAATGTTGGAATGTTTCTGTTTTGTTTTTCATAAGATAGCTGAAACCGTATCGTGAGTAATGGTCCATAATACTCAAAATATAACAGGCACCTCCTAAACTTGGTTTCTTAGGACCAGTTATGTCAGCAAACATAACCTCTAAAGGTTCTTTGGTCTTAAATCCATTTAGTCTGTTTGCTGGAGTAACCGTACTCTTTTCTTGACTACAAGCATTACAGTGTAAATACTTGCTACAAGGTTTCAATTTTACTCCCTCTGACAATTCAACAGTTTGTTTGAGCATTTTGAAATTAATGTGTCCCAAACGTCTTTGGAGTAAATGAATACATTCATCATGTGGCTTAACATTTTTATAAACTAAGTTAGCCATCTTCAATTGATCATCATGTATCACATATAAATCATTTTTTAAAGTAGCAGTAACACTTTTGCCCTCTTTCTTGATTATACAGTTATGTTATACAGCATGTTACCTCAACATGCTTGGATGGAAGAACAAGCTATTTTTTTTTAATAATGACATGGCAGTGGATAACATTATAACCTGGAATAATAGTTTCTAATTTTATAATTCTCTCCTTTATCTGATGGTTGTTCCATCCAATATTGGTTGTTGGGAAGACAAGAGTCAAAAGAATTCAAGGAGGGCTGGATTTGGATCTCTTGGAGACTCGAGATGAATGGAGCATTTGGAGCATTAGACCCTTCCATCGGGTTCAGCCTTTTCATCTCCTACCTCAGCCTTGGTTTCCATCTGCATTGGCTCTCTTATAAGTCTTGACAGTCCTTAAGGAAGATGATCAATACTGCAGATAAACTCCGATATTGAATCCAGTCTTTTAAAACACTACCTTAAGCCCCTGACACACTACACCAATGGATGGAAAGAGGTTGTAAAATAGAGAAAAACACTTGCCATCCATTGGTTGTGGGGTTGCTGTCTGGCAGCAAGGCTGGCAGGCAGGCAGGAAGGCAGGCAGGCTGGCAGGAAGGCGGGCAGGAAGGCAGGCACTAAGGCTGGCAGAAAAGCTGGCAGCAAGGCTGGCAGGGAGGCTGGAAAGCAGGCTGGCAGCAAGGCTATCAGGGAAGCTGGCATGGAGGCTGGCAGCAAGGATGGCAGGCAGGCACACAGCAAGGCTGGCAGGGAGGCTGGCAGGCAGGCTGGCAGGCAGATAGGCAGTCAATGTGTCTGGAAGCAGGTCTTTCCTCTGAATGGTGACCTGCTTGGGAGCTGCATCCTTTTATATCCACGGGGCTGACACAATGCATCCTCCCCACATGCGCAATGAACACTAGGCATCCGCTAGGCTTCCGCTAGGCATCCGTTAGGCTTCCACTGTGCATCCGCTTCATCCACTGTGCATCCGCTTCATCCGCTCGGCCTCTGCTCTGCATCCACTGTATCCGTTCCACGTCAGCTTTGCTGCGGTCCCCCGGAAGCCTTGCGGATGTGCCATCCTCTCCCATTTGCTTCCATCCGCTAGGCTTCTGTGCAGCATCCGCTTTCCATCCGCCCTGCGTCCTCCCCCTGTCCATTCCTTTCTGTGTTATCCGCTCTGGTTATGCAAATTTTTGCCCCTTCTGAGAGCGGATAACAATGGATGGAACATTTTTCTTGTCCGCTGTGTCCTTTTTACAAACGTTTTGCATCCGTCGGCCAGTGTGACAGGGTCTTTAAAAATAAACTAAATAAAATAAGGAACAAAACAAGAAATTTTACTCCTTGAAACAATAACCACATCTTTTTTTCCCAGTTTACCATTTTTTATTTTGTCATAAGATGAAATACAAAATACAAAAGAAAATAGGAAGACACAGTAGAAGAGGGGAGGGGGAGAGAAAAGTGAGGAGAAATTGGGGAAAAGAAAAGAAGTGACATTGACTTCCGACTCCCTCTGTTGCTGTGAAATGAAACATTAACATGAAAACAACTTTTTATTTTTCTATAATAATATAAACTAGCCATTACTACAAAAAAAATATTAATCTAACTGATAAAACCCAAAATCAAAGTTTCAATTTTTTCCACTTCAAGCACACAAGCGGGCTCCATGTGGAAACAAAAATACTTCTAGTGTTTCCTTTCACCAAAATGATCAACTTAAGGGCCTGTCACATTGGCCGACGGATGCAAAACATATGTAAAAAGGACACAGCAGACGAGAAAATGTTCCATCCGTTGTTATCCGCAATCAAAAGTACCCCGAATTTGCATAAGCAGAGCAGACAACAATGGAATGGAATGGACGGGGGGAGGACGTAGCCAGGATGTTAAGCAGATGCTCCATGGAAGCCTTGCGGATGGTTGCGGATGGAAGCGGATGGAAGCGTATGGCACATCCCCAGGGCTTCCGGGGGAGCACAGCGAAGCGGATGCGCAGCAGAAAGAGCGGATGCCGAGCGGATGCCGAGTGGATGAAGCGGATGCAGAGCGGAAGCCGAGCGGATGTCTAGCAGATGCATAGCGGATGCAGAGCATTCACTGCGCATGCGGGGAGGATGCATTGCATCAGCCCCGCGGATATTAGCAAGCAGTTAGCAAGCAGGTCACCATTCAGAGGAAAGACCTGCTGCCAGACACAGCTCCAGCCAGCCAGCCAGCCAGCCGGGCAGGCAGCCAACAACCATGGGGAAGAAGAGAAAGCCTCTGCCCTCTGCTGCCAGTTCTGGCAAGAGGGACAGGGCCACCATCCCACCCCCTGGCCCTGACTCTGCTTCTGCTGGGGCTTCTGCTGCTCGGGCTGACTCTCCTGGTGCTGGAGCTTCTGCTGGTGCTGCTCCTGGTGCTGGGGCTTCTGCTGGGGCTTAATGTGCTGGTGCTGCTCCTGGTGCTAGGGCTTCTGCTGGTGCTTACTCTGCTGGCGCTGCTCCTGGTCCTGCTGGTGCTCCTGGTGCTGCTGATGCTGCTTGTGCTCCTGGTGCTGCTGGTGCTGCTGGTGCTGCTGGTGCTGCTGGTGCTGCTGGTGCTGCTGGTGCTGCTGGTGCTGCTGGTCCTTCTGGTCCTGCTGGTCCTGCTTTTGCTGCTACTGTTGTTGTTGCTGCTGGTGGTGGTGGTGGTGTGGTGGAGCAGCCCCTACAACCTCGAAGCCCCTCTGTTGAGGGCCCAGATGGCCATGCCAGAGGGAGGAAGAGGCATACATGTGAATGAGAATGGGACAGGAGGCAATACTGCATCGAAGAGGAACATTAGGATGAGATGTTGGAATGGCTCAGGGAGAATGAATATCTTTGGCGGAAGGGACACAGGGTCTATCGAGACAACAAAAGGAAGCAGGCTGCTTGGAGAGAGAAGGCAGAGAGCCTGGGCTACACTTCGGAGGTGCTCCTCGGCTGGTGGAAGCACATGCACACCTGGTACAGGAAGCTGCACCACGCCACAGATTCCACCCACGCCTCACCTCGCTCAGCTGCAGACCAGACATCCCCACTACACTGCTCCTTCCTCCACCTCACAGCCAAGTCCGGCCTCAGAACATCTGTCATCGGTATTGGGGCTGACACCCCATTTCCTGGAGGAAGGGGCTCTCAACATCACAGGACTGAGGCAGCTCTCTGAGAGCTTCCTCCACACACCGGCCCCTGTTGTCCTCTCGGGGCCAGGCACCCCAATGGCACCTCAGACCAGCACTCCAGGAGCAGCCACCTCCACAGCACCTGGACCCTTCACCCCTGAGACTATGGGAACACCTCAGAGTGACTGAAAAGAGTGCCAGAGACTGGGTGGCTACCTGTTGACTTTATCTTTGCTTGGGACAGTTGGGTCATTTTGCTTTTACAGCTTGTTATTAATAAAGATTATCTTTGCTTCACACACTTGGTTCAGTTCTTTTAGTAAATAAAGTCTTTGTGGAAACTTTTAGAAATGGTTTAAGCCTTTGCATGTTTGTGGGATGGGTAAGGATAGCAGTGGGATGGGCAGGGATACTTTTGGGATGGGTAATAGCAGTGGGGTGGGCAGGGATAATTTTGGGATGGGTTAGGATATCTGTGGGATGGGTTAAGATAGCTGTGGGATGGGTTGAGATAGCTGTGGGGATAAATATACCTCCAGTGAAAGCATAGTGGGACTGTATGGTCCCCTCCCAGGTGCCACACCTTTGGCCCTTTATTATCAATAACAATGTAATCATTCATCCACATATTTCAACATAAACACAACTCTTTATTAAATCTCATCAGTGTGATAAGACAGGCTGAAGGAAGCATCCATTAAGCATCTATCATCCTGTCTTGCCACTCTACTGCTCCAGCTGGGGAGTTGCACCAGTGTTTCAGGAGGTTGCGCTGCTTCTTCCCTTCACGTGAAGCTCTCTTGGAGCCTTGCACAACCACAGTATCTATCAGGTTTCACCCTAGCCTCCATTCACCAGGCTCCATGTCCCCATTGCCTTGTTGGAGGTCCACGAGCCTGTTCTGCAACAGTGGGTACTGGGTGTGCATGAGATTGTGCAGGATGCAGAAAGCTTCCACGATCCTCCTCAAAGTCTGTGGGTGATGCTGCATGGTGGTGAGAAGTACCTGGAACCTGTTGGCCAGGATGCCAAAGGCATTCTCCACCACCCGCCTTGCCCTGGACAGCCTGTAGTTGAAGAGCCTCTCTTCACGGGTGAGGCATCAGGGTGTAGGGCTTCATGAGGTAGGTTCTGAGGGAGAAGGCGTCATCCCCCACGATGAAGTAGGGCACATCTTGCATGTCGTTGGGCAGGGGGTCTGGATCTGGGAAGCCCATGATGAGGTTGTGTTCCAGCCCCTCCTTGAGGTGACTGGCGTTGTATACCTGAGTATCTGAACATGACCCGTTGCCTGAAGCATCAATGTACATGAACTTGTAGTCAGCATCTCCCATGGCGAAGAGGATGATGCTGAAGAAGCCCTTGGAGTTGAAATAAGTGCTTTGCAGGCCACGTGCTTGCCATCTATGGTTCCAACGGTGTGGGGGAAGTTCCACTTCTGATACCACTGCTCTGCAACTTTCTTCCAGCCTTTTTCAGTGGAGGGGCACTGGAGGAGCTCCTCCAGGTATTCTTTGATGATGGCCTGTACCACTTCTCTGACCACAATGCTGATGGTGTTGTGTGGCACCCTCCAGCCATACTGCATGCTCCTGTACGTGGCCCCTGAGGCCAGGTGGCACATAGTGCCAGATTCAGCCCTGGGTCCAGGCTTGGCCGGAAGTTGGTGCTCTGCTTGGTCAACCTGGGTCTCAGCCGCTCCACAACTTCATCAAACATGGCTGGCGGCATCCTCATGAAGTTCTGGAATCCACCATCAGCTTGAAAAACCGTCCCCCTTGTAGTTGAAATAAGGGGACCCTGAGTTGGCTGGAGCTTTGTAGGCCATGTGCTTGCCATCTATGGTTCCAACGGTGTGGGGGAAGTTCCACCTCTGATACCACTCTTCTGCAAGTTTCCTCCAGCCTTGTTCAGTGGTGGGACACTTGAGGAGCTCCTCCACGTATTCTTCGATGATGGCCTGCACTACTTCTCTGAACACAATGCTGATAGTGTTGTGTGGCACCCTCCAGGCATACTGCATGTTTCTGTATGTGGTTCCAGAGGCGAGGTGCCGCAGATTCAGTGCCACCTTCAGCCCAGGGTCCAGGCTGGGCCGGAAGTTGGTGTTTGCCTTGGTCAACCTGGGTCTCAGCCGCTCCACAACTTCATCAAACATGGCTGGTGGCATCCTCTTCTCGTGATCCATCTTTGGACCCAGACACTTCTTGGCCGCCTCTTTTTCTTTGCATAGAACAGGTGAAAGAGCCTGTAGATGGCTTCGCACTGTTGCCAAAGGAGTGAGTGACGATCCATGGTGGAGATGACTGGATGCTGTGGAAGAGCAAGAGCCAGATGAAGGCACAGCAGGGCTGCTGGAGTGAAAGTGAGATCCAGGTGAGTTCCTCCCCCTTTTTATAGGAAATATAGGTTTTCCGCTCAGTGTCCTTTTGCATCCTCTAGGCATCCTGCAGACATCCTTAATATCCGAGATACGTCCCCTATGCGAATGTTTTTTCTGTTTTAATGCTTTGTATGTGAGCTGTATCCGCTTTCATCCTTTCTCCATCCATGCTACTAATGCTGCGTGTCCGTTCCGCATCCGTTTCACTTCCTCCCTGTGTCCGTTTTCTGCTGGAGCGTATTTGAGTTGCGCGGATGTGGAGCGGATGCCTAGCGGATATAGCGGATGCGTAACGGATGACGATGGATGTAGAATGGATGTTCCTCGTATGCCTAGTGGATGCAGAATGGACACGTTGGATACATTTTCCGCTAAAAAAGTTTTGTGCAGCTCAAAACCTTTTGAGCAGATGAAATGTCAGTTGACGGATGCTGGACGGATAGAGAGGATGAAAAACGGATGCAGTGAGTACAGAACGGAAGCATCGCATTAACCAACAGATGGCAAGTGTTTCTCTCCATTTTACATCCTCTTTCCATCTGTTGGTGCTGTGTGACAGGGCCTTTAGCCATTTCTGCCAACTTCATCAGTTTCTGTAGCCATTTATCCTTAGTGGGAATCAAAATGTCCTTCCATTTTTGTGTGTCAACATATGTAAGATAAAAGTTCCATTTTTTCTTTCTCCAAGTCTTTTTCCATTAACCCAAAAGAAAAGTTTCTGGTTTCATTTTTATTTTCGTTTTAAGAATATTCTGTATTATAATATGAATCTTACTCCAACATTTCCTTGCTTTATTACATGTCCACCGTAAATGGTAAAAAGTTCCTTCTTTCTTTGACACTTCTAACATTCATTTGGAATACCCTTGTACATTCTGGATAATTTATCTAGTGTTCAATGCCAGTAAAACATCATCTTATAAATTGTTTCTTTTAAATTTAGCTTAATGTAAATTTTAAACCTTTCATCCATATATTTTCCCATTGTTCAAGCATCACATTATATCAAAAATAACTTGCTCACTGAATCATAGAAGTTCACTTTCCAAATTCAATTTCAACAACATTTTTATAAATCTTAGCAATAATATACTCATCACTACCACACAGTAATATTTACAATTTATTTTTAGCAAAATCAAACTTGCAACTCTTTTTATCCAATTTAAATTGTTTTTTCAGTTGTTGATGCATAAAGCAATGCCAAACATAAACTTTAATTCAAATTCTTCCCTCAATTTTAATGTAGTTTCAGCACAGTTTGAAGATAATAATTTACCAGATGACCACCAATCTGGCGTGGCCACCATTTCTTTTCTTTAAAAAAAGTTCTTGAGGAGGTGGGAACATCCAAAGAGGCAACTTCGTATAGAACCTTGTTTTATACTTATTCCAAACTCTTAGTATGGCACGTCTAGCAAAGTGATTATTAAAATGAACATTAATGTTATCATACCATGAATAACCATGCCATTCAAACCTTAATTCATGGCCCTGTAACACAAGTAGCCTCTTTGTCAGATTTCCAAGTCAATTTTGGGCTTGATACTCTTATTTTGGAAATTCACTAAGTCTTTTAACCAGACCAGACAACATGCCTCATAATACAATTTCAGATCTGGTAAACCCAACAACCCTCTTTCCTAAGCATCTTGCAGCAGTTTGCATCTGATTCTTGAATTTTTTCCTGTGCCATATAAACTTTGAAATATCTGAAACAATAAACTCATCTTTAAGAACAAATTTTCCTTCCATACAGGGCACTGGACCACACTATGGACATTTTGAAAACATGAAAACAAAAGACTGACTAAAGGAATATTATAAGCAGTTGCAGGAATAAGGAGTTCTTTTATGGACAAATTCCTCCTTCATCTTATTTCTCAGAAATCTTATCACATTCTAAACATGCCACAAAGGTAAATACAAATGAAGCAACTCCTTGCATTAATTAGACATTTTTGTTTCGAACTATATTTTCTCTACAATTCAGATCAGGCCTCAGCAGAATAATGTAGCATTTGGGGAAAAAGATACAAGACAAGAGAGCAGCTCCAGAGGTCAAAATGGAGAAGATCTCCACAGCCACCATGGACTTCCCTTTGATGCTCAAGTAGGTGGGGAGGAAGGAGATCCAAACGCTGCAAAAGACCAGCATGTTAAAAGTAATGAACTTGGCTTCATTGAAGCTGTCTGGCAATTTTCTAGCCAGGAAGGCCATTGTGAAACTGACAAAGGCCAAAAGTCCTAGGTAAGAGAGGGCACTGTAAAACAATACACCTGAGCCTTGCTTACATTCCAAAATGATCTCTCCAAACAAGGAGTGGAAGTCTAAATAAGGAAATTGGGGAGAGGTTCCCAGCCAGCTGGCACAAAGGACTGCTTGGATCAGGGGACAAGCTATGACAATGGTGTAGGTCAGTGGTTTTCCAAAGAGTCTCCTTGTCTTGTTCCCTGGATTGATGGCCATGAAGGCCAGCACCACCATGATAGTCTTTGCCAACACAGAGGAAACTGCAAGGGCAAACAGAATGGCAAAGGCAGATTGTTGGAAGAGACAGGTGAGCTTCCCTGGTTGACCAATGAAGAGGAATGAGCAGAGGAAGCAGAGCAGAAGGGAGATTAGGAGGATGTAGGTGAGACCTCGGTTGTTGGCTTTGACAATTGGTGTGTCATGATGTTCACAGAAAATCAGCAGGACTGCAGAAGTGATCCCAGATAGAAAAAGAACAAGAAAAACTAAAATGTATCCCAGGGTCTCTTCATAGGAAAGGAAGTGGATCTTCTTGACAATGCATTGGTCCTTGTCCTTGTTGGGATATTGGTCTTCTGGGCATGGTTTACAATGAGCTGCATCTGAAATCAAAATACTTTGTCTTAAAGGTCACCTACCATGAGTATCCCTCCAACCGAGAAGACATGATTCTCAGGGGTGGGATGCAAATATTTTTACTATCATTTCCATGGGAGTGGCTCGGTTGGACACATGACTGGGTGGGCGTGGCTTCTTTTTTTGCAGAAACCCCCCCTCCATTATGTATTTTTTGGGGGGCCTCCTGGGCCTCATGGGAGATTCCTGGGTGAAGCAGTAAGAGAGCGAGCGGGATCCTGGCACAGTTGATGTCAGAACAGCTGATAATCAGGAGGAAAAAAAAAGAAATACCCTAAGGGAATCACATGTTCCCTGAACTGGCTGAGGCAGGTGGGGGCTCCAGGGCCTCAGGAATAGCGTGTCCCAGCATCGATAGGGATGCTGCCAGAAAAAGCGAGTGAGCATGGAGCAGTCAGTAGGGGTGAGAAATGGGTTATCAGCAACTGGGTCAGGGTCATGGCCAATCAGAAATTGCTACCAGTTGAGTGACCCAAAGGAAATCCTTGCTGCCAGTTCTCCCGAATTGGTGCGAATCAACTGAATTTTACCACTGATGACTCTCCCCATTCTGTTGAACTGTCACAAAGACAGATGAAAGAACCCACTATGCAATTTATGGGGCATAAAAAAGGTCAAATAATCCTTCATTCATGATGATCTTGGAAATAAGTTATCCAAAGAAAAGCATTTGCTCAACATCAACATCAGTGATCCAGTCAATGGGCACTTCCATGAGTACTGGGACTTCCAGTTAGAGATTGCCATATATTCTCCCTCCCCCAGTTTATACTAGAGCCTAAAGAAGATTGATTGATCCAGGAATGCTGCTGTTTTGTTTGCCTGTAGATTTTCCTTTTGGCTATCCCTGCTTAACCTTCTGTTGTTTTTGCTCCCCTCTACTCTATTTAATAGAGATAGATAGATGGATCACATCTTTCTTGGACGTTGATAGAGTTGGCAGAAGAAGCACACACTAAATAATAAAATATATATATATAGCTTGAACCACACATTCCAATCCTTCTGGGAAAGACTGTAAGTTGGGTTTCCCAAATGGATATTAGAGTTGGAGTGAAAATTCATGTTGCAGATTCACAAATTGCGCCCTACTTCATCGTGGGGGATGACGCCTTCTCCCTCAGAACCTACCTCATGAAGCCCTACACTTCCAGACTCCTCACCCATGAGGAGAGGATCTTCAACTACAGGCTGTCCAGGGCAAGGCAGGTGGTGGATAACGCTTTTGGCATCCTGGCCAACAGGTTCCAGGTACTTCTCACCACCATGCAGCATCACCCAGAGACTGTGAGGAGGATAATGGAAGCTTGCTGCATCCTGCACAATCTCATGCGCACCTGCTACCCAGTCTTGCAGAACAGGCTCGTGCACCTCCAGCAAGTCAATGGGGACATGGAGCCTGGGGAATAGAGGCAAGGGCGAAACCTGATAGACACTGAGGATGTGCAAGGCCCCAACAGAGCCTCACGTGAAGGGAAGAAGCAGCGCAACCTCATGAAACACTGGTGCAACTCCCCAGCAGGAGCAGTGGAGTGGCAAGGCAGGATGGTAGATGATTAATGGATGCTTCCTTCAGCCTGTCTCATCACACTGATGAGATTGTGCCATGTATGTTGGGTGGGCCTACAATGAACAGGGCATTTAATAAAGAGTTGTGTTTATGTTCAAATGTGTGGATCAATGCTTACATTAGTATTGATAATGAAGGGCCATAAGTGTGGCAGCTGGGAGGGTGGACCATACAGTCCTACTATGCTTGCACTGGAGGTTTATCTATCCTACAGCTATTACCCATCCCAAAGGTATCCCTGCCCATCCCACAGGTATCCCTGCCCATTCCACAGCTATTACCCATCCCAAAGGTATCCCATCCCATCCCACAGGTATCCCTTCCAATCCCACTGCTATCCTTACCCATCCCAAAGGTATCCCTGACCATCCCACTGCTATCCTTACCCATCCCACAAGGATGCAAAGGCTTAAACCATTTCTAAAAGTTTCCACCAAGACTTTATTTTATAAAATAAAAGAGGCAAGTCTGTGAAGCAAAGATAAACTTTATTAATCACAAGCTATAAAAGAAAAATGACCCAAGTCAAGTGTCCAAAAAGAGACTACAGGTAGCCACCCAGTCTCTGGCACTCCTCTTGCCTTGGGGTGTCAGCCCCAGAACCGAGGACAGATGTACTGAGGCCGGGCTTGGCTGTGGGGTAGAGGAAGGAGCAGTGTAGTGGGGCTTTCTGGTCTGCACCTGTGTGAGGACTGGCATTGGTGGCATCTGTGGCGTGGGTGGCACTGCTGTCGTTGGTGGCATCATTGGCGTGGGTGGCATCGGTGGCATCGATGGAACCGGTGGCAACGGTATCGTCTGATGACTCTGTGCCTCGACTGGGACGGGCTGCTGCCTGTGCTGCTGGACCTCCTGGTAGCCGTAACCCTGGTAGGTGAGGGCCTGTGGAAAGCCTTGGAATTGGAGGGACTTCACCTGGGGTGGAGGAGCAGACCTGGACTGGGTGGGAGCAGGTGCCTCTGGGTCTGGAGGGCTGTGAAGCAGCTCGGTGAACCGGTACTTCACCACCTGGTACTGGGGTTCCACCATGTCCGTGAGGGTCTGGTTGACATAGGTGAGGAAGGGCTTGCAGTTGGAGGATGGACCAGCTGAGAGAGATCTATGCTGCTCCGAATGGTGTCCCTGATCTCCAGCAGGACAGTGTGGCTCTGCCCCTCCTGTCTGGCTCTCTGCCTTTCTGTGGAGGTGGAGCTGTGGGTGGATGCGGGTAGGGCTGTCGTGCAAGTGCCGTCTCCTTTCTCCCACTGCACCAGGGAGTCCTCCACATGCTCCACCATGGTTAAAACACCTGTCCGCGGGTTCTCCGCCGTGGCACGCTCCACAGAAACCTGCCTGGAGACAGGAACTGACTCTCGGCCGGAAGAGGACTGGCTCTCAGCAGGCTGCCGGAGAGAGAGGGTCATGAGAGGGGCTGCTGCTGCTCCTCGGTGGCGGATCTCACCCTCCAGGAAGCTGCACCTGGCCATGACATAGGTCTCTCTGTCCGTCACCTTAACCGTGGTCTGGCCAGATTTCTTGAGGTGCAGCTTCCCGTACTAGGTGTGCATGTGCTTCCACCAGCCAAGGAGCACCTCTGATGTGTAGCCCAGACTCTCTGCCTTCTCTCTCCAAGCAGCCTGCTTCCTTTTGGTGTCCCTGTACAGCCGGTGTCCCTTCTGCCACAGATAGTCATTCTCTCTCAGCCACTCCAGCACCTCATCCCTGTGTTCCTCCTCAATGGAATATTGCCTCCTCTCCTGTCCCTGCATACACCTCTTCCTCCCTTTGCCAGGACCAGATGGGCCCTCATCAGAGGGGCTTTCAGTTTGTAGGGGCTGCTCCTCCACACCACCACCACCACCATCAGCAGCAGGATCATCATCATCATCATCATCAGCAGCAGCAGCAGCAGCAG
>BLBF01000139.1:478097-523020 GCA_015471245.1 Laticauda colubrina
GCAGTAAAAAAGCTGGAACACACCTCCTCACTAGTCCAACACATGAAAACCACAGGTCACAACATCAACTTCAATGGCACTAAAACCCTAGCCACTATAGAAAACCCCAGCCCTAGAATCATCAGAGAAGCCATAGAGATTGAAAAAAGACCTGAAAGCATGAATAGAAGAGATGATTCCAGAAGACTGTCAATCATTTGGAAGCCTGCACTCTCAAATAGAAAGATCTCCACACCACAAGCCAGGCAAACGCCTAAGCACAAACAGACTCCCTCTGATGCCTCCAGCTCAAACACCCCCCCACCAAGCACCCAGGTGAAACCTAGCTTCCTAATAGATAACAGCCATCCTTTCACACGAAGCCAAGCTGCACTGAAAGCCTCCAATGCAGGAACAGATTGTTACCAGCCAATCAAAGCCACAAAACAGACAGAAGAAACCAGAAACACCAATCAATCAAACTCCAAGTCCAATAAACACAGACCAAGACTCCCAACCAATCAGGATAGGCCAGCCTCAAATTTGAAACCAAAGGCTGTGAGACCCACATCCATACAGAAGTTACATTTTTCTGTTGTGTAAATGAGGGGGGGAAAATACATCAGAGTTAGGTTTCTATTTCTCGCTTAGCTTTCTTTTCTATGTGCAACTGCAACCCATTATCAAAATATGCCAAGGTCAATGGACAGAGGCCTCATCATCACCTGAAGATGCCCATATGATCATATTCACAATTTCTATTTGGAAGTTTCATCTGAACTATTGGGGGTGGGAACATTTCCATCACTTTGTATATGTGATTTACGCACCTAATTTCTCAGATTCAGAATTCTCTGGTTGCTACCACTTCACTTTCAGAAAAAATAACTTTTCTCTAAATTAAAGAGTCTAAGTATTTTTTTTTCTTGGATTTTGAATGGAGAACCGCCTGACATTATTCTGAATCTCACTCTACCAGCCCACCAGGAGAAAACACCCAATTTTCTTCTGAAGGGGCATGAACATCATGTCATCTTCAACTGGTGACTTGGAAGATCTGGGAGCCATTGGAGGGCAAGATTCTTTGCTGGTACAGGAAGCCCAATCATTAGCAGAGCTCAATCTGGAAAAGGATCCAGCTGTGAAGCCCAGATGGTCGGTGGGGAGTTGGCTGGAAAGATCCGGAGAAGGACACCGCCCCTGGGATCACCACCACCTGCTGGCGTGGAAAAGAAGAGCCATGGCAAGAGAGGGAAAAGAGAGAACTCTCACTGGATCAAGCCAGGAGACTCCTTAATGAAGCCTTTGAACAACTCCAAGCTGCACAAAGGTATGAAGGGGAAGGGGGACTAGCCCCAGCTAGAAGAATCAGAGCAGGCCCCTCTCCCATAAATCAACCCGAACCAGCAGCAGCCCCAGGGCCCTCAATGGGAGGTGTAATTCCTAGAAGGTGTAGAGCTCCTAGGCTCTAGACAGTTAGCAGGTGATATCCGAGGCTGGTCCCAGGAAGCCCTGACAGAAGCGTTTAAAGATGGTTTAAATGAAGATGTGTACCAGAGATGCACTGCTAGAAGAGACCCAAATGACTTGCAGATGTGGTAATTGCTGGCAGAAGAAGTGAAGATTGATTTAACCCAAAGCAGATGGTGGGGAGGTTCTGGGTGGAGCAAGTCTTCCCCCCCCCACATCCTCAAGAGGTCCCCAAACCTCAGAGTGGAGGAGCGGTGGCAAGACCCAACCCCTCTACCTGTTTTCAATGCAGGAAGGAAGGTCAACAGGCTGTGAACTGCAAAGTCAAGCTGGACCCAAAGGGGGCGCCAAAAGAAGGGAAGAAACCTGAAAAATCCCCAGCGAAGCCTTGCAAAACAGCACTAAACTCGAAAGAGATGGCAGAGGTCGCCCCTCCCATGGAAGAAGAGTCAGACGGTTACCCCTGAGGAGGATAATTTCGACTCGGAAGACGATTTCCTGGTAAGTCCAAGCCTGGGCCCTATGACCATTCCTGTGAAGTTGAGGGTACCCAATTCAGGGGTTGAAAGGGAAATGCTAGCCCTATTTGATTCTGGATTCACAAGGTGTATAATCAACACGAAAGTAGTGGAGAAAATGGACTTAAAACTAAAACCTTTAAAGGTGCCCATTTCCTTTGCCCAATTAGATGGATCAGTGGCTGGAGGTTGCCCTGCACGCTTTATCACGGAACCTGTAGAAATGATCATGGGAAACCACGATGAGACTCTGCGCTTTATTGTGGTCCCTGGGATGGAGCAACCATTAATACTGGGATTGCCCTGGCTCCAGAAATGGAACCCCCAGGTTTATTGGAGAAAGGGGTTGTTGTGCATACGCACCAAGCAACGACCGGAAAAAAAGAGGGGAGATCTCAGCCGAAGCTTCAGATTCTGATTGAAATAGCTTCCACAGGTACCGAACCCATGAAAGGGGAAGAGAAAATTCCAAAATTGTATCGGGATTTAAAGGAAGTGTTCAGTGAGAAGGCCTCGGATGAGCTCCCGCCTCACCGGTCAACGGACTGTGCTATTGAAATTTTGCCTGGGGTGAAGCTCCCGAAAGCGAAGTTGCACTCAATGACACCATGGGAATTAGAGGAGCTAAGATTGTTTATAGATAAAAATATGGAACGTGGTTTCATCCAACCTGCTAGGCACCGGGTAGCAGCCCCCGTGTTGTTCCATGAAAAGAAAGATGGCTCCAAATGCTTAGTGGTGGATTACAGAAATTTATATGCCATTTCTGTGGAAAACGTGTATCCCCTGCCTTTGATGAAGGACATGTTGGCCCACCTAGCCAAGGGGAAGATTTTCACGAAGTTGGATTTAAGAGAAGCATTCTACCAAATTCGAATTAAGGAAGGGGATGAATGGAAGACCGCTTTTAACCATCCAATGGGTTGCTTCCAATTCAAAGTTCTTCCTTTTGGTTTAAAAGGGGCCCCAGCTGTATTCATGCAGATTATCAGTTCTACAGAAACTGTGTGCCACTAAGTTGTATGATAAACTATCCAAGTGTTAATTTCATCAAGAGAAAATTGACCATTTGGGATATCGCATTTCATCTGAAGGCATAGAAATGGATCCAGAGAAAGTGCATGCCATATTGGAATGGGCTCCACCACGTACCAGAAAACAACTTCAAAGCTTCTTGGGATTTTTTTTACTGGCAAATTTTTACCGGCAATTTATCCTGACTTTTGCTAAGATAGCAATGCCCATCACAAATCTTTTAAAAACAAAAGGGGAGGTGAAGCCAAGGCCGAGTAAGCCGTTGGAGTAATCCATGGAGTGCCAAGCAGCTTTTGAGAAGCTATAACAACTGTTTTCTGCAGAACCAGTACTAAAGCACCCTGATATGGAGGCTCCTTTCATGATCCAAGCCGATGTGAGTGATGTGAATGACTTAATCGAACAACTAAAAGAAGCTTTAAAACTTGATGATTGGTTCTTGGCTCATTCGAAAGACTATACATTTAGAGATGGTTTGGCTTGGGTGGGGACCAAGTTGTATGTGCCACAAGTGCTGAGAGACCAAATACTACAACAAGCTCATGATTCTAAAGCAGCTGGTCACTTTGGATTTGTGAAAAACTTACACCTGGTTAAGCGGCAATTCTGGTGGCCTACTTTAAAGAAGGACATTGAAGCTTATGTAGCTAGCTGTCCCATTTGTGCTTCAGCAAAGAGACCACCTGGAAAGCCGGCAGGGTTGTTACAAAATGTAGCTAGACCAACAGTCCCCTGGAAGGAAATCTCTATGGACTTTATATTAGAATTACCCGAAAGCAGTGAAAACACGGTTATTTGGGTGGTAACCGATTTTGTTTTCCAAACAGGTACATTGCATACCTTGTTCAAAAATTCCATCTGCTAAGACATTGGCTAAACTGTTTATTTCACATATCTATAGGTTACACGGCGGTCTGGAACGCATAATCTCTGACAAAGGGGTCAAATTTAACTCAAATTTTTGGAAAGAGTTCCTTGATAGGCTCCGCCCAGGGCTTAAGCTCCACCCACCACCCCAAAACCAATGGGGCCTGTGAGAGATCTAACGCAGTGTTAGAACAGTATCTTAGGTGTTGTATAAATTATCAACAAGATAACTGGTCTGACTTACTACCATTTGCTGAAGTGGCATATAACAACTCCGTACATAGTAGTACTGGATTCACTCCATTTAAGCCCATGTCACACTGGCCAAGGGATGCAAAAAGGACACAGCGGAAAAGCAAAATGTTCCATCCGTTGTTATCCACTCTCAAAAGGGGCAAAAATGTGCATAACCGGAGCGGATAACACGGACACGGGGAGGACGCAGGGCAGATGCAAAGCGAAAGCGGAACGGAAGCCCAGCGGATGGAAGCAGATGGCGCGTCCGCTAGGATTCCAGGGGGCCTCAGCAAAGCGGACACGGAACGGATACAGCGGATGCACAGCGGACGCGGAACGGATGAAGCGGATACACAGCGGATGCACAGCGGATGCACAGCGGAAGCCTAACGGATGCCTGGCGTTAATTGCACATGCGGGGAGGATGCATTGCGTCAGCCCCGCGGATATAATGGAAGCAGCTCGGAAGCAGGTCACCATTCAGAGGAAAGACCTGCTGCCGGACAGATTGGCTGCCTTGCCTGCCCTGCCTGCATGTCTGCCTGCAAGCCTTGCTGGCAGCCTCCCTGGCAGCCTCCCTGCCAGCCTTGCTGCCAGCCTTCCTGCCAGCCTTGCTGCCAGCCTTGCTGCCAGCCTCCCTGCCAGCCTTGGTTCCTGCCAGCCTCCCTGCCAGCCAGCAACCCCACAACCATGCGGAAGCACAGCAAGCCTCAGCCATCTGCTGCCAGCCATGGCAAGAGGGACAGGGCTACCATCCCACCCCCTGGCCCTCACTCTGGTTCTGCTGGGGCTTCTGCAGCACGGGCTCGCTCTTCTGGGCTGGCGTTTCTGCTGCTTCTGCTTCTCGAGGAGCTGATGACAAGCACTCCAGCACCAGCCACCTCCACAGCACCTGCACCCTTCACCCCTGGGACTGAGCGACCAAGAGGAGTGCCAGAGACTCATTTTTGTCTTATAGCTTGTTGTTAATAAAGTCTATTTATGATTCACACACTTGCTTCATTTCTTTTTTTTAATAAAGCCTTGCTGGAAACTTTTAGAAATGGTTTAAGCCTTTGCATGCTTGTGGGATGAGTTAAGATAGCTGTGGGATGGGCAGGGATACCTGTGGGATGGGCAGGGATACCTTTGGAATGGGTAATAGCTGTGGGATAGATAAACCTCCAGTGCAAGCATAGTGGGACTGTATGGTCCACCCTCCCAAGTGCCACACCTATGGCCCTTTATTATCAATAATAATGTAAGCATTGATCCACACATGTCAACATAAACACAACTCTTTATTAAACGCCCTGTTCATTGTAGGCCAACCCAACATACATGGCCCAATCTCATCCGTGTGATGAGACAGGCTGAAGGAAGCATCCATTAAGCATCTATCATCCTGTCTTGCCACTCCACTGCCCCAGCTGGGGAGTTGCACCAGTGTTTCAGGAGGTTGCGTTGCTTCTTCCCTTCACGTGAGGCTCTGTTGGGGCCTTGCACATCCTGAGTGTCTATCAGGTTTTGCCCTTGCCTCCATTCCCCAGGCTCCATGTCCCCATTGCCTTGTTCGAGGTCCACGAGCCTGTTCTGCAAGACTGAATAGCAGATGTGCATGAGATTGTGCAGGATGCAGCAAGCTTCCATGATCCTCCTCATGGTCTCTCGGCAATGCTGCATGGTGGTGAGAAGTACCTGGAACCTGTTAGCCAGGATGCCAAAGGCATTCTCCACCACCCGTCTTGCCCTGGACAGCCTGTAGTTGAAGATCCTTTCTTCATGGGTGAGGTATTTGGAGGTGTAGGGCTTCATGAGGTAGGTTGTGAGGAAGAAGGCATCATCCCCCACGATGAAGTAGGGCACATCTTGCGTGTCGTTGGGCAGGGTTCTGGATTTGGGAAGCCCACGATGAGGTTGCTTTCCAGCATCTCCTTGAGGTGACTGTCATTGTATACCTGGGCTTCAGAAGATGAGCCGTTACCTGAAACATCGATGTACATGAACTTGTAGTCAGCATCGACCATGGCGAAGAGGATGATGCTGAAGAAGACCTTGTAGTTGAAATAAGTGGACCCCGACTTGGCTGGAGCTTTGCAGGCCACGTGCTTGCCATCTATGTCTCCAACGGTGTGGGGGAAATTCCACTTCTGATACCACTGCTCTGCAACTTTCTTCCAGCCTTCTTCAGTGGATGGGCACTGGAGGAGTTCCTCCTTGTATTCTTCGATGAGGGCCTGCACCACTTCTCTGACCACAATGCTGATGGTGTTTTGTGGCACCCTCCAGCCTTACTCCATGCTCCTGTAGGTGGTCCCTGAGGCCAGGTGGTGCAGAGTCAGTGCCACCTTGAGCCCAGGCTCCAGGCTGGGCCGGAAGTTGGTGTTTGCCTTGGTCAACCTGTGTGTCAGCCACTGCACAATTTCGTCAAACATGGCTGGAGGCATCCTCATGAAGTTCTGGAATACCCGAGTGTCTTCGTTCCTGAGCTCCACCATCAGCTTGTTGTATAGTCCGTCCTCAGCTCTTCTGGCAAACCATCTTCGTACCCAGACGCTTCTCGGGCGCCCCTTTTTCTTCCCATAGTAGAGTTCACAGAGCCTGTAGATGGCTTCGCACTGTTGCAGAAGGATGGTGGCTGCCAAAAGGACTGTGTTACGATCCACGGTGGACATGACTGGATGCTGTGGGAGAGGAAGAGGCAGATGAAGGCTGCAGAGGTCTTCAGCAGGGCTGCTGGTCTGAAAGTGAGATCCAGATGTGTTGCTCCCCCTTTTTATAAGCAGTATAAGCCCATGTCACACTGGCCAATGGATGCAAAAAGGACACAGCGGACGAGCAAAATGTTCCATCCGTTGTTATCCACTCTCAGAAGGGGTGAAAATTTGCATAACCAGAGTGGATAAAATGGACGCGGGGAAAATGCAGGGCAGATGCAAAGCGGATGCGGAATGGAAGCCTAGCGGATGGAAGCGTATGGGAGTGGATGGGAGTGGGTGGCACATCCACAGGGCTTCCGGGGGGCCTCAGCGAAGTGGACGCAGAACGGAAAGAGCGGATGCAGAGCGGATGCACAGCGGATGAAGCGGATGCACAGCGGATGCACAACGGATGTACAGCGGAAGCCTAACGGATGCCTGTCGTTCACTGCGCATGCGGGGAGGATGCATTGCACCGGCTCCGCAGATATAATGGAAGCAGCTTGGAAGCAGGTCGCCATTCAGAGGAAAGACCTGCTGCCTGCCTTCCTGCCAGCCTTGGTTCATGTCTGCCTGCCAGTCTTCCTGCCAGCCTTGGTTCCTGCCAGCCTCCCTGCCAGCCAGCAACCCCACAACCATGTGGAAGCACAGCAAGCCTCAGCCATCTGCTGCCAGCCCTGACAAGATGGACAAGGCTACCATCCCACCCCCTGGCCCTCACTCTGGTTCTGCTGGGGCTTCTGCAGCACGGGCTCGCTCTTCTGGGGCAGGCGCTTCTGCTGCTTCTGCTTCTGGAGGAGCTGATGAAAAACACTCCAGCATCAGCCACCTCCACAGCACCTGCACCCTTCACCCCTGGGACTGAACGACCAAGAGAAGTGCCAGAGACTCATTTTTGTCTTATAGCTTGTTGTTAATAAAGTCTATTTATGATTCACACACTTGCTTCATTTCTTTTTTTTCATAAAGTCTTGCTGGAAACTTTTAGAAATGGTTTAAGCCTTTCCATGCTTGTGGGATGGGTAAGGATAGCTGTGGGATGGGTAAGGATAGCTGTGGAATGGGCAGGGATACCTGTGGGATGGGCAGGGATACCTTTGGGATGCGTAATAGCTGTGGGATAGATAAACCTCCAGTGCAAGCATAGTGGGACTGTATGGTCCACCCTCCCAGGTGCCACACCTACGGCCCTTTATTATCAATAATAATGTAATAATTATCCACATATGTCAACATAAACACAACTCTTTATTAAATGCCCTGTTCATTGTAGTCCAACCAAAGATCCATTAAGCATCTATCATCCTGTCTTGCCACTCCACTGCCCCAGCTGGGGAGTTGCACCAGTGTTTCAGGAGGTTGTGCTGCTTCTTCGCTTCATTTGAGGCTCTTTTGGGGCCTTGCACATCCTGAGTGTCGATCAGGTTTCGCCCTTGCCTCCATTCCCCAGGCTCCATGACCCCATTGGCTTGTTGGAGGTCCACGAGCCTGTTCTGCAAGACTGGGTAGCAGGTGCGCATGAGATTGTGCAGGATGCAGCAAGCTTCCATGATCCTCCTGACAGTCTCTGGGCAATGCTGCATGGGGGTGAGAAGTACCTGGAACCTGTTGGCCAGGATGCCAAAGGCGTTCTCCACCACCCGCCTTGCCCTGGACAGCTTGTAGTTGAAGATCCTCTCTTCACGGGTCAGGAGTCTGGAGGTGTAGGGCTTCATGAGGTAGGTTGTGAGGGAGAAGTCGTCATTCCCCACGATGAAGTCGGGCACATCTTGTCTGTCGTTGGGCAGGGGGTCTGGATCTGGGAAGCCCACGATGAGGTTGCCTTCCAGCTGCTCCTTGAGGTGACTGGCGTTGTATACCTGGGCATCCGAAGATGAGCCGTTGCCTGAAGCATCGATGTACATGAACTTGTAGTCAGCATCGACCATGGCAAAGAGGATGATGGTGAAGAAGCCCTTGGAGTTGAAATAAGTGGACCCCAACTTGGCTGGTGCTTTGCTGGCCACGTGCTTGCCATCTATGGCTCCAATGGTGTGTGGGAAGTTCCACTTCTGATACCACTGCTCTGCAACTTTCTTCCATCCTTCTTCAGTGGAGGGGTACTGGAGGAGCTCCTCCTTGTATTCTTCGATGATGGCCTGCACCACTTCTCTGACCACAATGCTGATGATGTTGGATGGCACCCTCCAGCCGTTCTGCATGCTCCTGTAGGAGGTTCCTGGGGCCAGGTGGCACAGAGTGAGTGCCACCTTGAGCCCAGAGTCCAGGCTGGGCCAGAAGCTGGTGTTTGCCTTGGTCAACCTGATTGTCAGGCGCTGCACAACTTCGTCAAACATGGCTGGAGGCATCCTCATGAAGTTCTGGAATGCCCGAGTGTCTTCGCTCCTGAGCTCCACCATCAGCTTGTTGAACAGTCCATCCTCCGCTCTACTGGAAACCATGTTCGGACCCAGACTCTTTTTGGGTGGCTCCTTTTCTTCTTGCAGTAGTGTTCACAGAGCCTGCAGATGGCTTCGCACTGTTGCAGAATGATGGTGGCTGCCAAAAGGACTTTGTTACAATCCACGGTGGATATGACTGGATGCTGTGGAAGAGGAAGAGGTTGATGAAGGCTGCAGAGGTCTGCACTGCTCGGCTGCTGTTCTGAAAGTGTGATGCAGGCGAGTGTGCTCCCCCTTTTTATAGGCAGTATAGGTTTTCCGCTAGGCATCCTCTAGGCATCCTTTAGGCATCCTTTAGACATCCTTAATATCCGAGATAGGTCCCCTCTGCAAACGTTTTTTCCGTTTTAAACCCTTTGTTTCCATTCTACATCCGCTAGGCATCCGTTCTGCATCCATTCTGCATCCGTTCCGCTTCCTCCCTACGTCCGTTTACCGCTGGAGCAGATGGAGTTGCGCGGATGTGTAGTGGATGCCTACCAGATATAGCGGATGCGTAGCGGATGCGTAACGGATGCGTAACGGATGCCTAGCGGATGCGTAGCAGATGCAGAACGGACAAACTGGATACATTTTCCGCGCAAAACGTTTAGGCAGCCCAAAACTTTCTCAGCGGATGAAACGTCCATAAACGGATGCTGGACAGATAGAGAGGAAGCAAAACGGAGGCAGTGAGTACAGAACGGATACATCGTGTTAACCAACGTATGGCAAGGTTTTTTGTCCGTTTTACATCCACTTTCCATCCGTTGGTTCAGTGTGACATGGGCTATAGGTGTCCCTTTGCATCCTCTAGGCATCCTCTAGGCATCCTGTAGACATCCTTAATATCCGACATAGGTCCCCTCTGCGGATGTTTTTTCCATTTTACATGCTTTCTTTCCATGCCGCATCCGCTAGGCATCCGTTCTGCATCTGTTCTGAGTCCATTCCACTTCCTCCCTGCATCCGAGCAGATGCGAGTTGCACGGACACGCAGTGGATGCCTAGCGGATATAGCAGATGCGTAACGGATGCAGAACGGATGCATAGCAGATGCAGAACGGACGAATTGGATACATTTTCTGCGCAAAAGTTTTGAGCAGCTCAAAACTTTCTGAGCAGATGAAATGTCCATAAATGGATGCTGGACGCATAGAGAGGAAGCAAAACAGAGGCAGTGAGTACATCGCGTTAACCAACGGATGGCAAGGTTTTTTGTCTGTTTTACATCCTCTTTGCATCCGTTGGTGCAGTGTGGCAGGGGCTTAATAGACAATGTAAGCATGCATATGTATAATTAGGAAAACTTTATTTCTTTCCCCACCCTTCTATTGTTACTATCTTCAACCAATAAGTTTTCTCTTAGTAAAAGAACACATCAGTTACATTGCCGTAGACATTTCATTAAAGTTAATTGAAAACCAGAGAATTCACATTTACTATTCATGCCAATTCACACTCATTCCTCCCATGCTTCCATTTCTGACATTAGAAGCCATCTGGTAGAAACGGAAATAATATCATCAACTTACAAATGTTGCACAACCCAGGACTGGTGGTTCAGCTCAAAGTCAGTCATGCCTTGGTCACTTTCCATTTGGACTACTGCAATGTTCTCCCCTTGGAGCTACCCTTGAAGATCCCTTGAAAACTGCTTGTTATCACTTTTAGTTTGTCATAGGTCACAGGACTGGGTGACTGGCATATGCCTTCTGACTTTAGTTAGGAAGATATGATGACTCTCATGCCCCGGATGACCTTGCTGGGAACACATACTCATTAAGGCCATTTGACAGTGATCCTGGGCATGGGCTGAATTGTTCCTGTGCAGACTCTCTGTGCATACAGATGCTGTAGACCAGAGTGGTTTACCAAGAAAGTCCAAAAGCTGAAAAGTCACAAGAGATGTATGGCATGTCCTAGATATGGCAGATATTGCTTTTGAACTGTTTTTGAAACTGAACTTTGTTATTGAATTATCCCTGGACTAAAAACTGATTGATTTACCTGTGAATAACTTTGGATTGCTGTGCTTGAACTTTGCTTAAACTTTCTGGAAGTAAAAACCTACCTTTACTGGACAGTGTATCTGTGCGCTCTGTGTGTATTATTCAAACACTACTCTCTATATGTCTCCCTGTATGGGCTCATTCTCGTAAAGGGGAATTACCTCAACCACTGGTTATGGGCCCAGACCATACCATGCTCAGAAAATAGAGAGTTGGTGTAAATAGACAGTACTGTATACAGACAGCTGTTTACTGTTTAATTGTGGGTTACTATCCTGGTAAAGATGGCACAAGACACTTCAACAAGTCTATCACTGATAACCAAGTTCGATGGAACAACTATGTTTCCTGGTCTATGAAGCGCAGTCTACTTCTGCATAGAGAAAGGTTATGGAATGTAGTTCAAGATCCACCGGATGTAAATAATGAGGACGATGCCAAGAAGCTTGCTGAGTTTAAACAGAACAACGAACAAGCTCTTTGTATAATTGGACTAACACTTAGTGACCAGCAGCTAGTCCATATTCATGGAGAAGAGTCTGCTGCTAGGTGTTGGGAGAATTTGAAGAGGATTTATGTTAGTGACAGTGTAGGTGCACATATACATTTTACACGTAAATTGTTTAGAACTCGTCTTCTGAAAGGTGGAGATATGTTAGCTCATTTGAACTTCATGAAAAGAACTTTTCAAGAGCCACATGAAAAAGAACTGATATTTTCAGAGCTGCATCAAGGTTACATCATTCTTTCCTCATTGGATGAAAGTTAAGATGATTACGTACCTTCACTGGTAGTCCTGACCAGAGACAAATTGACATTGACTGACATAACCGGAAGATTGTTAGAAAAAGCAAGAAAATGGCTGGATAGGGACTAACTGAAGAAGGAACAACCACATTAAGAAGATTTGTCTTCAAATGCCTATACTATTGGGAAATGTTTTTCTTGTGGGGCTAGGGAACATATAGCTAAATTCTGTAAAAAGGGAAAACAACAGAATACTGGCAAACATCAGAAAGCCAAGAAGAATGTTAGTTTAGCAATGTCTAACAATTCAACTGTAAACCATGATTTGTGGGTTGTTGATAGTGGAGCATCACAATGCATTACTAAAGATAGAAACAGGTTTGTCAAGATGTCCACGAGTAAACAACATGTATCACTGGCAAATGGATGGAAGATGAATGTATCAGGGTAAGTTACTGCATATTGTTCTTGTATAAATGAACATTTAACCATGTTATATGTACCTAAACTGAAATATAATTTGTTATCAGTAAGGGCTTTAGTTAATATTGGTTATGTAGTAACCTTTAGGGGAGATAACTGGACAATAGAGTAAGAGGGTAAAAGTATTACTGCTACATTAGAAAATGATTTATATGCGATACATGATGACAAGTTGCAGATGGCTAACTCAGTTTATGATAATGTGAAGCCACATTATGAATGTATATATTTACTACATAGATGTCTGGGACACATTAATTTCAATATGCTCAAACAAACTGTTAAAGGCTAGGTCCCACTGGCCGAAGGACGCAAACCGTATGCATAAAGGACACAGCGGACGAGCAAAATTTCGGGGGTGGCTCCATCCATTGTCATCCGCTCCAAAAAGTGGCGAAAATTAGCATAAACAGAATGGAAAAGAATGGAAAAGAACGGACGTGGGTAGTATGTAGCGGGAAGGTTTAGCGGATGTTCATAGGAAGCCTAGCGGATGAAATTGGATGGAAGCGGATGACACATCCAAAGAGGATCCGGGGGAAAATTGCAAAGTGGACGCATAGCGGAAGGGGCGGATGCATAGCGGATAAAGCAGATGCATCACGGACGCCTATAGGAAACAAAGTGGATGCCGCGCGGATGTATATCAGATGCAAAGCGTTCACTGCGCATGCAGGGAGTATGAATTGCGTGAACTCCGTGCAGTCAGCATTCAGGGGAAAGACGTGCTGCCACAAACATCTAGCAGGAACACCATGGTTCGTCAGTCAGGGAAGAAGAGGAAGCCGGTGCCTATTCGTTCCAGCCCTGGCAAGAAGGACAGGACCAGAATCCCACCCCCTGGCACTGACTCTGAACCTGCTGCTGCTGCTGCTGTGGTAGACCAGCCCCAAGACCCTCAAAGCCCTGCTGCTGAAGGCCCTGCTGCTCAAGCCCCTGAAGGCCCTGCTGAATCCCCTGCCAGAGGGAGGAAGAGGCAAGGGAAGGAGAAGGGAGAGAGGAAACAATACACTGTTTCGGAGGAGCGTGAGGATGAGGTGCTGGAATGGCTGAGGGAGAATGAGTATCTCTGGAGAAAGGGCCACAGACTGTATCGCGACACCAAGAAGAAGCAGTCAGCTTGGAGAGACAAGGCAGAAAGCCTGGGGTACACTGCAGAAGTACTCCTGGGATGGTGGAAGCACATGCACACCTGTATGGCAAGCTACACCTCAAGAAATCCGGGCAAGCCGCTGTCAAGCTCACTGACCGGGAGATGTACATCATGGCCAAGTGCAGTTTCCTGGAGGGTGAGATCCGCCACCGAGGACCAGCCTCACTGACACCCCTCTCCCTCAGACAGTCCACAGACAGCCACTCCTCTTCCAGCCAGGAGCCAGCTACCCTGTCCAGGCAGCTGTCTTCAGAGGGCCCCACGGCAGAGACCCCCCAACAGCTGCACTCCCCATGCCGGAGGACTTGGAGGATCCCCTGTCACAAATGGAGGAAGAAGCAGCAGCCACCATAGGCCAACCCAACCCCAACCCCAGTTCCACAGGATGCAGGCAGAGAGGCAGACTGGAGGGCCAGAACCACAGTGTGCTGTTGGAGATCACGGACACAATGAAGATCAGCACAGAAATTCTCTCTCAGCTGGTTCACTTGGACAGAGCATCCTCAGGCCGCAACACCTTCATCACCTACGTGATCCACACCCTGAGGGACCTGCCCGAGGCCCAGTACCAGGTGATGAAGGAGAAGATAACAGCACTTTTGCACAAACATCAAGGCCCAGCTGAAGCTGTTCCTATCCAGTCCAGATCTGCTTCTCCACCCCAGGCGATGTCACAGCCCTATCACGGCTTTCAACAGCCCCTCATCTACCAAGGCTACGACTACCAGGATTTCCCACAGGAGAAGCACACCTTCCCAGTCCAGGCCCAGGTTCATCGCACGCCACAGATGCCACTCCTCACCCAGCTGAAGACCAGACAGCCCCACTACACTCCTACTTCCTCCACCCCACAGCCAAGCCCGTCAATGGACAATCTGTCATCAGTGTTGTGCCTCACATCTCAGATCCTTGATGAAGGGCCTCTCAACCTCAAAAGACTGAATCAGCTCTCGGACAGCTTCCTGAACACACCATCCCCTGTTGTACCCTCGGGGCCAAGCATCCCAATGGCACCTCAGACCAGCACTCAAGCCACAGCCACCTCCACAGTCCCTGCCCGCTTGACAGCTGAGACTATGGACATGACTCATAGTGACTGAGAATAGTGTCTGAGACTGAGTTGTTTACTTGTTCAGTTTATTTTTGCTTAAGACACTTTACTTGGGTCAGTTTGCTTATTTAATAAATTCATAAAGTTCACCTAAGAAAGTTAATAAAGGTTATCAATGCTTAAGACACTTGGTTCATTTTTTTACCTTAGTAAAGTGTTGGTGAAAACTTTGAAAAAATGGTTAATCCTTTGCATGCTTGTGGGATGGGTAAGGATAGTTGTGGGATAGATAAATCTCCAGTGGAAACATAGTGGGACTGTATGGTCTCCCATCCTAGCTGCCACACATATGGACCTTTATTATCAATAACAATTTATTCATTGATCAACACATTTTAAAATAAACAAAGCTCTTTATTAATGCCCTATTTATTGTAGGACTACTCATCATACATGGCACAATCTCATCAGTGTTATGTGACAGCTTCAAGGAAGCATCCATTAATCATCTATCATCCTGTCTTGCCACTCCACTGCTCCAGCTGGGGAGTTGCACCAGTGTCTCTGGAGGTTGCTCTGCTTCTTCCCTTCATGTGAAGCTCTGTTGGGGCCTTGTACATCCACAGTGTCTATCAGGTTTCATCCTTGCCTCCATTCACCAGGCTCCATGTCCCCATTCCCTTGTTGATGGTCCACAAGTCTGTTCTGCAAGACTGAATAGCAGATGTGCATGAGATTGTGCAGGATGCAGCAAGCTTCCATGATCCTCCTCATGGTCTCTCGGCAATGCTGCATGGTGGTGAGAAGTACCTGGAACCTGTTAGCCAGGATGCCAAAGGCGTTCTCCACCACCCGTCTTGCCCTGGACAGCCTGTAGTTGAAGATCTTCTCTTCAGGGGTGAGGTATCTTGAAGTGTAGGGCTTCATGAGGTAGGTTCTGAGGGAGAAGGCGTCATCACCAATGATGAAGTAGGGCACATCTTGTGTGCCATTGGGTTGAGGGTCTCGATCTGGAAAATCTATGATGAGGTTGCGTTCCAGCCCATCTTTGAGGTTACTTGCATTGTATACCTGGCCATCTGAAGCTGACCCATTGCCTGAAGCATTGATGTTGTCAGAACTTGTTGTCAGCATCAACCATGGCAAAGAGGATGATACTGAAGAAGCCCTTGTAGTTCTAGTAAGTGGACCCTGAGTTGGATGGAGCTTTGCAGGCCACATGCTTCCCATCTATGGCTCCAATGGTGTGGGGAAAGTTCCACCTCTGATACCACTCTTCTGCAAGTTTCCTCCAGCCTTGTTCAGTGGTGGGACACTTGAGGAGCTTCTCCACGTATTCTTCGATGATGGCCTGCACCACTTCTCTGACCACAATGCTGATGGTGTTGTGTGGCACCCTCCAGGCATACTGCATGTTTCTGTATGTGGTTCCAGAGGCCAGGTGCCGCAGAGTCAGTGCCACCTTCAGTCCAGGGTCCAGGTTGGGATGGAAGTTGGTGCTAGGCTTGGTCAACCTGGGTCTCAGATGCTCTACAAGTTCATCGAACATGGCTGGTGGCATCCTCATAAAGTGATGGAATGCATGAGGGTCTTCATTCCTCAGCACCACCATCAACTGGTCATACAGTCCAAACTCCATTCTTCTCTCGATCCATCCTCGGACCCACACAGCTCTTGGACGTCTCCTTCTCCTTGTGTATAAAAGGTGAAACAGTCTGAACAGGTTTTGGTTCTGGTGATGAATGGTCGCAGCTATCATATGGACTGTGTCATGATCCATGGTGGAGAACAATTGATGTGGAAGACCAAGGCAAAGGGTGAAGAAGTCTGTACACCACAGCTGCTGGACTCATCCTGAGATCCAGATTATTTTCTCTCTGTTTTTATAGAAGATATTGGTTGTCCACTAGGTGTTCTTCTACATACTCAAGACATACTCCAGACATCCTAAATATCCGAGATACATCCCACATACAAATGTTTTGTCCGTTTTAATCCTTTATATATGAGATGCATATGCATCCTTTCTACATCCTTTCTATTTCCATGCTACTAACGCTGTGTAGACATTCAGTGCACCTTCGTTTCCTCCCTCTTTCCATTTTCAGTTGCAGTTTTTGTAAGTTTCGGGGATGGCCAGAGGATGCAGAGAGGATACAGCGGATGTTTAATGGATGATAATGGACATAGAACGTTTGTTGCCCGTATATGTACATCGTACGTGGTGGAAAGTCCATCCGTTCACAAAGTTTTGTGCAGCTCAAAACTTCTTGCGTGGATGAAATCTCAGTGGACGGATGCTTGAGGGATAGTGCGTATGAAACACGTATGCAGTGAGTACACAACGGATGCATAGCTTTTTCCAAAGGATGGCAAGCTTTTTTTTACGTTTTACATCCTCTTTGCATCCATAAGTGCAGTGGGACAGGGGCCTTAGGGTGACAGAGGGAATAAAATTGAAACCCTGTAGCAAGTTTTTAAACTGTAATGCTTGTAGCCAAGAGAAGAGCAAAGTTACTCCTCCAAACAGACTTTATGGATTTAAGACCAAAAAACCTTTAGAGGTTGTTTTTGCTGACATAATTGGTCCTAAGTGACCAAGTTTAGGTGGTACCTTTTATATTTTGAGTATTATGGACCATTACTCACGATACAGTTTCTGCCATCTTATGAAAAACAAAACAGAAACATTCCAACAGTTTTTTAATTGGCTGAGGCTTACTGAGAGAAAAATGAAAAGTAAAGAAATTACTGTAATTCCTGAAGTAATTACACAACAACTGGAGAATTGCCATTCACTTGTTGGCATGGCAGAAAACCAAATTTAAGTTACCTACACACATTTGGAGCTCCAGCATGGGTGCATATTCCCTCACAAGTAAGACTGAAAATGCAACATAGAGCTAAGAACTTATTTTTTGTGGGTTATGAGGCCAACCATAGATCGTTTTGATTTTGGTATGAATGCACAGCTCATGTTTATTGTAGTGCTAGTGCAAAATTTCTAGAGCACGTTGGATGGGATAAATTAGAACAGGAATCCAGTAATGATATTATCATTGACACCGAAATAGTCCCTAAAGATAAAATCAGTAAACCATGAATAGCCATTAATAGGAAGCACAGGAGGAAGTAGGAGAATAGGCACAGGAGGAGTTAGAAGAACAGGAGCAGGTGGCACAGAAAAGTCCACCAGTTAGCCCTGTATTACCAAGATGTTCAACCCGAGTAACATGACCACCTGATAGATATCAGGCTCGTGTTGTATGCCAAGTGAATAGAATTCCAAGTAATTATAGTGAACTAAAACTGTATCATGTTAAGGATCAGGCTGCTTGGCAGAAAGCAATGGATAAGGAACTGGAATCTTTAAAAAGACTGGAGGTTTTCAAAAATGTTAAGTTTCCAACCGGGTAAATGTGCCATAGGGTGTAAATGGATTTATAAACTTAAGAGTAGTCTAGATGGGAATGTTGCCCATAAAGCCAGATTAGTAGTACAAGGGTTCAATCAGACTGCAAATGACTATGATGAGGTGTTTGCACCTAGTCTTGCACCTTCATTAAAAGAAGCATTTGTGTGGGCAGCTAAGAAAAAATACATTATAAATCATTTGGATGCACAGACGGCATATCTGCATGCACTGTTGCAACACACTATATTTTTAAAGAAAGCTTTAGGTATCAAAACTGATCATACTACTGATTGCTGGATATTGAAAAAAAGCCTTTATGACTTAAAGCAATCAGGATATGAGTGGAACCAATGTATAGTTAAATAATTAACTAAGATAGGTTTTGTAGCTGGCATGGTTGATACATGCTTGTTCAAAAGAGAAAGTAATTATGTAATTTCAGTATTATTATTGTTTACTGATGACATAGCATTTATCACCAAAACTGAACAAGAACTATTAAAATAATTTCACTCTTAGAAAAGAAATTTAAGATAAAATAATGAGGAGAAATCAAACAATATATTGGTTTAAAGATAGATAGAATTATAGGAGGATACAAAAACCTCACAGGCAGATAAAATTCACCAATTTTTAAAAAGTTTTAAAATGGAATTTTGTAAGTCGGCTGAAACACCAATGAGCCATGAGTTTACCAATAGTGATGTTTAAAGTCCTATTTTTGATAAGAACATTTATCAATCCTTGATTGGTAGTTTATCTTATCTCAGTAATTGATCAAAGCCAGATATTGCACACAGTGTTAATCAATTAGCGAGATTTAATGCTCAGCCCTCTGAAAGGCACTGGCAAGCTGCTAAACGTGTGTTAAGATATCTAAAACAAACAATGCACTATGCATTGTATTTGGAGCCAAAAGATGAATTGAATTTAACTGCATATGCTGATGCAAGTTTTGCTACAGATATAAATACACAATAATCGGGTACTGTAGTATTGTTGGGAAAAGCATTGATTGGATGGAGATCTATTAAACAGAAACATCAAAGTTTGTCAACAATGGAGGCTGAATTCTCATGTTTATCTTTACTATGTACAGATTTAGTTTTGCATAAGCAATTATTAATTGATATGAGAATTAATGAAATGGATCCTATTGTCATTTATGAAGACAACCAATCAGCAATACAGATGGTTTCAAATATTGCTGTTAAAACAACAATGAAACACACAGTTTTAAGATACTCAAATGTGAGACAATGTGTGCAAGGTAAGATGATTAAGCTGGAATACTGGATGTCAGAAAAGCATATAGCAGATCATTTTACAAAGGTCCAAGGCTCAATAAAACATAAGGTGTGCTGTGAGGATTATGGACTGAGAATGTAAGGTTGTATATATTGTCATACCCAAAAGAGGAGAATGTTAGGAATATAAATCACCAACAGTGATTGGAAATATATAAACCAGGATATACATTTTAATACTTTCTCTTTAAGAGCAATTAAGTGTGGTTTCTTAAACAGTCATAAGATGGAGCCAGAAACCTGGGATGTCTTAGTCTCAGAAGAGAGTGTGAGTGTATCTCTGTTTCCTTCTTTTGGAGAGTATTGCCATTTTTCCTAATTGACTGATATTTCTGGATTTGATGTAAATTTGTTACTGAACTGTTTTTGACACTGGACTTTGTTATTGAATTATCCCTGGACTAAAAACTGACTGATTTACCTGTGAATGAGTTTGGATTGCTGTGTTTGAACTTTGCTTAAACTTTCTGGAAGTAAAAACCTACATTTTCTGCACAGTGTATCTGTGTGCTGTGTATGTATATTATTCAAATACTACTCTCAAATACGTCTCCCTGTATGTGCTCATTCTCCTAACAGGGAATTACCTCAACATGCTTGGATGGAAGAATTTGTTTTTGTTTTTTTGTTTTAATAATGACATGGCAGTGGATAAAATTATAACCTGGAATAACAGTTTCTAATTTTGTAATTCTCTCCTTGATCTGATGGTTGTTCCATCCAATGTTGGTTGTTGGGAGGATACGAGTCAACAGGATTCAAGGAGGGCTGGACTTGGATCTCTTGGAGACTTGAGATGAATGGAGCATTTGGAGCATTTGATTCTTCCATTGGGCTCAGCCTTTTCATCTTCTACTTCAACCTTGGTTTCCATCTGCATTGGCTCTCTTATAAGTCTTGACAGTCCTTAAGGAAGATGATCAAGACTGCAGATAAACATTGATATTGAATCCAATCCTTTAAAACACTACCTTAAAAATAAACTAAATAAAATAAGGAACAAAATAAGAACATTTCCTCCTTGAAACAATAAACAGATCTTTTTTTCCCAGTTTAACATTTTTTATTAGGTCATAAGATGAAATACAAAATATAAAAGTAAATTGGAAGGCACAGTAGAAGCGGGGAGGGGAGAGAAAAGTGAAGAGAAATTGGGGAAAAGAAAATAAGTAACATTGACTTCCAACTCCCTCTGTTGCTGTGAAATAAAACATTAACATGAAAACAACTTTTTATTTTCCTATAATAATATAAACTAGCCATTTCTACAAAAACATATCAATCTAACTGATAAAACCCAAAATCAAAGTTTCAATTTTTTCCACTTCAAGCAAACAAGCGGTCTCCATGTGGAAACAAAAGTACTTCTATTGTTTCCTTTCACCAAAATGATCAACTTAGCCATTTCTGCCAACTTCATCAGCTTCTGTAGCCATTTATCCTTAGTGGGAATCAAAATGTCCTTCCATTTTTGTGTGTCAACTTATGTAAGATAAACGTTCAGTTTTTCCTTTCTCCAAGTCTTTTTCCATTAACCCAAAAGAAAAGTTTCTGGTTTCATTTTTATTTCCGTTTTAAGAATATTCTGTATTATAATATGAATCTTACTCCAACATTTCCTTGCTTTATCACATGTCTACCGTAAATGGTAAAAAGTTCCTTCTTTCTTTGACACTTCCAACATTCATTTAGAATACCCTTATACATTCTGGATAATTTATCTAGTGTTCAATGCCAGTAATACATCATCTTATAAAATGTTTCTTTTAAATTATAGTTCAGTGTAAAATTTAATCCTTTCATCCATATATTTTCCCATTGTTCAAGCATCACATTATATCAAAAATAATTTGCTCACTGAATCATACAATGTTTTACAAGTTCACTTTCCAAATTCAATTTCAACAACATTTTTATAAATCTTAGCAATAATATACTCATCGCTACCACACAGTAATATTTACAATTTATTTTTAGCAAAATCAAACCTGCAACTCTTTTTATCCAATTTAAATAATTTTTTCAGTTGTTGATGCATAAAGCAGTGCCAAACATAACCTTTAATTAAAATTCTTCCCTCAGTTTTAATGTAGGTTCAGCACAGTTTGAAGATAATAATTTACCAGATGACCACCAGTCTGGCGTGGCCACCATTTCTTTTCTTTAAAAAAAGTTCTTGAGGAGGTGGGAACATCCAAAGAGGCAACTTCGTATAGAACCTTGTTTTATACTTATTCCAAACTCTTAGTATGGCACATCTAGAAAAGTGATTATTAAAATGAACATTAATGTTATCATACCATAAATAACCATGCCATTCAAACCTTAATTCATGGCCCTGTAACACAAATAGCCTCTTTGTCAGATTTCCAAGTCAATTTTGGGCTTGATACTCTTATTCTGGAAATTCACTAAGTCTTTTAACCAGACCAGACAACATGCCTCATAATACAATTTCAGATCTGGTAAACCCAACAACCCTCTTTCCTTAGCATCTTGCAGCAGTTTGCATCTGATTCTTGGTTTTTTTCCTGTGCCATATAAACTTTGAAATATCTGAAATAATAAACTCATCTTTAAGAACAAATTTTCCTTCCATACAGGACACTGGACCACACTATGAAAACATGAAAACAAAAGACTGACAAAGGAATTTTGTAAGCAGTTGCAGAAATAAGGAATTATTTTATGGACAAATTCCTCCTTCATGTCATCACTTCTTAGAAACCTTATCATATTCTAAACATGCCACAAAGATAAATACACATGAAGCAACTCCTTGCATTAATTAGACATTTTTGTTTCTTACTATATTTTCTCTGCAATTCAGATCAGGCCTAAGCAGAATAATGTAGCATTTGGGGAAAAAGATACAAGACAAGAGAGCAGCTCCAGAGGCCAAAATGGAGAAGATCTCCACTGCCACCATGGACTTCCCTTTGGTGCTCAGGTAGGTGGGGAGGAAGGAGATCCAAACACTGCAAAAGACCAGCATGCTAAAAGTAATGAACTTGGCTTCATTAAAACTATCGGGTAATTTCCTGGCGAGAAATGCCATTGTGAAACTGACAAGAGCCAAAAGTCCTAGGTAGGAGAGGACACTGAAAAACATTACAGTGGAGCCTTGCTTACATTCCAAGATGACCTCTCCAAACAAGGTGTGGAAGTCCAAGTGAAAAAATGGAGGAGAGGTTCCCAGCCAGTTGGCACAAAGGACAGTTTGGATCAGGGGACAGGTTATGACAATGGAGTTGGTCAGTGGTTTTCCTAAGAGTTTCCTTGTCTTGTTCCCTGGCTTGGTGGCCATGAAGGCTAGAACTACCATGATAGTTTTTGCCAACACAGAGGAAACTGCAAGGGCAAAGAGAATGGCAAAGGCAGGCTGTTGGAAGAGACAGGTGAGCTTCCCTGGTTGACCAATGAAGAGAAAGGAGCAGAGGAAGCAGAGCAGGAGGGAGCCCAGGAGGATATAGGTGAGATCTTGATTGTTGGCCTTGACGATCGGTGTATCATGATGTTTATAGAAAATCATCAGGATTACAGATGTGATCACTAAGAGAAGAAGAGCAAGAAAAACTAAAATGTATCCCAGGGTCTCTTCATAGGAAAGGAAGTGGATCTTCTTGACGATGCATTGGTCCTTGTCCTTGTTGGGATATTGGTCTTCTGGGCATGGTTTACAATGAGCTGCATCTGAAATCAAAATACTTTGTCTGAAAGGTCACCTGCCATGAGCAGTATCCCTCTGACTGAGATGACATGATTCTGAGGGGTGGGATGCAAATATTTGTACTATCATTTCTATGGAAGTGGCTAGGTGGGGATGGCCACATGACTGGGTGGGCGTGGCTTTTTTTTTTTTTTGCAGAAACTGTCCTCCGTTATTCTTTTTTTTTTTTGCCCTCCTGGGCCTCAGGGGAGATTTCTGAGTGAAGCAGTAAGAGAACAAGGGTGATCCTGGCACAGTTGATGTCAGAACAGCTGATAATCAGGAGAAAAAAAAAGAAATACCCTGAGGGAATCACATGTTCCCTGACCTGGCTGAGGCAGATGGTTGTTCCAGGGCCTCGGGAATAGCGTGTCCCAGCATCGAGCAGCCAGAAAAAGTGAGTGAGCATCGAGCAGTCAGTAGGGGCGAGAAATGGGTTATCAGCAACTGGGTCGGGGACATGGCCAATCAAAAATTGCTACCAGTTGAGTGACCCAAAGGAAATCCTTGCTTCCAATTCTCCCAAACTCGTGCAAACCAACTGAATATAAGTACTGATGACTCTCCCCATTCTTTTGAACTCCCACAAAGACAGATGAAAGAACCCACTATGCAATTTATAAGGCATAAAAAGGGTCAAATAATCCTTCATTCATGATGATCTTGGGAATAGGTTATCCAAAGAAAAGCATTTGCTCAACATCAACATCAGTGGTCCAGTCAATGGGCACTTCCATGAGTACTAGCACTTTCAGTTAGAGATTGCCATATATTCCCCCTCCCCCAGTTTATACTGGAGTCTAAAGAAGATTGATTGATCCAGGAATGCTGCTGTTTTGTTTGCCTGTGGATTTTCCTTTTGGCTATCCCTGCTTAACCTTCTATACTTTGTACCTCAAATCTCCTCATTCAGAGTTGTTTTGCTCCCCTCTTCTCTATTTAACAAAGATAGATGGATTACATCTTTCTTGGACATTGATAGAGTTGGCAGAATTTGGCATAATAAAAAATATATAGCTTGAACCACACATTCCATTCCTTCTGGGAAAGACTGTAAGTTGGGTTTCCCAAATGGATATTCGAGTTGGAGTGAAAATGCATGTTGCAGATTCACAAATTGCACCCAAAACTATCTTGCAAGAAATTTCTAAGGATTGGGAAAGGTGCCCTCTGTGTCCAGGGCAGTTTTGATAAGCAAATTGAAAGGTTCTGCTGAAAAGTAGGACTACATGTGAATCTCATAAAAATGACACAACAGCAAAAGCATATTGATTTAATGATAATAATGGAGGATTAAGATTTAAAGTCATGTTTACCCGTCTGATTAGAAATGGTCCCTTCTGGACAAGTGTCACATTGGTAGCAGCAAACCTGCTTGCCCTCTGGAACTCTTCTCCTCTCTCCTGCTTGGCACCTCTTCATGCCACACCTGGCAAACGGGATGGTCTGAAAGAGGAATACTTGAAATGAATATCACCATTAATTTATTCCCACATTCCTATTTCTTTTCCAAATTCCTATTTCTATGTTCAGAATCTTTTGTAAGGAAATTGTTCACCACTGTCTATCAAAAAACAAGAACAGTTGGTAGGAGATTCATGCCAGTGGGACTCCCAACCTACCAACAGATGCTTGATGTCGGAACTGGGGTTTCATCCTGCAAAGGAAAGGAAGGCTTGTGACTGAACCACAGCATTTCTAAAAGAAAGAACCCTGAAGAGAACAACTGAACAGAAATGGTCTGCAGAAATAACTGTTTCTTGCTGCAATTGCATCCTGCATTTCAAACACACATTGTTCCCTCAGTGCAATGACACAAATCAGAGCTCAAAGGTGTTACATGCAAAGCAGATTTTTCATCAAATGGCTGCCATTTGGTTCTTTTTCAAGTAAGAAAGATGTTGTACATCTCAGGAAAAGAATGAATCTTAGAATATTTTGTTGAAGCTCACCTTTGTGGCCCAGACAATTCCATCAGAGTTAATGTTGAAATCCTGGCCTGGGGGAGCCTCAAGATTCACTTGCCCAACCTTCATGGGGACAAGAGATTGATTGGGTAGGAAAAGCCAATTGAGAAGGTCATAACGTGCCAATCCCAGTCCATCTTCTGAGAAGGAGACTTCATCTCCAGCACTGTTGTTGAACTGCATGTTGCTCAAATAGGGAAGAATCTGAAATAAAAGTGATCTTTAGAAATAGGAGTATTTGGTTAGAGCTACAGTTATGTCTTCTATCAGAAGATGGTGGCCATCTTGAGAAGATGAATGTATGTCCGAAAAGCTAGATGATTCCCTTGGTGGAGAACTGAGGAATATGTAGTAACACCTAATATTCACTCTGAAATTACACACAAAAAATTCTTTATCGTTGGTTCTTTGTATCATGGTTTCTTCAAATCAAGCATTATCATAATATATTGAAAGATTTTATGCCACCTTCCTAAATTAATCATGTGATTTTCCTCCTGTGATATTTGATTACATGTAGTTTTAAATATTTACTTTGTCCCAAGGTCTTGTAACTGATAAATTCACTTTATCAACAATTAAATGATTTGTATGGCAACAGAATACAATTCCTCTGACTTTATCTTGATGAGAATTGTAACAGAACACAATGCCGGAAGCATGTTTGATGAAATGGAATCAAGGAAAAGGAAGTGCTTGCCCTTGTTTGTTTCTTCACTGTTCAGGGAAGTTCAATGTCTATCCAATAATGCAGAAAAGTCTGATGGATTTGAAACAAACAAACCATTAAGAATATTTTGAGTCATCCTTTATGTGTTCAGGTGGACCAAGACTTGCTTCATTCACACAACAAGCTCAGCAATGCAATAAATGTGAAACTGAAGAAATTGGGGTGTGTGTCATGTAGGATGTTAAACTATAGAAATATAAACCAAGGTTAAAACACATTGAATGTCTTTCTATCAATCAACCTTTATTTTCAGAGTACAACATGTGTACAGTGTGATTAGCTGAGCCTCCCTTAACTCCCTTCCACAAATTGGATTTGGGTTACATGCTGAGGGAAACAGAGGTTGTTCTGCATATATGTCAACTAGGACTTCTTCTGTCTTCTTGAAGCTTCTTTCTCAAACACAACCAGATTTGGTCTCAGCTGACATCTACTCTCTGTCATGGTTACCTCCTGAAACCCAGGCAAAGATTGAAGCTTTTCAGGACTTTACAAAGGTCTTTCTTCCTTTTCCTTATTTTTATAATAACTTTAAATTAATTTTCTATCAATTAAAGTTCATAGTGCTTTATATCTGGGTATTTAATTCTGGGTATTTAATTTGCTAAACAATACAGATTCCATTTTTAATCTCCAACCACTGGTAAAATAAGTTCCATCTTTGATCATTTTCTGTGTGTTCTTTCTGTTTAATTTTCAATGTAAGTCTATCAATTTCTGCACAGTCTAGTATCGTCTTGACTATCTCTAATTCTTGTGATCTTTCTTCATCTTTCCAATGTTGTACAGATATAATCATCGCTTCTCTTAAGTCATGTTATACTAAATACATAATTTTCTGATCAAATTTTTTTGGTATCATCCCTAATAAAAATGGTTCGGCTTTAAAATCTACATGTTTCCCTATTATCTTTTCCCACAGTCTGTGTACTTTTGCCCAGATTTTTTTTTTTTTTAAATTTAGCATAAGTCCACCACATTTAATAAAATATGCCCATCTTTTGATTACATTTCCAACATTTGCTACACATATTTTTAAACATTTTGCTAACCTCTAACCTTACCCCTCTCTCTAACCCAACAAAACATGATTCTTAATTCATATTTTTCTAATAATTGATTAGCAATATGCATTGATATGATAACATGCAGATATTGAATCAGTAACTGAAGAAATGCATATGGAAAACTTCCTCTCTGACAAGCCACAGAATTTACCTGCCATGACTGGATATTTGCCATCCTCTTTCCAAACCACATCGAGGTTGGTCGGGCTCTTGATCCAAACATTGCATGCAAAGCATGTGCTACAGCATAAGCGGCATTGTAGATATTGTAACTTTCACCTGTCATGTTTGTTTCAAAAATGTAATTCGGCAGATTCTGCACTTTCTCCTTTCCTGTACATAATTTTTCCCCCTTTGGAGGGATCTTTCCTGATTTATGGATCTTGCAGCCAAAGGCTAATTTCCACCAGAGAGGGAGAAAGACATCTCCTTTTGGGTTCAAGAGGTCTAATGACAGAACAAAAGGACTGAATTCTGAGACATCCCCAGAATGGTCCCTGAAATGCAAGGCTCCATGGAAAATCTTTAACAACAGCAATGTGTTTTTAGATTCCACCTCATTAAGTTTCCAATGGGAGGTTAAGATCCAAACATTCTGAAATGTTTTCTTGCTTGATTTTTCATGGAGAAACAAAGTAATCTGTACAGTAAAAATACAATCATAGTCTCCAAACAGAAGAATCACTTCAATTTTTGACCAAGTATTGAAACTGAGAACTAATTTTTTCACTATAATCTCATAATCATGTGATTTCAACCTTTCAGAGAAAGCCAAGCAGATCTCCTTCTCATGGAGCATTGGTGTCAGAGTTGAGATGAAACGTTCACCCCTGTCATCTTCAGGGGCCACAAGCCCAACCCAGTTCCATTGGAAATACAGGAGCAGCTGGATTAAACCCATGTATTGAGAAGTTTCCCTGGGATTGATCCGGAAGAAGGAAGGATAAACTCTTCTCTCCACCTGAGAGAAATCAAAGCCAACACCGAACTGGAGAAAAAGAGATTCTTTTTTCAGCGACAAAGTAAAAGTTCACTTTAGGGATCACCATTGTGAGGTTGATGGCCCCAGCAGTCAGGGTGACTCATTTTGAATAGCAAGCTTAATCTCCCTCCCATCTTCGGAAGAGCCACCAGCTACACATTTTTATTGGTTGAGATACATCAGAAGACAAGAGAAAAAAACTAACAATCTGATACAGAGAATAAATGGCACTAAAATGTTGGCCACCCTTTAATAAAGAATTAACTAAGAGTCACATGCTCATGATGTGCTCCCCACAAAACCCCTACTTCTTTTCCTTTGAGTAACCTTCTGATCTCTGTCACTCCATAATGGATCTGAGAGAGTTCTCTTACCTGTGGGACCTTAAAAATGCTGAAGATGGAGTCCATCAGCCTTGAGAATTTGGGATTGAGACCACCAATGATGGAGAACAGAATGTCCTGCCAGCCACATTTGTAACCTGGAACCACTTGGCCTTGTGAGGAGAGCATGGAGAGGCTGTTTAAGATAATAAAGATCTCACCCTGGAAATGGCAATAGATGTGGAAGCCAAGGGTGATGTTGGGGAGCAGAAGAAAATCCTTATTGACCTGGGAGATAGCAAATCTCAACGCAAGGAACTGCTGGTAGTAACTGGCGATGACCCTATAATGAGGAAAACACAGGGAACATTAAAATTAAGGTTGTTTTCTTGTAGAGTTTGCTTCAGTTTTTGTGGTGGCAGCAACATCCAAATTTTATTGGGTTAGGGTTTTTTTTAAAGGGTCTTTCTCAGCTAAACCTGAGTGGCTTTGTGAGAAAACAAAAAAGCCTTTCCCTCCATACCATGGACTGTTTTATACCCCTCTATTATTCCTGCCATCTACACTTTGCTCCAATTATAATACTTCCCAACTACCCCTCTTTCACACTAATAATTTAGAGTCTGTCTTGGAGCAACTTCTTCAGGGATGGTAAACATTGCTGAGCACAAGATTACAGTGGGAGTCACCTCATAGATGTGCTGAAGGCAATTCATCAGTAATGCTGATTCCAAAGCTGAGAGGGATTGTTGTAACTCCTGAACACTGGAGTTACTGTTCAGATTAATATTGAAATTCAAATTCTTCACTATGCCTGCAAAGCTTCTAATGTACTCTTCATATTTGTTGTCTATCATCTCCATGAGCAAGAAATTGAGAATTCAAGCCTATTTTAGCAACTTGCTACTTTATTGAGTGAAGCAGAAGATGTCTAGTAGATTAGTACATTGCAGAATACTAGAAAAGGTATTTCTGAAATGTGTCCTAGAATTTAAAGCAAAGAGACAATTTATCTGTATGTCTTTCCTCCAGCTAAAACTTACCCATTATCTAAAAAAAGACTCAATGTATTAAACTGAGGGGCAGTAGAATCCATATGGCCTCCCAAGGGCAAATTCCCACCAATAATGACATCACCAGGCCTATAGTAGCTTTGATCTAATGGGATATAATCCTTGAAAACACACATGGTTTGCAGCCTCTTCGCTGTAGTTGGAGCCTGGAACCAGAAGAGCAGCAGCATCAACCGTAGCATGACTCCTGCCCAGATGTTCTCATCACCTTCCATCCTAGAACAGAAATCAAGGTTTATGCAGAAATTGATTTGAATGTTGAACGGGAAATCTCACTGGAACTTTAGCAGATCAGACACCACCTGTGTCACCTGGATGGCCTCAGGACAAATTTATAGCTATCATGCTTCCTCTTACCTGTATTTGGGCTGTGATTATAAAGGAAAGAAAGATACGTGAGTCTCTTTAAACCAAGGAGAGAGCTCTCTGTGCAAGACAGGCTAAGATGTCATCTTCTGCCCCCATTTGGAAAACTCAGACATGTTTTTATAGCTTGGAGGTTTTTGTATCTAGAAATCCACAAGGGATATACTAAGAATTACTGTACTTCTGATGATTACAAGGAAAAAGCAATTTTCTATCCTTGTAGCAATAGCTTCTCAAATGGAAAAAATAATGTTTGTGTTTCTTGTAATGCACAGAGCAGAATGGAGTCATGCTGAAGTTTTGAATTTGACTTCTGTGAAACTGACCCCTTGCAAAGAAGATGGAGTTTGGTCTGGGCATAGTTGGTCAGCTAGTAAGAATGTTAATGGGGTTTGGTGGCACATGAAAATCAGTTTTACCCTTGTAACTGTGAGCAGTCATGCCAGTGCTTGGATGGAAGAATTAGGTTTTTTTATAATGACATGGTAGTGGATAAAATTAGAACCTAGAGTAACCATGTATAAATTTGTGATTGTCTCCTTTATCTGAAGGTGGTTCCATTCAGTGTTGATCAGTGGGAAGATATTAAGCTCAATCCAATCACTTCCAGAGTGCCTTGACTTTCAGTAGATCAGATTCTTATAAACAGAGAGCATGAAATAAAGTTGCTGTCAGGAATCTGGTGATCACCCTAATTAAATCATAAGGCTTTAGCCAAGCTTCAAAAAACTTCAAAAAATTTATTAGGAGCAACATAATGGCATGACCTGTGTGAAGACAACTCTGACACTCATAATTTACAAGCACCTATATCTTCCCCCACCCCCTTGTGTGTATCATAACTCAGCTTCTCCAATGAAACAGGTTCATGGACTGAGTGTTATTAATCACATTTTCCAATAAAGAATTTTCGTGGGCAGAATACCCAGTTGCCTAACTTACAATCTTTGTGAGATAAGATTGAAATGTGCTTCTGATTTTATTTGCCATTTCCTCCTTCAGGTCTTTCCCCCCTCTTTCTCATAGCAATTTGGAAACAGGCATAGGATTGTTTTCAAATTGGCGCGAGTAGTACTTTTGAACCTCTTCTCATCATCCCTCCTTGGAGCTGCCAAAACAGCTTTGCAGCCTTTTATTGGTTACTAGTGGATATGGAGTAGTGGGGTGAGGATTGAAGGGGAAGGTTAGCCTAATGCTTCACACATGAATTATGGACTCCACCTGACTTTTCTGCAATCACAATCTCTCAGTAAAAGTTACTTTTGAAATGCTAACAATTTCAAGAGTTGTACTTTCTTGAGAAGGTAGCTGAGGCAGGTCCTTACAGAGACGTCAATGTGGAAATTAAATGATACATGACCATTGAATAGACCATCTCAAACAGTTCTCTTTACTCTCCTAGAAGGTGCCCTACGTTAGGTGTGGTAAGAAGAGGTGCCATGCAGGAGAGAGAAAGAGCGTTCCAGAAGGCAAGGAGGTTTGCTGCTACCAATGTGCCCTTTGTCCAGAAGGGACCACTTCTAATCAGACAGGTAGAGCATACATCAAATGTAGATCTTCCAGAATCAGTCATTAAATAAATCAAAATAATAAAAGTTTTTTGGTTATTTGCAGTAGGTTGGACAGAGTAACCTCCAACCACCAAGGAACAAGGATTAGCAGGACTCCTCATCAAAATTATCACAGTCTGCATTCAAGACAGAACTTTATGGATTTCTTGCTGTCCTTTCCATTCCTTCTATCCTGCACCAATGAGAAAACCAATTACTATGCCTGCAAGGCCCTCCATGCAAAAAAGGTCTGACTGAATGATGGGTGAAACAGATTTCCCTCTCCCACTTCCCATGACACTTAGGGGTGTGCATGTGTATGTTAAATTATCATTTTAAGGCACACCAAATGATAATGAAACAAAGAAGCAAAAAGCAGGCTCTCAGGCTGAGAAATCAGTCAAACATCTTTCGCTTAAAATAAAAATATGTGCCAAACTTTTTCTCATGAAAAAAAGGCAAAATAATTGCCCAATGATTGGGGAGGGAGGGCAGGAGAGAGAGAGGGTGGAGAGAGAGGGAGAGGGGAGAAAGAGAGAGAGGGAGAAAGAGATCTAAGGAATTGATCCTGGACACATTTTTAACCAAGAATGATTTGCACTTTTTGGTGTATGTAAAGTCCCCCAGTGGTCCTTCCATTACTTTTATTTTGAGTTAGCCTCTGTAGAAAGGAGCCATATCTGAGGCTCTGGGCAGGAGGGATAATGCTCACTATAGATACCCCAGAATACTTAGACAAAGACTCTTGATTTCAGAAGCAAACCAATGTGGCCTTTGTCCAGAAGACATGTATCCCAACAAGGACAAGGACCAATGCATTGCCAAGAAGATCCACTTCCTTGACTATCAAGACACCCTGGGATACACTTTAGTGTCTCTCCTTCTTTCTCTCAGTGTGATCACATGTGCAATCCTGGCAATTTTCCTTAAGCATAGTAACACACCAATCAGCAAGGCCAACAACCGAGATCTCACGTACATCCTCCTGGTTTCCTTCCTGTTCTGCTTCCTCTGCTCATTCCTCTTTATTCGTAGATCTGAGAAGCTCACCTGTCTCTTCTGACAATCTGCCTTTGCCATTCTCTTTTCCCTTGCAGTTTCCTCTGTGTTGGCAAAGAGTGTCATGGTGGTTCTTGCCTTCATGGCTACCAAGCCAGGGAACAAGACAAAGAAACTCTTAGGAAAACCACTGACCAACTCCATTGTCATAGCATGTGCCTTCATCCAAACAATTATTTGTGCCACCTGGCTGGGAACTTCTCCCCCATTTCCCATTTGGGACTTTCACTCCTTGTTTGGAGAAATAATCTTGGAATGCAAAGATGGCTCAGCTTTAATGTTTTATATTGTCCTTGCCTACCTAGGTTTTTTGGCCCTTGTCAGTTTCACAGTGGCATTTCTAGCTTGGAAATTGCCTGATAGTTTTAATTAAGCCAAGTTCATTACTTTTAGCATGCTGGTCTTTGGCAGTGTTTGGATCACATTCCTCCCCACCTACCTGAGCACCAAAGGGAAGTCCATGGTGGCAGTGGAGATCTTCTCCATTTTGGCCTCTGGAACTGCTTTCTTGGCTTGTATCTTTTTCCCCAAATGCTACATTATGTTACTGAGGCCACATTTGAATTGTAGAGAGAATATAATGAGGCACAAGAAGATCTGATTTGTCCCTGGTTAGGACCCAATGATAGTTGAGTAATATACATTGAATCAAACATGTGGATATTTATTAATTAAACAAATTTATCTAGACACCCAACTCAAATGCAGGTGACTTCTGGGCAGCTGAAAAAAGGTTTTGTAAAAATCCATCATATAATAAATACATCATATAAAGAAACTGCAATTTATAGCAGGAATTTTTCTCAGCTTAATCAGAGTTTCTAAAATGTGCTGGATTGTGTTGGGTGGCTGGGGAGCAGAAAGGGAAGACTTTTATTTTACAAAAGGAAAGGTTGCTAATTAAAAAAAGAGACAAAGAAACTGTAAATTTCCAATGTCTTCAAGTAGTGCAGAAATTAAATCTGCACTAAAATTGTATAGTTTATATTAAAAACTATTTAAATATAGAACACTATTTCCTATAACCCCCTTAATTTGCCCTATGAACGTTTTAAGTCCAATTTCACGAAATATTCACGTCTTTCTATTTTATATCTCAATAAATTTATTTCTTGCTGACTTCTATATTTCTACTGTCTTAATTCTAGTTGATCACTGTCACTCTCTAAAGCCCATGTCACACTGCATCAACGGATGAAAAGAGGATGTAAAACAGAGAGAAACACTTGCCATCTGTTGGTTAACACGATGCATCCATTCTGTACTCACTGCGTCCCTTTTTCATCCTCTCTATCCATCCAGCATCCGTCGACTGAGGTTCCATCCGCTCAAAAAGTTTTGAGCTGCTCAAAACTTTTTGAGCGGAAAATGTATCCAACGCGTCCGTTCTACATCCGCAACGCATACGGGGAACATCCATTCTGCATCCGTCAGCATCCGTTACGCATCCGGTCTATCTGCTAGGCATCCGCTGCGCATCCGCGCAACTCAAATCCGCTCCAGCAGAAAGCAGACACAGGGAGAAAGTGAAATGGACGCGGAACGGTTGCGCAGCATTAGTAGTACGGACGGAGAGAGGATGAAAGCGGATGCAGCTCGCATACAAAGCATTTAAAATGGAAAAAACGTTTGCAGAGGGGACATATCTCAGACATTAAGGATATCTAGAGGATGCCTCGAGGATGCAAAAGGACATATAGGGGAAAACCTATATTGCCTATAAAAAAGGGGAGCAACTCACCTGGATCTCACTTTCAGTCCAGCAGCCCTGCTGTGCAGACCTCTGCAGCATTCATCTGGCTCTTGCTCTTCGACAGCATCCACTGATGTCCACCATGGATCGTAACACACTCCTTTTGGCAGCCACCATCATTCTTCAACAGTGCAAAGCCATCTACAGGCTCTTTCAACTGTTCTAGGGGAAGAAAAGGAGGTGGCCAAGAAGTGTCTGGGTCCAAAGATGGATCAGGACAAGAGCAGAGTTCGGATTGTACAACAAGCTGATGGTGGAGCTGAGGAACGAAGACCCTCGTGCATTCCAGAACTTCATGAGGATGCCTCCAGCCATGTTTGACGAAGTTGTGGAGCTGCTGACACTCAGGTTGACCAAGCAGAGCACCAACTTCCAGTCCAGCCTGGACTCTGGACTCAAGGTGGCACTGACTCTGCACCACCTGGCCTCAGGGACCACCTATAGGAGCATGCAGTATGGCTGGAGGGTGCCACATAACACCATCAGCATTGTGGTCAGAGAAGTGGTGCAGGCCATCATCGAAGAATACCTGGAGGAGCTCCTCCAGTGCCCCTCCACTGAAGAAGGCTGGAAGAAAGTTGCAGAGTAGTGGTATCACAAGTGGAACTTCCCACACACCGTTGGAGCCATAGATGGGAAGCACGTGGCCTGCAAAGCTCCAACCAAGTCGGGATCCACTTATTTCAACTACAGGGGCTTCTTCAGCATCATCCTCTTCGCCATGGTCGATACTGACTTCAAGTTCATGTACATCAATGCTTCAGGCAATGGCTCATCTTCAGATGACCAGGTATACAACGCCAGTGACCTCAAGGAGGGGCTGGAATGCAACCTCATCATGGGCTTCCCAGATCCAAACCTCCTGTCCAACGACACGCAAGATGTGCCCTACTTCATCGTGGGGGATGGTGCCTTCTCCCTCACAACCTACCTCATGAAGCCCTACACTTCCAGACTCCTCACCCATGAAGAGAGGATCTTCAACTACAGGCTGTCCAGGGCAAGGCAGGTGGTCGAGAACGCCTTTGGCATCCTGGCCAACAGGTTCCAGGTACTTCTCACCAACATGCAGCATCGCCCACAGACCATGAGGAACATCGTGGAAGCTTGCTGCATCCTGCACAATCTCATGCACACCCGCTTCCCAGTCTTGCAGAACAGGCTTGTGGACCTCCAGCAAGGCAATGGGGAAATGGAGCCTGGGGAATGGAGGCAAGGGCGAAACCTGATAGACACTGAGGATGTGCAAGGCCCCAACAGAGCCTCACGTGAAGGGAAGAAGCAGTGGAACCTCCTGAAACACTGGTGCAACTCCCCAGCTGGAGCAGTGGAGTGGCAAGACAGGATGATAGATGATTAATGGATGCTTCCTTCAGCCTGCCTCATCACACTGATGAGATTGGGGCATGTATGTTGGGTGGGCCTACAATGAACAGGGCATTTAATAAAGAGTTGTGTTTATGTTCAACTGTGTGGATCAATGCTTACAATAGTATTGATAATGAAGGGCCAAAGGTGTGGCATCTGGGAGGGTGGACCATACAGTCCCACTATCCTTGCACTGGAGGTTTTTCTATCCCACAGCTATTACCCATCCCACAGGTATCCCTGCCCATCCCTCAGCTATTACCCATCCCAAAGGTATCCCTGCCCTTCCCACTGCTATCTTAACCCATCCCAAAGGTATCCCTGCCCATCCTACTGCTATCTTAACCCATCCCACAAGCATGCAAAGGCTTAAACCATTTCTAAAAGTTTCCACCAAGACTTTATTGACAAAAATAAATGAAGCAAGTGTGTGAAGTAAAGATAATCTTTGTTAATAACAAGCTGTAAAAGAAAAATGACCCAAGTCAAGTGTCCAAATAAAGTCAACAGGTAGCCACCCAGTCTCTTGGTCACTCGGAGGTGTGCCCAGTCTCAGGGGTGAAGGGTCCAGGTGCTGTGGAGGTGGCTGCTGCTGGAGTGCTGGTCTGAAGCGCCACTGGGGTGCCTGGCCCCGAGCGGACAACAGGGGACGGTGTGTTGAGGAAGCTCTCAGACAGCTGGCTCAGCCCCGTGATGTTGTGACAGCTGGCTCAGCCCCTTCCTCCATGCCGTGGGATGTCAGCTCCAGTACCGACGACAGATGTACTGAGGCCGGGCTTGGCTGTGGGGTGGAGGAAGGAGCAGTGTAGTGGGGCTGTCTGGTCTGCAGCTGGGTGAGGACTGGCATCGGTGGCATCTGTGGAGTGGGTGGCATTGTTGTCTTGGGTGGCATCGGCAGCATGGATGGCATCGGTGGCATCAGTGGCACCAGTGGCATCCGATGAACATGTGCCTGGACTGGGAAGGACTGCTGCCTGTTCTACTGGACCTCCTGGTAGCCATAGCCTTGGTAGGTGAGGGCCTGTGGAAAGCCTTAGAATGGGAGTGACATCACCTGGGGTGGAGGAGCAGACCTGGACTGGGTGGGAGCAGGTTCATCTGGGTCTGGAGGGTTGTGAAGCAGATTGGTGATCCTGTCCTTCACCACCTGGTACTGGGGTTCTGCTATGTCCATGAGGGTCTGGTTCACATAGGTGAGGAAGGGCTTGTGGTTGGAGGATGAGGAGTCTGTGTGTACCAGCTGAGAGAGGAGATCGATGCTGCTCCTGATGGTGTCTCTTATCTCCAGCAGGACAGTGTGGCTCTGTCCCTCCGGTTTGCCTCTCTGACTTTCTGTGGAGGTGGAGCTGGGGGTGGATGAGGGTAGGGCTGTGGTGGAAGTGCCGTCTCCTTTCTCCCACTGCACCAGGGGGTCCTCCACACGCTCCACCATGGGTACTACAGCTGTCGGGGGGGTCTCCATCGTGGCACGGTCCACAGATACCTGCCTGGAGACATGAGCTGACTCTCTGCCAGAAGAGGACTGGCTCTCAGCAGGCTGCCTGAGAGAGAGGGTTGTGAGAGGGGCTGCTCCTCAGTGGCGGATCTCACTCTCCAGGAAGCTGCACTTGGCCATGACGTAGTTCTCTCTGTCCATTAGCTTGACCGCAGCCTGGCCAGATTTCTTGAGGTGCAGCTTCCCGTACCAGGTGTGCATGTGCTTCCACCAGCCAAGGAGCACCTCCAAAGTGTAGCCCAGGCTCTCTGCCTTCTCTCTCCAAGCAGCCTGCTTCCTTTTGGTGTCCCTATAGAGCCTGTGTCCCTTCCGCCATAGATACTCGTTCTCTTTCAGCCATTCCAGCACCTCATCCTCATGTTCCTCTTCTATGGTGTATTGTCTCCTCTCCCGTTCTCGTGTCTGCCTCTTCTTCCCTTTAGCAGGACCACATGGGCTCTCATCAAAGGGGCTTCCAGGTTGTAGGGGCTGCTCCTCCACACCAGCAGCAGCAGCAGCAGCAGCACCAGCAGGACCAGGAGCACCAGCAGCACCAGCAGCACCAGGAGCAGGACCAGGAGCACCAATAGGACCAGGAGAACAAGCATGACCAGGAGCACCAGCAGGACCAGCAGGACCAGGAGTACCAGCAGGACCAGCAGGACCAGGAGCAGCGCCAGCAGAGTAAGCACCAGCAGAAGCACCAGCAACAGGAGCAGTGCCAGCAGAGTAAGCACCAGCAGAAGCCCCAGCAACAGGAGCAGTGCCAGCAGAGTAAGCACCTGTAGAAGCACCACCGCCAGAAGCAGCATCAGCAGAGTGAGCACCAGCAGAAGCACCACTGCCAGAAGCAGCTTCAGCAGATTAAGAACCAACAGAAGCACCACCGCCATAAGCATCATCATCAGGTCCTCCAGAAGCAGCATCAGCAGAAGCCCCAGCCCCAGAAGAGCGAGCCCGGGCTGCAGAAGCCCCAGCAGAAGCAGAGTGAGGGCCGGGGGGTGGGAGGGTGGCCCTGTCCCTCTTGCCAGGGCTGGCAGCAGATGGCTGAGGCTTTCTCTTCTTCCCCATGGTTGTAGGGTGGCAGGCTGGCAGGCCGGCTGGCAGGCAGGCAGGATGGCTGGCTGGCAGTCAGGCAGGCAGGCAGGCAGGGAGGTACGCAGGCAGGCAGGCAGGCTGGCAGGCAGGCTTGAGAGCTGTGTCTGGAAGCAGGTCTTTCCTCTGAATGTTGACCTGCTTGGGAGCTGCTTCCCTTTATATCCGCAGGGCTGATGCAATGCATCCTCCCCGCATGCGCAATGAACGCTAGGCATCTGCTAGGCATCTGCTAGGCATCCGCTAGGCTTCCGCTAGGCATCTGCTAGGCTTCCGCTCTGCATCCGCTTCATCCGCTCGGCATCCGCTTTGCATCCGCGTCATCCACTCGGCGTCCGCTCTGCATCTGCTTTATCCGTTCTGCGTCTGCTTTGCTGTGCTCCCCCGGAAGCCTTGCGGATGTGCCATCTGCTCTCATCCTCTTCCATCCGCTAGGCTTCTGTGGAGCATCTGCTTTCCATCCGCCCTACGTCCTCCCCCTGTCCGTTCCTTTCCATGTTGTCCGCTCTGGTTATACAAATTTTTGCCCCTTTTGAGAGCGGATAACAATGGATGGAACATTTTTCTCATCCTCTGTGTCCTTTTTACAAACGTTTTGCATCCATCGGCCAGTGTGACAGGGCCTTAAGGAGCTACTCTCGTTTTTCTGTAGAGCTCAGTCTGCTTTTATATATTTTTAAAATTTCTTTTTTTTTTTCTTACTGGTCTGTCTTTAATTTCTATTGTCTCTTTTGTTCTTTTGTTTCTGAAGGTCCTTCTTCCGGCTCTCAACTCCATCTGAAAAAACAGCTGGACCAACATTTCTATCAGTCAGGTTCTGAAGGGAAAATCAATTAGTTTCTTTCCCTGCTTTACTCAGTGGCTGCCTTCTTCCCTGTTGCCTCTTTTCATCAGGGCAGTCTATCCTTTAGTTTCCCTGTTTATCTGATTCTTAGTCTTTGGCTATTTTTATTCCTCCACTTCCTCATGATGGAAAAGCTCCCATGGAATCATCTTGTTTCCCTCCTTCTGGTCTCTTGCTCAGCACTTCATCTCTTCTCTTTGTTCATTCCTTTTTGATTCTACTCTTCTTCATCTGAAACTTTAGTCCATCTGAGGGAAATTCTCCAGACCAGAGGATGTACAATTGGGCATCTGTTATATCTCTGGGACACTGCAAAAGGAGGATTTGTCTGGTAGGGTGATGGTTGGTTATTAGGCTTGTCACTCAAGGAAAGGTAACCCTTCCTAGTTCAAAGCACAAAGGATAGGGACTGAAGAATAATGAAAAGCAGAATGTTTCACCTGAGAGAGGCTCTGGATCCTGTCCTCAAGAAATCCTCCACCAGGCAGAGTGATTCATTTTTAAATACTTGTTTAAAATATTTATGATCAGGAGATTGGGCAGAATGTATCAAGGTCATTAGGAAAAGAAGCAAGCATGTGATTAATAAAAACCATCCAGGTACCCCATAGCTGAAACACATCTCCATTGGCCAGTCAAGGAAACACCACTAAATTAAAGGCCTTGGTGAGTTATTCCAGGAAGTCCCAGGGCATTTCTTAATCTTGAAAGAGTTTGGTGGTGGCAACAGAAACTGTCAATTCCAAAGAGATCTCAGATATTTAAAAGAGTTTTCCTCACATGTACATAAAGGGAATCAGATGAGGTGACCCCCAGTTCTGATCCAATTCTAAAACTGCATCATTCTCTAATCACAGTTGCCCAATTGACAGACTGACAGACACAATTGTGGGTTCACAAATAAGTTTCCCTCTTGCTAAAATGGCACAGACTCCAGAGCTTTGGGAATAATATGGACATTAATCTCTCCTGGGATTCTTCAAAAACTAGCAATTCTTACTTCATCTCAGTGGATTTCCACAGATTAAATCTGTCTTAAGCCGAAAGAGGTTATGGTGAAAATATGTTTATCTACAAGCTCCAAATACAACAGCCAGGTCCTTTTATAGTTGTAGTTTAGATGAATATTTTTGTGAAGATTGAAATCTCCACTTAGTCCTCTGAAGTCACCAGAGAATCACTTTCCTTGCAACATTCTGTGATGGCTTGATCTAGAAGAAGGCCTCTTTCTGTGGCCAATGATTTGGCTTTTAGTGTTGCTGTGGACCTTTCCTGCAACTGTCCAAATAGACCTGAGGACAAACTGCTTCTGCAGGAGACCTTTCCAAGAACAAAAAGACTATTATAGACCTGGAGATCTCATTATCGGTGGAAATTCGCCTCTCTTCCTTACTAAAGTTCTACAGCTTCCTTTACATGAGCCTCCTGGTAATTGGGATACCTATTCTCTGTAAGTGTTTCCTGATTGTCCTTTTTTTCAGGGCAACATGAAAAGGGCAGTTTTGAACATAGGGCAGACCTAAATCCCACCCAATCTCTGTTGATGCAGGACCCTCCTAGTTAGAAGACACTGATTCTCATGGATAATTGAATCTGCCTACTCCCCTTCGCAAGCCCTCTGACTCTTCACTGGTAAAGAACAGCTTGTCACCCAAGGGAGTCAACCTTTTCTCCATGTTTCTGAAGGCAAAGTGCCCATTGAAAAGAAACTAGTATGGACTGAACTTGTACTAGGTTCTTCTGTTTTATTTCTGGACCAAATTTATCTTCCCATCTAATTATTCTGATGATTTATAACACCACCCTTCATGCTTGCATGACATTATCTGCCGAAAAGGTCTGTCATTTATCCCACCAAATCTGGCTTAATCCTGGGTTAATTCTAGGTCAGAGGAGTGAGCTTCTTTGGGGAATCCCCAACAGGAAGAGTTCCACTCTCTGACAAACTGAAAGGGCTTTTTCTACCTGGAGGCCATCCATCAGCTTAATCATTTCTAGCCAGCAAAAGTCAGCCAGGTCAGGCATTCAATTTAATTCAGTTTAATCTAATGTATGGGTTTATGAAGCCACTTAATTCAAAAGGACTCTGAGAACATGATAGGGTGCCAGATTGGAGGAAATTGTTTGAGAACATAGGACAGAAGATGACATGACTGGCTACAATAAAATGTGTAGTTTTCTCAAGATAGCAATAGTGATAGCACTTAGATTGATAGACCATTTCATAGTGCTTTACAGCCCTCTCTAAGTGGCTTACAGAATCAGCCATCAGCCTCTTGGCCCTAACAAATTGGGTCCTAATTTTACCCACCTTGGAAGAATGGAAGGCTGAGTTAACCTCAAGCCTGGTGAGATTTAAACTGCCAAATTACAGGAAGCCGCCATTTAGGAAAAGTAGCCTGCATACTGCATTCTAACCACTGCACTACCATTTATTTATTTAATTTACTTTATTTTATTTTGTCAAGCATGTATTAGATAACAGATATAAGTATAAACATGATTATTAATACATGAAATGGATACAAATAAAAGGGAAATATCTCCTTTTTGAAGATGGGGTTGACCATGGCTAGTAACCAAAAGTTGGGCAAGGAGCTGGTCGTCAAAGATTTTTCAAAGATTATGTTTAGACATTCTGCTACAGCTCTAACCATGGCTCAGCCATATTTCCTTAACAGGACTGAAAAGTTTATTTTGGAAAAGTCAGTACTGACTTGAACTTAACTCATGCAGTAAATTATAATTTATGCACCAACTCACATTTGCTGCAGAGAGAGGAAGAGGAATTTTTGTCATACACCACTGACAATAATAACAAAATCTTATTGATTGACAGTAATCCTGTATTCTGACAGCAGCAAAATAAATCAACCAATCTGTATTGATCTGTTCTATGATCAATCCTTAAGGCTAGGTCACATCAGCTGACGGATGCAAAACATATGTAAAAAGGACACAGAGGACAAGCAAATTTTCCATCCGTTGTTATCCGTGCTCAAAAGTGCCCCAAATTTGCATAAAGAGAACGGACAACAACGGAAAGGAACGGACGTGGGGAGGACGTAGCGAGGATGGTTAAGCGGATGCTCAATGGAAGCCTAGCGGATGGAAGCGGATGGAAGCGGATGACACATCCGCAGGGCTTCCATGGGAGAACAGCGAAATGGACACACAGCAGAAGGAGCGGATGCGTAGCGGATGCCGAGCAGATGACGCGGATGCATGACGGATGCCTAGTGGATGCCTAGCGGATGCAAAGCAGATGCAAAGCATTCACTGCACATGCGGGGAGGATGAATTGTGTCAGCCCCGAGGATATAAAGGGAAGCAGCTCGCAAGCAGGTCATCATTCAGAGGAAAGACCTGCTGCCAGACACATCTCCAGCCAACAACCATGGGGAAGAAAAGGAAGCCTGTGCCATCTGCTGCCAGCCCTGGCAAGAAGGACAGGACCACCATCCCACCCCCTGGCACTGACTCTGCTTCTGCTGGGGCTTCTGCTGCTGGGGCTTCTGCTGCTGCTGCTCCTGCTGGTGCTGACTCTGCTGGTGCTGGTGCTTCTGCTTGTGCTGACTCTGCTGGTGCTGCTGGTGGTCATGCTGGTGCTGGTGCTTCTGCTGGTGCTGACTCTGCTGGTGGTGGTGGTGGTGTGGTGGACCAGCCCCTACAACCTCGAAGCCCCTGCTGATGAGGGCCAAAAAGGCCCTGCCAGAGGGAGGAAGAGGCAATCGCGCGAAAAGGGGGAGAGGAGACAGTACTCCATTGCAGAGGAACATGAGGAGGAGGTGCTCGCATGGCTGAGGGAGAACGAGTACCTCTGGAGGAAGGGACACAGGATCTATCGAGACACCAAGCAGAAGCAGGCGGCTTGGAGAGAGAAGGCAGAGAGCCTGGGCTACACTTCTGATGTCCTCCTGGGGTGGTGGAAGCACATGCACACGTGGTATGGGAAGCTGCACCTGAAGAAGTCTGGCCAGGCCGTGGTCAAGCTCACCGACCGGGAGACCTACATGGTGGCCAAGTGCAGCTTCTTGGAGGGTGAGATCCACCACCGAGGAGCAGCCCCTCTGTCAATCCTCTCTCTCAGGCAGCCCACAGAAAGCCAGTCCTCTTCTGGCCAAGAGTCAGCCCCTGTATCCAGGCAGGTATCTTTGGAGCACCCCATGACGGAAACCCCCCCCCCCCGACAGCTGCACACCCCATGCCGGAGCACATGGAGGATCCCCTGATGCAAATGGAGCAAGAGGAGGCCGCGGCCACCAGAGACCAACCCACCCCCACCCCCAGCTCCATCTCCACAGAAAGTAGGCAGAGAGGCAGACCGGAGGGACAGAGCCACACTGTCCTCTTGGAGATCAGGGACACCATCAAGAGCAGCGTAGATCTCCTCTCTCAGCTGGTACACTTCGACATTCCATCCTCTAAGAGAAAGCCCTTCCTCACCTACCTGAACCAGACCCTCATGGAAATGCCCGAAGCCCAGTACCAATGATGGCCTGCACCATTTCTCTGATCACAATGCTGATAGTGTTGTGTGGCATCCTCCAGCCGTACTGCATGCTCCTGTAGGTGGTCCCTGAGGCCAGGTGGCACAGAGTGAGTGCCGCCTTGAGCCCAGGTTCCAGGCTGGGCCAGAAGTTGGTGTTTGCCTTGGTCAATCTGGGTGTCAGGCGCTGCACAACTTTGACAAACATGGCTGGAGGCATCCTCATGAAGTTCTGGAATGCACGAGTGTCTTCGTTCCTGAGCTCCACCATCAGCTTGTTGTACAGTCCGTACTCTGGTCTTCTCCTGATCCATCTTCGGACCCAGATGCTTCTTGGCCGCCTCCTTTTCTTCCCGTAGTAGAGTTCACAGAGCCTGTAGATGGCTTCGCACTGTTGCAGAAGGATGGTGGCTACCAAAAGGAGTTTGTTACAATCCATGGTGGAGATGACTGGATGTTGTGGAAGAGAAAGAGTCAGATGAAGGCTGCAGAGGTCTGCACAGCAGGGCTGCTGGTCTAAAAATGAGATGCAGGTTAGTTGCTCCCCCTTCTTATCGGCAGTATAGTTTTTCCCTTATGTGTCCTTTTGCATCCTCTAGGCATCCTCTAGACATCCTTAATATCAGAGATAGGTCCCCTCTGCAAATGTTTTTTCCGTTTTAAAAGCTTTGTTTGAGAGCTGCATCTGCTTTCATCCTTTCTCTGTCCGTGTTACTAACGCTGCACGTCCGTTCTGTGTCCGTTCCGCTTCCTCCCTGCATCCGAGCGAATACGAGTTGCGCGGATGCGTAACGGATGCCTAGCGGATATAGCGGATGCATAACGGATGCAGAACGGATGTCCCCCGTATGCCTAGCAGATGCAGAACGTACGGAAAATGGATACATTTTCCGCTCAAAAGTTTTGAGCAGCTCAAAACTTTTGAGTGGATGAAACGTCAATAGATGGATGCTGGACAGATAGAGAGGAAGCAAAACGGAGGCAGTGAGTACAGAACGGAAGCATCGTGTTAACCAACGGATAGCAAGTGTTTTTCTCCATTTTACATCCTCTTTCCATCCGTTGGTACAGTGTGACAGGGGCTTAAAGTACAAATTGTTCTTAGATGATTCCCATGATCAGTTTAGAAAAAAAAATGATATTAAAGATGTGGATATTAGTTTCCAGCATAATCATTTCTCACTTTACATATTTTAATCATAAGAGTTTTTAAAATATTCTTGAGTTGTCTTTATTGTTAGTGTTTTAAGCTTGATTGCTTGCACAGATTCCTGATATTGCGCTGAGTTCCTGACTAACTTTTTCATTTAATTGACTATTAGTGTATAGTAACTTTAAATGAGCTATAGTGTCTTACTCTCGATTGACATACTAGAGAAACATGGTTTATTAAAAGAGAATATAATATTAAATCGATATCAATGGATATTTTCTAATCTTCGGTATTGTTAATAATTTTTATCCTTTCCCAATATTATGAAGATGGATGGACAGAGGGATGGATAGAAGAAAGGGAGGGTGAATGTGTGAGAATAAATGGAATAAATCATGAATTGTTTACTATTAAATAGGGAGGAACAGACAGTTATAGGTTGTTGTCTTGTTTTTTAAGAATTTATAGATGTCAACTCATAAACACTTTGGATACACATTTAATAGTTGTCAACAGAAAGAAGCAGGGGTTTGTAAGAGCAGGCAGCAG
>BLBF01000139.1:623020-656747 GCA_015471245.1 Laticauda colubrina
AACTGTTTGTTCCTTTTTGTATATTATAGGATAAGAAAATGCTTCAATAGTCGATAGCCAGACTGGACTTTTCAAACAACATTGCCTTTTAATATTCTCCCAGTTTAACCACAGAGACTCCTGTATATAATGTCTTCTAAAATATCCTTGTGCTTTAGTTTCTTTATACCATAAAAAAGCATGCCATCCCAACAACAGGTCATGTCCTTCTAATTTCAACAATCTAGTATTTCTTAATGTTATCCATTTCTTAACCCACATCAAATTTATAGCTTGGTTATACAACTCCCAATTAGGCAAACCAAATCCTCCTCTTATTCTGCATCTTGCAAAAGTTTTAACTTTATTCTTGCTTTCTTACCTTGCCACATATATTTCAACACAATTTTATTTAAATCTTCAAAATAATATTTTCCAAGCCTAACTGGAATTGTTTGGAAGAAATATAAAATTCTGGATAGTATATTCATCTTGATTGTTGATATTCTCCCTATTAATGACAGTTGTAAATGTTCCCATTTCACCAAATCTAGCTCTATCTGCTGCTTAAATTTAACATAATTATTATCTTTTAATGTACTGCATCTTGCTGTGAAGTATATCCCCAAATATTTAATCTTATTCGTGACCTGGATTTTCAATAGGTCTGCTATTTCTTCTTTTTGTCTTGAAAACATGTTCTTTGTCACGATCTTTGTTTTATCTTTCTTTATTTTCAAACCAGCCACCTTTCCATATGCCTCTATCTTTTCTATCAATTTTGATGCTGTTTCCAGTGGGTCTTCTAAAATGAAAACCAGATAATCTGTGAATGCTTGCAACTTGAATTCTTCCTTTTTAATTTTCATCCCTTTTATATCCTTTTCTTCTCCAATATTTCTTTTTAACACTTCCAAGGTTAACACAAACAACAAAGGTGAAAGTGGGCATCCTTGTCTTGTTCCTTTTCTTAAGCCCATGTCACACTGCACCAACAGATGGAAAAAGGATGTAAAATGGAGAGAAACACTTGCCATCCGTTGGTTAACGCGATGCTTCCGTTCTGTACTCACTGCCTCCGTTTTTCATCTTCTCTATCCGTCCAGAATCCGTCAGCTGACATTTCATCCGCTCAAAAAGTTTTGAGCTGCACAAAACTTTTTTAGCGGAAAAAGTATCCAATGCGTCCGTTCTGTATCTGCAATGCATACGGGGAACATCCGTTCAACATCCGTTGTCATCCGTTACGTGTCCGCTATATCCGCTAGGCATCTGCAGAACTCGCATCCGCTCTAGTGGAAAATGGACACAGGGAGGAAGCGAAACGGACGCGGGACAGACGCGCAGTGTTAGAAGCATGGACGGAGAAAGGATGAAAGTGGATACAGCTTGCATACAAAGCATTAAAATGGAAAAAACTTTCGCAGAGGGGACCTATCTCGGATATCTAGAATGTCTGCAGGATGCCTAGAGGATGCAAAAGGACACCAAGCGGAAAACCTATATTTCCTATAAAAAGGGGGAGGAACTCACCTGGATCTCACTTTCAGTCCAGCAGCCCTGCAGTGCAGACCTCTTCAACCTTGCTCTTGCTCTTGCTCTTCCACAGCATCCAGTCATCTCCACCATGGATCATCACACACTCCTTTTGGTAGCCACCATCGTTCTACAACAGTGCGAAGCCATCTACAGGCTCTTTCACCTGTTCTCCGCGAAGAAAAGGAGGTGGCCAAGAAGTGTCTGGGTCTGAAGATGGATCGCCAGAAGAGCAGAGTATGGACTGTACAACAAGCTGATGGTGGAGCTGAGGAACGAAGACCCTCGTGCATTCCAGAACTTCATGAGGATGCCTGCAGCCATGTTTGACAAAGTTGTGGACCGGCTGAGACCCAGGTTCACCAAGCAGAGCACCAACTTCCAGCCCAGCCTGGACCATGGGCTCAAGGTGGCACTGACTCTGCGCCACCTGGCCTCAGGGACCATGTACAGGAGCATGCAGTATGGCTGGAGGGTGCCACACAACACCATCATCATTGTGGTCAGAGAAGTGGTGCAGGCCATCATCGAAGAATACCTGGAGGAGATCCTCCAGTGTCCCACCACTGAAGTAGGCTGGAAGAAAGTTGCAGAGCAGTGGTATCAGAAGTGAAAATTCCCCCACACTGTTGGAGCCATAGATGGGAAGCACATGGCCTGCAAAGCTCCAGCCAAGTCAGGGTCCACTTATTTCAACTACAAGGGCTTCTTCAGCATCATCCTCTTTGCCATGGTTGATGCTGACTACAAGTTCATGTACATCGATGCTTCAGGCAACAGGTCAGCTTCAGATGTCCAGGTATACAACGCGAGTCACCTCAAGGAGGGGCTAGAATGCAACCTCAACATGGGTTTCCCAAATCCAGAGCCCCTACCCAACGACACACAAAATGTGCCCTACTTCATCGTGGGGGATGACGCCTTCTCTCTCAGAACCTACCTCATGAAGCCCTACACCTCCAGATGCCTCATCCGTAAAAAGAGGATCTTCAACTACAGGCTGTCCAGGGCAAGGCGGGTGGTGGAGAACGCCTTTGGCATCCTGGCCAACAGGTTCCAGGTACTTCTCACCACCATGCAGCATTGCCCACAGACCGTGAGGAGGATCATGGAAGCTTGCTGCATCCAGCACAATCTCATGCGCACCCACTACCCAGTCTTGCAGAACAGGCTCGTGGACCTCCAACAAGGCAATGGAGACATGGAGCCTGGGGAATGGAGGCAAGGAGTAAACCTGATAGACACTGTGGATGTGCCAGGCCCCAACAGAGGTTCATGTGAAGGGAAGAAGCAGCACAACCTCCTGAAACACTGGTGCAACTCCCCAGCTGGAGCAGTGGAGTGGCAAGACAGGATGGTAGATGCTTAATGGATGTTTCCTTCAACCTGTCTCATCACATGGATGAGATTGTGCCATGTATGTTGAGTGGCCCTACAATGAACAGGGCATGTTGAAATGTGTGGATGAATGATTACATTGTTATTGATAATAAAGGGCCATAGGTGTGGCACCTGGGCGGGTGGATCATACAGTCCCATTATGCTTGCACTGGAGGTTTATCTATCCCACAGCTATTACCCATCCCAAAGGTATCCCTGCCCATCCCACAGCTGTTACCCATCCCAAAGGTATCCCTGCCCACCCCACTGCTATCCTTACCCATCCCACAAGCATGCAAAGGCTTAAACCATTTCTAAAAGTTTCCACCAAGACTTTATTTAATAAAATAAATGAAGCAATTATGTGAAGCAAAGATAATCTTTATTAATACCAAGCTGTAAAAGAAAAATGAACCAAGTCAAGTGTCCGAAGCAAAAATAAAGTCAACAGGTAGCCACCCAGTCTCTGGACTCTTCTTGGTCATTCAGAGGTGTGCCCAGTCTCAGGGGTGAAGGGTCCAGGTGTTGTGAAGGTGGCTGCTGCTGGAGTGCTGGTCTGCGGCGTCATTGGGGTGCCTGGCCCCAAGAGGACAACAGGGGACGGTGTGTGGAGGAAGCTCTCAGAGAGCTGGCTCAGTCCTGTGATGTTGAGAGTCCCTTTCTCCATGACATGGGGTGTCAGCCCCAATACCGATGACAGATGTACTGAGGCCGGGCTTGGCTGTGCGGTGGAGGAAGGAGCAGTGTAGTGGGGCTGCCTGGTCTGCAGCTGGGTGAGGTGAGGCTTCAGTGGCATCTGTGGTGTGGGTGGCATCTGTGTCATGGGTGGCATCGGTGGCATCAGTGGCACCGGTGGCATCCGATGTACCTGTGCCTGGACTGGGAAGGGTTGCCTGTGCTTCTGGACCTCCTGGTAGCCGTAGCCTTGGTAGGGGAGGGCCTGTGGAAAGCCTTGGAAGGGCATTGACATCACCTGGGGTGGAGAAGCAGGCCTGGACTGGGTGGGAGCAGGTTCATCTTGGTCTGGAGGGTTGTGAAGAAGATCGGTGATCCTGTCCTTCACCACCTGGTACTGGGGTTCCGACATGTTCATGAGGGTCTGGTTGACATAGGTGAGGAAGGGCTTGCGGTTGGAAGATGGGGCATTGGTGTGTACCAGCTGAGAGAAGAGATCTACGCTGCTCCTGATGGTTTCTCTTATCTCCAGCAGGACAGTGTGGCTCTGCTCCTCCGGTTTGCCTCTCTACCTTTCTGTGGAGGTGGAGCTGGGGGTGGATGCAGGTTGGGCTGTGGTGGAAGTGCCGTCTCCTTTCTCCCACTGCATCAGGGGGTCCTCCACGTGATCCGCCACGGGAAGTACAGCTGTCAGGGGGATCTCCATCGTGGCACGCTCCACAGATACCTGCCTGGACACAGGATCTGACTCTTTGCCAGAAGAGGACTGGCTCTCAGCAGGCTGCCTGAGAGACAGGGTTGTGAGAGGGGCTGCTCCTCGGTGGCAGATCTCACCCTCTAAGAAGCTGCACTTGGTGATCACGTAGGTCTCTCTGTCCGTCAGCTTGACCGTGGCCTGGCCAGAGTTCTTGAGGCGCAGCTTCCCGTACCAGGTGTGCATGTGCTTCCACCAGCCGAGGAGCACCTCTGAAGTTTAGCCCAGGCTCTCCGCCTTCTCTCTCCAAGCCGCCTGCTTCCTTTTGGTGTCGCGATAGAGCCTGTGTCCCTTCCTCCATAGATACTCGTTCTCCCTCAGCCACTCCAGAACCTCATCCTCATGTTCCACTTTTATGTTGTATTGCCACCTCTCCCATTCACGCATCTGCCTCTTCCTCCCTTTGACAGGGCCATATGGGCCCTCATCAGAGGGGCTTTGAGGTTGTAGGGTCTGCTCCCCCACACCACCAGTAGCAGCAGCAGCAGCAACAACAGTAGCAGCAAAAGCAGGACCAGCAGGACCACCACCACCAGCAGCAACAGCAGCAACAGCAGCAACAGCAGGACCAGGAGCAGTGCCATCAGAGTAAGCACCAGCAGGACCAGCAGGACCAGGAGCAGCGCCAGCAGAGTAAGCACCAGCAGAAGCACCAGCACCAGGAGCAGTGCCAGCAGAGTAAGCACCAGCAGAAGCACCACCACCAGAAGCAGCACCAGCAGAAGCACCACCACCAGAAGCAGCATCAGCAGAAGCACCACCACAAGAAGCAGCATTGGAAGGGATCTTGGAGGTCTTATAGTCCAACCTCCTTCTCAGGCAGGAAGCCCTACACCACTTCAGACAAATGGTCATCCAATCTCTTCTTTGAAACTTCCAGTGTTGGAGCATTTCCAACTTCTAGAGAAAACCAGTTCCACTGGTTAATTGTTCTAACTGTCAGGAAATTTCTTCTTAGTTCGAGGTTGCTTCTGTCCTTGATTAAGGCCCTGTCCCGCTGCACTTACAGATGCAAAGAGGATGTAAAACGTTAAAAAAAGCTTGCCATCCATTGGAAAACGCTATGCATACATCGTGTACTCATTACATATGTGTTTCATACGCTCTATCCGTCGAGGATCCGTCCACTGCAATTTCATTCATGCAAGAAGTTTTGAGCTGCACAAAACTTTGTGAACAGATGAACTTTCCACCATGTACAATGTAAATCCGCGACATATGAGCAACAAACGTTCTATGTCCATTTATCATCCTTTAAACATCCGCTGTATCCTCTCTGCATCCTCTGGGCATCCTCACAACTCACATCCGCTGCAGCTGAAAATTGAAAGAGGGAGGAAAGAAAGGGTACATGGAACGTCTATACATCATTAGTAGCACAGAAATAGAAAGGATGTGTTTGCATCTGATATACATCTGTGCGGCATCCCTTTTCTTTCCTTTAGGCGTACGTGATGCATCCGCTTCATCCACTGTCATCCGCTAGGCTTCCTAGGAACATCCATTTAACATCCCCGCTACGTACTACCCACGTCCATTCTTTTCCGTTCTTTTCCATTCTGTTTATGCAAATTTTCAACACTTTTTGAAGTGGATGACAATGGATGGAGCCACCCCCGAAATTTTGCTCATCCGCTGTGTCCTTGATACATACGTTTTGCATCCATCGGCCAGTGGGACCCAGCCTTAAGTTTCCACCCATTGCTTCTTGTCCTGCCCTCCGGTGCTTTGGAGAATAGCTTGACTCCCTCTCCTTTGTGCCAGTCCCATGTTTTAGTGGGTTTGCTTTTTTTCAAAGGAAATCCCTGAATTAAACTTGGGTGGCTTTGTGAGAAAGAAGAAAAGAATTTCTCTCCATATCACAATCGCTTCTGTAGTACCCTAATCAATTTTGTTCTCTCTTGAAGTTGTTTCTTCAGCTCTGACATCCCTGCTGAGCACAACACATGAATCTCCTGTTGGGAGATTTACAGAAGAACATTACAGATTCTTCAGATTTACTGAAGGACAGATTTACTGGAAGAACATTATGCATGAGCACTGCTGATTCCAAAACTTGGTTTTATTTTTTTCAGTATCCAACTTTGGAAAAGGATTGAGTATCATATGAATTTTCTACCATGACTTTCTGCTCAGATTAATATTATAAGTCAACTGCTTCTCTAGGCCTAACATGTTTCTAACATGTTTTACTTTTTATGTTGTTTATCATCTTCCTGATGATAAGCATTGAAAAGATCAAGAACTGTAGCCCTTTCATTCATTCATCTATTCAATTAACCAGCTGTCAATCTCATTATTGAAATAACACTATTTTATAAGAGGGACTTTTTAATATGAAAAGCACAAATATTTTCAGCTACATTAGGACATGGCAAAGATCATGAGAACAACTATTTCCTGAATCTAAAGCAACAACAATAACAATCATTTACATCTTTCCACTCCAGGGAAAACTTACATCAGCATATAAGGAAACTTGGATGGGTTTTTTGTAAAGTCTGGAGTGCTAGAGTAATGAATGCTTGTTAGGAGCAAATTCCCACCAATAATAAGATCACCAGGCCTGTAATACTCTTGCTGAATCTGTAAAGTACTTGCAGATACGATTGGCATCCTTTTAGCAGTAGGTGGAGGTAGGAGCCAGAAAAGCAGCAGCAGAGGAGACAATCTAGCCATTTTTGTCACTCCTTTCCCCCCTAGATCAGAAACCAAGGATTATGCAGAAGCTGAATCAATCAGAATAGAGTTTGAAAGGGATCTTGCAGACCAATCCCCTGCTCAAGCAGGAGACCCTGTACCATTTCAGAGAGGTGGCTGAATTAGAGGTAGAACTTTGAGAGAAATGAGAAAGAGGTGTGACCACCACGGAAAAGACATTCTTGCTAGATCCCATAACAAAATTTTAAAAATGGAACTTTCTTCAGTTTGAACTTCTTGGATAAGAATATAGAGTAGAATTCTTTATTGGCCAAGTTATGATTGGACACACAAGGAATTTGTTTTGCTGCAAATACTCTCAGTGCACATAAAAGAAAAAAATACATTCATCATCAGGTACAACACTTAATGATAGCCATAGGGTACAATCAAATCATACTAGGAAATAGTCAATATAAATCGTAAAGATACAAGTGACAAAGTTGCAGTCATACAGTCACAAGTGGGAGGAGATGGGTGAAAAGGAGTGATGAAAAGATTAGCAGTAATAGTAGTGCAAACTTTGTGAATAGTTGGACAGTGCTGAGGGAATTCATTGTTTACCAGAGTGATGCCATTCGGGGAAAACTGTTCTTGTGTCCAGTTGTTCTGGTGTGCAGTGCTCTGTGGTATCATTTTGAGGGTAGGAGTTGAAACAGTTCATGTCTGGGATGTGAGGGATCTGTTGATATTTTCACAGCCCTTTTTTTGACTCATGCAGTATACAGGTCCTTGATTGAAGGCAGGTTGGTAGCAATTGTTTTTTCTGCAGTCCTAATCACCCTCTGGAGTCTATGTCTGTCCTGTTGGGTTGCAGAATCAGACAAGAAATGTTATGTATGGAACTTGGTAGGTTCCAAGTGCCTTAATCTGATTAGCCGAGAAGGCCGTTCTCAGATTGGCTATTTAAGGAACCAATCCGATTGGCCAGCCTGATGGTGGGAACATTCAAAGAATTGTCATTGGCCACAAGCTGCGAGCAAGCCATGATAAGAAGGGCTGCTGCAGCTTGGTCTGTTATTCCATTACCATTGCCTTACTTGTTTAAATAAAAGAGTTGTTGTTGGAACCCGGTCTTGTGCAACTTATTTCCGAACGGAACAAGAGAGTTATAGAGATGCAGATGACAGACTCAATCCTTCCTCTTTAGAAACTGGATCAGCAGCTCCTTGGGCAGTTTGAGCTTTCTGACTTGGCACAGAAAGAACATTCTTTGTTGAGGTTTTTTGATGATGTTTTTGATGTTAGGTGTCCATTTTAGGTCATGTAATATAATAGAACCTAGAAATTTAAAGGTTTCTACTGTTGATATTGTGAAGATGTGAAATATTTTCAAGAAAAAACCCCAGTTGCCCTTGGAGCACCTTTGGGAAAAACCATGACCTGAAGGATTGAGAATCTCTATGACTTCCTTCTTGAAACCCGCTCCACATCCTAACACAAGTATGGCATGCTCCAGGTTTACTCTATTCTACTTTACTCTGCACTACTCTATAGAGCTAAAGATGGCAATTCTGCATCTCCAGGGACTCAAAACACACAACTACTCATTTGTAGCATGGTGAAAAGTTGCATCTTATCTTCCCCATCCAGATCCTCGCAACCTCCAAATACTGGGAAAGGGTCTTGACACCTTCACTTAGATGGCTGAGACAGACATGTATAGTTATGTATCATTGGCATATTGAAGACCCCATAGTAGTGACAGATGAGGGGAAGAGAAACATGTTGGAGAGAAAGATAAGCATGAGAACAAAGAGCCACATATTTTTCTTTTTCCCCACAAAGGGATTTTGTATTAACGTATGTCAATTTGTCATAGTCAGTTTGATACACTGGTGAAAGCACCAGGCTAGAAACTGGAAGGCCATGAATTGTAGTTTGGTTCAGGCATGGTTGGTGGACTTTGGACCTGTCCCTCTCATCCTAGGCAGAGAGAAATCACTTCTGGAAAAACTTTCCTAGGAAACTACAGGGAAACTACAGCAGTTGCTAGGAGTCATAGCTGTCTCCTGGCAACAGACAACTGCCATAATTATAGATGCATGCTGAGACTAGCCTGAATCCATATTCAGCACCATAATCCTATGAAGCTAGGGGACTCTTCTTTTGGGCCTGCTTGGGTGCAAAAGATCAATGGCTTACTATCACCTGCTGCCTTTGTAATTAATAAATCATAGTTTTGTTTCTCTCTGGTTATTGTCTCAAAGTGAGCTTTTATACCACGATGGAAACTTGGAGTCCATTGAGATCTTTGAAACCACAGAGGCATCAGCTCAACATCTGACAGCTGTGGCTAAAACATTCCCCTGGCTGCCCTGGTTAATTGAGAGTGTTTGGATCTGTGCCAAAGTAGGAATAAACCTGATTAGCTCAGTCCTTAAGCAAGAATTGGCCACAGGTGCACTTGCACAAATAACTTTTTTTCCTGTTATATGTCAAAGGAGCTTGGAACTGTGCCAGGATTTCTGGCCTCTATAATTAAAACAACATTCAGGTGTTTTTTCTGCTGTAAGTTTGGCCAGTTGGCACCATAGGGACTAAAATAGAGAATCAAACTCTCCTTACTCTCTTCCAAGCTGTCTACAATGGATTTCTCTGCTTCCTCTTAATTAAAACTTTGAAGCCCAGTCTAATTATGCTTTAGGAAAATTCTTCAGGGAAAAAGAAGTTCATTAAACTGCTATGAACTCATTCATAGATTCTGCTCAGAACTTTCTAAGAATGGGGGGTATATTTATCAAAGTTTGAGCTCTACCTTATAGCTGTACCTTCTGTTTAAAATGTATTTATCATTCCTTTATTTGGTTTTATAGTTCGTTTTACAGAGGAGCTAAAGGGAGCATTCAAAGTGTTTCTTTCCTCCTTCTCTTTGCCTTACAACGCTAATCTTGCATGTGCTTTGTGTTAATTGGAGTGATTCATCCAAAATCACCTTGAGAGCTTCTGTATCTAAGGGTGCAGTAGAACTCAGCTCTTACATATTTAGAGATCACAAAGTTGACAAAAGATTTCTCCTTAGGTCTCAGTATCTTAACGACTTGTATAAGGAATTAACTACTTGTATAAGGACTATTCTTTATATTATTCATGTTGTTTTGTATTCTTATAGACTGCACCAGTAGAGGCAAAAGTAACTTCATTGTACACATGTATTGTTGTTAGTTATGAAGTTGTGTTCGACCCATCATGATTACCCAGGGAATGTTCCTGCAGGCCTTCCTGTCCTCTACCATCCTCTGGAGTCCATTGAAGCTCACACCGACTGCTTCAGTGACTCCATCCATCCACCTCATTCTCTGTTGCCCCTTCTTCTATTGCACTCAATCTTTCCCAGCATTAGGCTCTTCTCCAGTGAGTCCTTCCTTCTCATTAGGTGGCCTAATATTGTATACATGATGTACAATGACAATAAAGGCTTTGAATTTAATTGCAATATGATCTGGTTAACTAGTTTTGATAACATGTAAAAGAACGTACTGTTTAAAGTTCCAAAGAAACACGGACAAGTTTGGGAATCCTGGTCCAAAGAGTATCATTTCTAGTTCCTCTTTCAAGTTCCTTCTACTTATCTTGAGAGTTTAGTACAATTGAATGCAAAGTATATTATAATATACCCTTCCTCAGAAGGTATTTTATCTTTTTGATCCCAGTTACAAGCAATTTAGAAAGTAATAAAATATTTGTGTCAGCATTCCAGAAAACCTCCACTCCAACAAATAACTCCGAGACAGACATCGTCTCAAAAGTTCTTTTTTATTTGGGTAGTAAATTGGCACATCTGGGAAATCCCAAATGTGAAAGTTCCGGGTTTCTTTGCAATAAGTAAAAAAATTACAAATCCATCACCTGCGTGCACCCATCATCACATCATATGCCCCAATCACCATCTATCCCAACTTGAGATGTCTTCTCAATCAGGTGCAGAAACAACATGAGCTTGACTTGGAAGAAAAATGCTATTATGTCTAACCACATAGACTCCAAGAAATCCCCCCCTCCCATTTTCCAAGGCTCAAGAATGTGGCAGTGTGGAAGCGATGCTGATGCTAATATGGCTTCCAAAGCTGACAGTTTGTCTGTGGAGATTCTCAGTCATTCTATCATGGTTGTGCCAAAAGTGCTTTTTCAAGAGGCAACTGAACTTTCTGGTTTTTCTTTGAAGATGATTCACTTCTCCTCCAAGAAGCTTCTTTAGTTCTGACTGGATGGTTGGGAATCTCTTGAAAAAGGACCTTTGGGACAATACAATGTTTGAAAGTACCAGCAGAAGTTTTTTAACAAGACATGCCAAGCCAAACTGGACTCCCTCCCCCCAATTTGGATAAAATGACTGTTTGATTTATCCTTGGGAATACAATGGACACAGGGTATCTTGACTTCAGCAAACCATTTGGCAAGATCTCCCTTCTAACAAAGAAGGGAGGAAAAGGGAAGTGGAACTATGCTATGAGCTAGCTGAAAAAAAATGTATTGAAATACAATATATTTGAAGCTACAAGCAGACTTCAAGGTTAAGAGATTCATCCTAATCCCTACGCTTTTTGAGATATTGGAAATAACTTGGGTAATATTTTAAGATTTATTATTACTACATTTGCAGTTATCAAACATTATGAGGGGAAAAATAACATCTTAGAGCATTTTTATCAACCTTGACAACTTTAGGATAGATGGGCTTTTATTCCTACCATTCTCCATCCTGCTTGGGAATTCTGGGATTTGAAATCAAACATATCTTAAAGTTCTTAAGGATGAGAAACTCTTAAAAGATTGGATCTGCATTCAACAGGTTCTTAACAAGCTGTATCAATAGTCAGAACCCAACAAGATCAATTGAACATTAATATACGAAAGTCTTTCATGTGTGATGGGGAATTCAGAGGCACTGGTTTAGGATGGAAGAAGGCATAAGGGACAGCAACATATCAATCAATCAACAAATCAATAAGAACAGAGCTGGAAGGGACCTTGGAGATCTTCTAGTCCAGCCCACTGCTCAAGCAGGAGATCCTATACAATTTCAGACAAGTGAGTGTCCAGTCTCTTCTTAAAAACATCCAGTGATGGAGCAGCCATAACTTCTGAAGGCCAGCTATTCCACTGATTAATTTTCCTCACTGTTAGGAAGTTTCTCCTTAATTCCAATTTGCTTCTCTCTTTGAGTAGTTTCCATCCATTGTTTCTTGTCCTGCCTACAGATGCTCTGGTAAATAAATTGACTCCCTTTTCTTTGTGGCAATCTCCCAAATGCTGGAATACTGCTATCATGTTCCCTCTAGACTTTTTTTTCTCTAGACTAGTCAAACCCAAATCCTGGAAACATTCTTCATATATTTAAGGCCTTCAATCATCTTAGTTGCTCTTCTTTGCACTTTTTTCAAAATCTCAACATCTTTTTTGGAATGTGGTGACCAAAACTGGATTTAGTATTCAAGGTGTGGCCTTACTAAGGATTTATAAAATGATAATTAAATACTTCATGTGATTTTGATTCTATACCTCTGTTTATACCAGGGGTCATCAAACTTGACAGCTTTAAGACTTGTGGAGTTCAACTTCCAGAATTCTTCTCCCAATCATGTTAGCTCAGGAATTCTGGGAGTTGAAGTTCACAGCTCTTAAACTTGCCAAGTTTGAAGACCCTTGGTTTATACAATCAAAGATTGTATTAGCTTTCTTGGCGGCGGCTGCAACATTGGTGGCTCATATTTAACCAATCATCCACTAGGATTCCAAGGTCCTTCTCAGTTACTATTTTTGAGCCAGGTTTCACTCAATCTGTACTTGTCCCTTTGATTTTTCCTGCCTAAGTGTAAGACTTTACTCTCTCAAGATCTTTTTGGATCTTGAGCTTGTCTTCTATGGTGTTGGCTATGCTGCCAGCTTAGTGTCATATGTGAACATGACCTGGGTGTCTTAATGAGTACAAGATGAACATGAGCCAACATGTGCACTTCACAACCCTAGTGCATCAATAGACATAAAGTTCAACAAGAAGAGGAATCATATTCCATCACTATCTACATTGGTTAGACCACACCTGAATTTTGCATCCAGTTCTGGTTGCTACATTTTAGGGAGGACATTGATAAATTTTACCAAATGCATTTCTAAATTAGGAAATTATGCATGCATAATTGCATGAAATCTTTATGGCTACTCAACTTGCATAGAGCAACCCTGGGGAGGTGACAAAATGAAAAATAAAACAGCCAAGAAATAACAAATCCACAAAACCACAGCAGAATACAACACAGCCCAGGCCAAATCACATATTAATTTCGTCAAAATTGTCCTCAATGCTCTAACCCAGTGGTCCTCAACCTTTTTTGTACCAGAGACCAATTTCACACAGAAACACTTTTTTGAGGACCGGCAAAATCAATTCTTCCCCAATAGTAAAGGACTTCTTAGCTTTAGCTAATATAAAATATATATTTTAATCACGATTATTCATTCTCTGTGGCCTGGTACAAAATGATCCACGGACCAATACTGGTCCGGGGCCCAGTGATTGGGGACCCCTGATCAAATCCATGGGTGTCAAACTTGATTGTGTTGCATGTTGTCTCAGAATGTATCACATGTTTTTTTGTCTTTGAGGAGCTGGGGTGGGCGTGGTCTGCCTGTGATGAATCTGGCCAGTGAGCTGCCAGTTTGACAGGTTTGGTCTAGTCCAATAATTGGTGTGGGGAGAAGTTTTCAGGGATTTCCTGAAGTCCATTAAGGTTGGGACCATTTGAATCTTGGAGAATAATAAAGAATTGACATATCTGATTATTAATGTTTTAAATGCAGCTAGAATTGCATTTGCTCAAAATTGGAAAAATAAGAAAATTCCGATAGAGGAGGAAGTGATAAAAAAAATAATGGAATGTGCAGAAATGAATAGATTAACATTAGCAATTAGAGAGCAAGAAGAAAAAGAATATTATAATGATATGAGATTTATTTTACCAATGGTTAGATAGAAAAGCAGGAAATTGAAGAATAACATGATAGTACAATTGATTATTTCTGAATAGGTTATATCATGAATAAAAATTAGTAAGAATCGAGACTTGTTCTTAAGGATAAGATGGAATTGAAATTAAAAGATGAATGATTATTATTATTATTATTATTATTATTATTATTAATAATAATAATAATAACAACAAGTGATATAAAAAGTTAATAAATACAATATGAATGTAAATTTAAGAAAAGATTATAGATAATGTGCACAAGTTTTATGTAACAAACCGACATACTGTATAACTGAAAGAAGGCTTTATTTGTTGTCTTGTTTGTTTGTTATAAAAAAAAAAAAAACTTTTTTTATAAAAATATATTTTTTAAAAAAATGAATCTTGGAGAATAAGTTGTTCTAAAGGGTATGTGCAACCATAAAGAAGACACCTGTCACGTTCTGACACAGTGTGAGGAAAAATCCAAAAGAACACAGTTCTGGGTAGTAATGAGAAGTAATTTATTCTTCTCACTGTCAGCCTTCAAGATCTCCTACTATTGCTTTGCATCTTTCGACTGCCATAAGTAACGGGGGGGGAGGAAGGGAAAGTCTGGGAAGTGAGCTGGAGGTGTTAAATTCTTCTGTTGTGTAAATGGGGGTGGGAGCATACAATAGAGTTAGGTTTCTATTTCCTGCTTAGCTTTCTTTTCTCTGCGCAACTGCAACCCGTTATCAAAATACGCCAAGGTCAATGGACAGGGGCCTCATCATCACCTGAAGATGCCCACATGATCATATTCACAACTTCTAATTGGAAGTGTCATCTGAACTATTGGGGGTGGGAACATTTACATCACTTTGTATATGTGAATTGCGCGCCTAATTTCTCAGATTCAGAATTCTTTGGTTGCTACCACTTCACTTTCAGTAAAAGATATCTTTTCTCTAAACTAAAGAGTCTAAGTATTTCTTTCCTGGATTTTGAATGGATCTCCACCTGACATTATTCTGAATCTCCTCCACCTGCCCACCCGGAGAAAATACCCAATTTTCTTCTGAGGGGGCCTGGATATCATGTCATCTTTAAATAGTGACCAGGAGGATCTGGGAGCCATTGGAGGGCAAGATTCTTTGCTGGTGCAGGAAGCCCAATCACTAGCAGAGCTCAGTCTGGAAGAGGATCCAGCTGTGAAGCCCAGATGGTCCATGGGAGTTGGTTGGAAAGATCCGGAAAAGGACCCTCCCCCTGGGGTCACAACTACCCACCGGCGTGGAAAAGAGGAGCCTTGGCAAGAGAAGGAAAAGAGGGAACTCTCGCTGGATCAAGCCAGGAGACTCCTGAATGAAGCCTTTGAACAACCTCAAGCTCCACAAAGGTATGAAGGGGGAGGGGAAGTAGCCCTAGCCAGAAGAAGCAGAGCAGCTCCCTCTCCCATAAATCAACCCCATCCAACAGCAGACCCGGGGCCTTCAGTGGGAGGTGTGATTCCTAGGAGGCGTAGAGCTCCTAGGCTGCCTCCGTTAGAAGTAAAATACGGAGGGGATCCCAAAGCCTTGGGATTTTTCCTAGCTCAAGTTTGGAGCCATATGGAGGAGTATGGGGAGGATTTTCCCTCAGAAGCAGCCAAAGTGAGATGTGTTACCAGGGCTCTGGAGGGAATAGCGGCAGAGTGGATGGTGACCTTGCATAATGATAACGCTCCTCAGTTGCTGAATTATAACCTATTCATGGCTGCACTGCAGGCTAGGTTTGAGGACCCACTGGCAGAGCGCAAGGCCCAAATTAGGATGAAAACCATAAAACAGGGGCGAAGGTCTGTGGCTGATTACACCCAAGAATTTAGACAGTTAGCTGGCCATTTCCAAGGCTGGTCCCAAGAAGCCCTGATAGAACTGTTTAAAGATGGTTTAAATGAAGAAGTGCACCAGAGATGCACTGCTAGAAGAGACCCCAATGACTTGCAGATGTGGTACTTGCTGGCAGAAGAAGTGGAGATTGATTTAATCCGAAGTAAACGGCGGGGAGGTTATGGGTGGAGCAAGTTTTCCCCCTCACACCCTCAAGAGGCTCCTAAACCCAAGAAGGGAGGAGTGGCAGCAAGACTCAACCCCTCGGTCTGCTTTCGATGCGGGAAAGAAGGTCACCGGGCTGTGAACTGCAGAGTCAGGTTGGAGCCAAAGGGGGTGCCAAAGGAAGGAAAGAAACCTGAAAAGTCCCCAGTGAAGCCTCGCGAAATGGCACTAAAGTCAAAAGAGACAGCAGAGGTCACCCCTCCCGCAGGAGAGGAATCAGAAGCCCCAGTGACCCCTGAGGAGGAGGACTTCCTGGTAAGTCCAAGCATGGGCCCTATGACCATTCCGGTGAAGTTGAGGGTACCCAATTCAGGGGTCGAAGGAGAAATGCTCACCCTATTAGATTCTGGGTGCACAAGGTGTGTAATCAACCCGGAATTAGTAAAGAAAATAGGCCTAAAGTTAAAACCTTTGAAGATGCCCATTTCCTTTTGCCAACTAGATGGATCAGTGGCTGGAGGTTGCCCCGCACGTTTTGTCACGGAACCTATAGAAATGGTCATGGGAGAGTATGATGAGACACTGTGTTTTATTGTGGTCCCTGGGATGGAGCAACCATTAATACTGGGATTGCCCTGGCTCCGGAAATGGAACCCCCAGGTTAACTGGAGAAAGGGGTTGTTGCGCATACGCACAAAGCAGTGACCGAGAGGAGGGGTCAGATCCCAGCCGAAGTCTGAGGACCTAATTGAAATAGCTTCCACAGGTACTGAGCCCGTGAAAGATGAGGGGAAAATTCCCAAAGAGTATTGGGATTTAAAAGAAGTGTTCAGTGAGAAGGCCTCAGATGAGCTTCCGCCTCATCGGCCAACAGACTGTACTATTGAGATTTTGTCTGGGGTGAAGCTCCCAAAACCAAACTTGTACTCAATGACCCCAGGGGAATTGGAAGAGCTAAGATTGTTTATAGATAAAAATCTGGAACGTGGTTTCATTCAACCTGCTAGACCCCGGGTAGCAGCCCCAGTGTTGTTCCGGGAAAAGAAGGATGGTTCCAAATGCTTGATGGTGGATTACAGAAATTTGAACACTATTTCTGTGGAAAACGTGTACCCCCTTCCTTTGATGAAGGACATGTTGGCCCATTTAGCGAAGGGAAAAATTTTCACGAAGTTGGATTTGAGAGAAGCATACTACCGAATTCGAATTAAGGAAGGGGATGAGTGGAAGACCGCTTTTAACTGCCCGATGGGTTGCTTCCAATTCAACGTTCTTCCTTTTGGTTTACAAGGGGCCCCAGCTGTATTCATGCAAATGATCAATCAAGTGTTACATGAACATTTATACAGGGGGGTTCTGGTTTATCTTGATGATATCCTTATCTACACGGAAACTCTGGATGAACATGTGAAGTTAGTGCGGTCGGTTCTACAAAAACTGTGTGCCGCTAAGTTGTATGCTAAATTGTCAAAGTGTGAATTCCACCAAGACAAAATTGACTATTTGGGATATCGCATTTCATCTGAAGGCATAGAGATGGATCCAGAGAAGGTGCATGCCATTCTGGAATGGGCTCCACCACGCACCAGAAAACAACTTCAAAGCTTTTTGGGATTTGCAAATTTTTACCGGCAATTCATCCCGACGTTTGCTAAGATAGCAATGCCCATCACAAATCTCTTGAAATCAAAAGGGGAGGGGAAGCCGAGGCCAGGAAAGCCGCTGGAGTGGTCCATGGAGTGCCAAGCCACTTTTGAAAAGCTAAAACGACTGTTTGCTGCAGAACCAAGTGCTGAAGCACCCGGATATGGACACTCCTTTTGTGATTCTAGCCGATGCAAGTGATGTGGCTATTGAAGCAGTATTACTTCAAGCCAATGAGAAAGGGACCTTATAGCCTTGTGTGTATACCTCCCATAAGCTGTCTGAAACAGAGAGAAGATGGGCCGTCTGGGAGAAAGAAGCTTTTGCAGTTCGTTGGGCCTTGCTGACCTGGAGACATCTCCTGGAAGGAGCAAAACACCCATTTGAGGTATGGACTGATCATAAGAATTTGGAAGCCTTAAAAACGCCCCGGAAACTGTCCCCTAAACAAATTCACTGGGCCCAGTACTTCAAGCGATTCAATTTCTCCTTGAAGTATATTCCAGGCAGGAAGAACTTCATGGCAGATGCTCTCTCTAGACTACCCCAATATAATAGTATGCGCCAGGAGGTGATAAGCCCAACTGTTTCGACCAAACATCTAGCCGCCCCAGTGATCACCAGAGCCCAAAGGAAGAACCAAGAAGTGGTTTTATCGAATGACCTAACCGAACAATTAAAAGAAGCTTTAAAACTGGACGAATGGTTCCTGGCTCATTCAAGTGACTATACAATTAGAGATGGCTTGGCTTGGGTGGGGGCAAGTTGTATGTGCCACAGGTGCTGAGGGGCCAAATACTACAACAGGCTCATGATTCTAAAGCAACTGGCCACTTCGGATTTGTGAAGACCTTACATCTGGTTAAGCGGCAATTCTGGTGGCCTACTTTAAAGAAGGACATTGAAGCTTATGTAGCTAGCTGTCCAATTTGTGCTTCGGCAAAGAGACCTCCTGGTAAGCCAGTAGGATTGTTACAAAATGTAGCGAGACCAACGACTCCCTGGAAAGAAATCTCTATGGACTTTATTGTAGAATTACCCAAAAGTGGTGGAAATACGGTCATCTGGGTAGTGACTGATTTGTTTTCCAAACAAGTACATTGCATACCTTGTTCCAAGATTCCCTCTGCTAAGATGCTAGCTAAACTGTTTATTTCACATATCTATAGGTTACATGGCATTCCGGAATGTTCACTTCAAATTTTTGGAAAGAGTTCCTGAAGTTAATAGGCTCCTCCCAGGGGCTAAGCTCCGCCCATCACCCCCAAACCAATGGGGCCTGTGAGAGGACTAACACAGTGTTAGAACAATATCTCAGATGTTACATAAATTATCAACAAGATAACTGGTCCGAATTACTACCGTTTGCCGAAGTGGCATACAACAACTCCGTACACAGCAGTACTGGATTTACTCCATTTAAAGTGGCTTCGGGACAAGATTTTGTTCCCATACCTGAACTTCCTTGTGAAAAACCTAGCATCCATTCGTTGGATGAATGGATAACTCAACTCTAACTTAACTGGCCAGTGACACGCAAAATATTAGATGAGGCCCATCAAGCTCATAATAAATTTGCAGACAAGAAAAGATCCCCACAGAAAGAATATAAAGTGGGCGACAAGGTTTTCCTGTCCACCAGATACCTGCAGACCACTCAAAAGTCAAAGAAGCTTGGTCCTAAGTATGTTGGTCCTTTCACGATTGAATGGATTATAAATCCTGTAACAGTCCAGCTGAACTTACCCAAAACTCTTCGACGAATTCATCCGGTATTCCATGTTAGTTTGCTAAAACCTGAACATACTTCTGAACTAAGACCCATCCAAGCTGACCCTCCCATACCAATACTGATTGAAGGTGAACAGCATTTTGAAGTTAAAGAAATTCTGGACTCTCGCAAATGGAGGGGTCGACTCCAGTATCTTGTAGCCTGGAAACATTTCCCTTCTTTGCAAGCCAAATGGGTTAACGAAACCAACATTAAAGCCCCTAAGTTGATCAAATTATTTCATTCCAAGTATCCTGATAAGCCTTAGGAGTGTATTGTTTTGTAATTGCTGAATGATTAATAATTGTCTTTATATTTTCTCCTCTCTCTCCTCTAGGACTGATGGTTTTCCTTTTTTTAGGAGGGCCGAATGTCAGCCTTCAAGATCTTCTACTATTGCTTTGCATCTTTCGACTGCCATAAGTAATGGGGGGGAGGAAGGGAAAGTCTGGGAAGTGAGCTGGAGGTGTTAAATTCTTCTGTTGTGTAAATGAGGGGGGGAGAGCATACAATAGAGTTAGGTTTCTATTTCTTGCTTAGCTTTCTTTTCTCTGCGCAACTGCAACCCGTTATCAAAATATGCCAAGGTCAACGGTCAGAGGCCTCATCATCACCTGAAGATGCCCACATGATCATATTCACAACTTCTAATTGGAAGTGTCATCTGAACTATTGGGGGTGGGAACATTTACATCACTTTGTGTATGTGAATTGTGTGCCTAATTTCTCAGATTCAGAATTCTTTGGTTGCTGCCACTTCACTTTCAGTAAAAGATATCTTTTCTCTAAACTAAAGAGTCTAAGTATTTCTTTCCTGAATTTTGAATGGAGCTCCGCCTGACACTCACAAACACTAGCACGAACTGACATTCATTAACTGAAGTACATAATCAGGATTAACCACCTATTTCCCACCCAACCATTTAAGTTGTTCCTTTGGCCCACCTGTCCACCCACACATGCAACCCCATCCCTCACTCTTCTACAAGCTGGGTCATACAATATGAAATAGGGAGGCCATTAGAGTCCAATCACCATCTCCACTTGGAATGCATGTGCTCAGTTGTCTGCTTGAGCATCCTCCGGCTGTTCGGTGGTGATGTCAGCCTCGGCAACAGATCGGCTGGGTTTTGTTTTTCCTCGCCCATCCACATGGTCAGGGTGTGTGCCTGGTGGTCTGGTGACTGTAGCATGTGGTGAACATGTCTCTCTTGTTTCCTTTGGGAAAGGCAGTTCCACCTCTCCTTTCCCTGCCAGAATGGCAGCGCCGGGCCGCTAGGTAAACCAGGGCTGACAACACCATTCTTGGGTCCCTCTAAGTCTAAGGCTAAGCTTTTCATTGTCACGTGTCAAAAGTGTGCATGTGCACATATATGTGCGTGCACACTTGCCAGCACCCATAATGCAATGCACATGTGACCTCCCATGTACCTGCACAGGTGTGAGTAACCTCCTCATATTTCCCCACCCCTGCACCTTCATGCACTCCCTCCTGTGTTCCCCTCACCATCAGTGCATGCGCACACTCCCCCCTGTGCTCCCCCCATGCACGCACGTGCATCTCCTGCATGTGCCCCACCCCACGCATGAGTCATAGATACCCAACAATCAGGTGGCTGGCGGAAGGCATGTGCGCTTGCACAGTGGAACTGAGCTGGGGAAATGGCTCACATACTGTCAGAGATGAGGTCTGCGTGCCATTTCTATCATGTGTGCCATACATTCACAGCTCTACATGGTCCTTTTTCCTAGAAGGGATCCAAAACATGCCCATATGACAGAGGTCATGGATAAGGTAAATATTATTGGAGATATTTTGTGGTCTATATTGTGGGGAACTAAAATATAGCCTGTTGATCTGTTGGATTCAGTAAGGATGTGGTGGCTCAGTGGTTAAGACGCTGAGCTTGTCAATCAGAAAGGTCAGCAGTTCAGCAGTTCAAATCTCTAGCACCACATAATGGAGTGAGCTTCTGCCAACCTAACAGTTTGAAAGCATGTAAAAAAAATGCAAATAGAAAAATAGAGACCACTTTGGTGGGAAGGTAATAGTGTTCCATTCGCCTTCAGTGTTTAAGTCATGCCGGCCACATGGCCACAGAGACATCTTTGGACAGTGATGGCTCTTTGGCTTTGAAATGGAGATGAGCACCGCCCCCTAGAGCTGGAAACAACTAGCATAGATGTGTGAGAGGAAGCTTTAACTTATAGCAGGTGAGCTGATGTCAAAAGAGCAGGTAGCTTTGGTAATCATCCTGAACATGTCATGGAAGTTCTGAGAATGACCCAAAGGTGCTTTTTTTCAAGAGGCAAATGAATTTTCTGGTTTTTCTTTGAAGATGTTTCACTTCTCATCCCAGAAGCTTCTTCAAAGAAAATCCAGAAAGTTCAGTTGCCTCTTGAAAAAAGCACCTTTGAAACAACCATAACCTGGGTGACTGAGAATCTCCATGGACATTCTGGGGATGATATTTTTGATGTGTGGGAAGCTGCAGATGAGTTTTAAAACTCTGTAAGGAAAATAAATTTTCAGAGGAAGGGGAGCATATAAACAGAATAGAAATATGGAATGCCACATATATAGTGTGTACTGTACTTGTGTAGAACAAAAATCAGGCCCAGTAGATAATTTATTATATAAACTAGATTATTTAATATATAAGGAAAGGGGCTTTTGGTATATCCTGCGTATGAGAAAATAAAATATTAAAAAAAAAATTGATATTCTCCTGCTGAGATGGGAAACATCTAAATGTTTTTCTTGCTAGCATCCAGTCCAGTTCCCAAATGATTCTGCCTTTTTTTTTTGCCTCCAACTTGATCTTGTCATTCTGCCTTGACTTACTCCAGTTTCTGTGATATCTGCAGTTCTTCTTTTCTCTTGCAAAAGTTTTATGGTGAATGTATTAAGATACAAGTGTATTAAGATTGAATTCCCTTTAGGAAGGAATTTTTGTCCAGTACCTTTTGTAAAGTTGGGGAAAGGCAGTACTCCAAGATTGCTTTTCTCTACCTTTCTCACATTGACCTGGTTTGTGGCTCGGGCATCTTTTAAAACTCCTCACCAATTGCCCACTTTTTGATTCATCTGCAGCCCATAACCAAAGGTTAGAAGCTTTGGGAGAAAATCATTTGTCTACAAAATTGATCACATGAGATCATGTCACCATCCCAATTTTTGAAGGGATTTTCAAATGGCAGAGCACTCATATTTGCTGATATTAGAAATACAAAATCTGCATGTCTTTCAAAGTTTTAAGGTTATCCTTAACAATCTTATCATTAATAACTACATCTTTTCCATAAAGATATATTTTCAAGTTGATCAGCAGGGGCTCACAGGGTACAAGAGGGGTAAATGAAAATTTAATATGAAGGATTATCACCAGTGGTGGGATTCAAATTTTTTTACTAATGGTTCTTGGGCGTGACTTGGTGGGTGTGACAGGGAAAGATATTGTAAAATCTCCATTCCCTCTCCACTCTTGGGGGAAGGTTACCAAAAGATCTCCAAACGACTGAAAATTTCCACAACTGCTTCTCCAGAAATGGTAAAAACCTGCTGAATACCACCTCTGATCTATATCTACCTATCTTTCTATCTGTCTATTATTAATGAATATCTATCAATATCATGTATATCGTCTGTCTATCTATCTATCTATCTATCTATCTATCTATCTATCTATCTATCTATCTATCTATCTATTCCATCCGGAAAGAAGTGCACGAGACCAGGTTCCAACAACTAACTCTTTATTTAAACCCACTAAGCAATGGTAATGGAACAAGAGCGCAAGCCACGGCAGCCCTTTATATAGTGGCTTGCCTGTGGCTTGTGGCCAATGATAATGATGGCCTGCACCACTTCTCTGACCACTTTGCTGATACTGTTGTGTGGCACCCTCCACGCATACTGCATGTTTTTGTATGTGGTTCCAGAGGCCAGGTGCCACAGAGTCAGTGCCACCTTCAGTCCAGGGTCCAGGTTGGGATGGAAGTTGGTGCCAGGCTTGGTCAACCTGGGTCTCAGACACTCTACAAGTTCATCAAATATGGCTGGTGGCATCCTCATGAAGTGATGGAATGCACGAGGGTCTTCATTCCTCAGCTCCACCATCAACTGGTCATACAGTCCAAACTCCCTTCTTCTCACGATCCATCCTCGGACCCACACAGCTCTTGGACATCTCCTTCTCCTTCTGTATAAAAGTTGAAACAGTCTGAACAGGTTGTGTTCTGGTGATGAATGAGCACAGCTATCTTATGGACTTGTCATCACCCATGGTGGAGAACAATTGATAATTTTGAAGACCAAGACCAAGAGTGAAGAGGTCTGTACACCACGGCTACTGGACTCATACTGAGATCAAGATGATTTTCTCCCCCTTTATATAGGAAATATCGCTTGTCCACTAGGTGTCATTCTACAAACTCCAGACATACTCCAGACATCTTAAATATACGAGGAACATCCCAGATACAAACGTTTTGTCTGTTTTTAATCCTTTAAATACGAGATGCATATGCCTACATCCTTTCTATTTCCGTGCTACTAACACTGTGTAGACGTTCCGTGTAACTTTTGTTTCCTCCCTCTTTCTGTTTTCAGCTGCAGTGAATGTGAGTTGAGGGGATGGCCAGAGGATGCAGAGAGGATACAGCAGACATTTAAGGGATAACAGACATAGAAAGTTTCTTGCCCGTATATGTCGCGGATTTCCATCATACACAGCGGAAAGTTCATCCGTTCACAAAGTTTTGTGCAGCTCAAAACTTCTTGTGCGGATGAAATCACAGTGGACGGATGCTTGACGGATAGAGCGTATGAAACACATATGCAATGAGTACACAACAGATGCATAGCGTTTTCCAACGGATGGCAAGCTTTTTTTAACGTTTTACATCCTCTTTGCATCCGTAAGTGCAGTGGGACTGGGCCTTAAGGCCCTGTCACACTGGCCGAAGGATGCAAAACGTTTGTAAAAAGGACACAGCGGACGAGAAAAATGTTCCATCCGTTGTTATCCACTCTCAAAAGTGCCCCGAATTTGCATAACCAGAGCAGACAACACAGAAAGGAAGGGATGGGGGGAGGATGTATGGCAATGGAAAGCGGATGCTCCACGGAAGCCTAGTGGATGGAAGTGGATGAGAGCGGATGGCACATCCGCAAGGCTTCCGGGGGACTGAAGCAAAGCGGACGCGGAATGGATACAGCAGATGCAGAGCAGACACTGAGCGGATGAAGCGGATGCACAGCGGATGCCAAGTGGATGAAGCGGATGCAGAGCGGAAGCCTATCGGGAGCCTAGCGGATGCCTAGCGGATGCCTCGCGTTCAATGCGCATGCGGGGAAGATGCATTGCATCAGCCCCATGGACATAAAGGGAAGCAGCTCCCAAGCAGGTCAACATTCAGAGGAAAGACCTGCTTCCAAACAGCGCTCAAGCCTGCCTGCCAGCCTGCCTTCCTGCCTGCCAGCCTGCCTGCCAGCCTGCCTACCTGCCTGCCTGCCAGCCAGCAACCCCACAACCATGGGGAAGAAGAGAAAGCCTCAGCTATCTGCTGCCAGCCCTGGCAAGAGGGACAGGGCCACCCTCCCACCCCCTGGCCCTAACTCTGCTTCTGCTGGGGCTTCTTCAGCACGGGCTCGCTCTTCTGGGGCTGGGGCTTCTGCTGCTTCTGCTTCTGGAGGAGCTGATGATGCTGCTTCTGGCGGTGGTGCTTCTGCTGGTGCTTACTCTGCTGATGTTGCTTCTGGCGGTGGTACTTCTGCTGGTGCTTACTCTGCTGATGCTGCTTCTGGCGGTGGTGCTTCTGCTGGTGCTTACTCTGCTGAAGCTGCTTCTGGCAGTGGTGCTTCTGATGGTGCTTACTCTGCTGGCACTGCTCCTGGTGCTGGTGCTTCTGCTGGAGCAGCTCCTACAACCTGGAAGCCCCTCTGATGAGGGCCCATGTGGTCCTGCCAAAGGGAGGAAGAGGTGTACACGAGAACGGGAGAGGAGGCAATACAACATCGAAGAGGAACATGAGGAGGAGGTGCTGGAGTAGGTGAGAGAGTATGAGTATCTATGGCAGAAGGGACACAGGCTCTGTTGGGACACCAAAAGTAAGCAGGCTGCTTGGAGTGAGAAGGCGAAGAGCCTGGGCTACATTTCGGAGGTGCTCCTCGGCTGGTGGAAGCACATGCACACCTGGTATGGGAAGCTGCACCTCAAGAAATCTGGCCAGGCTGCAGTCAAGCTGATGGACAGAGAGAACTACGTCATGGCCAAGTGCAGCTTCCTGGAGGGTGAGATCCGCCACCGAGGAGCAGCCCCTCTCACAACCCTCTCTCTCAGGCAGCCTGCTGAGATCCAGTCCTCTTCCGGCAGAGGGTCAGCTCCTGTCTCCAGGCAGGTAACTGTGGAGCGTGCCACGATGGAGACCCCCCCGACAGCTGTAGTACCTGTGGCGGAGCGTGTGGAGGACCCCATGGCGCAGTGGGAGAAAGGAGATGGCACTTCCACCACAGCCCAACCCGCATCCACCCCCAGCTCCACCTCCACAGAAAGGCAGAGAGCCAGACAGGGGGGGCAGAGCCACACTGTCCTCCTGGAGATAAGAGACACCATCAGGAGTAGCGTAGATCTCCTCTCTCAGCTGGTACACACCAACTCCTCATCCTCCAACTGCAAACCCTTCCTCACCTATGTGAACCAGACCCTCATGGACATGGCGGAACCCCAGTACCAGGTTGTGAAGGACAGGATCACCGATGTGCTTCACAACCCTCCAGACCCAGATGAACCTGCTCCCACCTAGTCCAGGTCTGCTCCTCCACCCCAGGTGATGTCACTCCCATTCCAAGGCTTTCCACAGGCCCTCCCCTACCAAGGCTACGGCTACCAGGAGGTCCAGCAGCACAGGCAGCAGCCCTTCCCAGTCCAGGCACAAGTTCATCGGACGACACCGTTGCCACCGGATCCACTATTGCCACCGATGCCACCCACGCCACTGATGCCACCGACACCACCGATGCCACCGACACCACCGATGCCACCGATGCCAGCCCTCACCCAGCTGCAGACCAGACAGCCCCACTACACTGCTCCTTCCTCCACCCCACAGCCAAGCCCGGCCTCAGTACATCTCTCATCGGTACTGGGGCTCACACCCCGTGGCATGGAGGAAGGGGTTCTCAACATCACGGGGCTGAGCCAGCTGTCTGAGAGCTTCCTCAACACACCGTCCCCTGTTGTCCTCTCAGGGCCAGGCACCCCAGTGGTGCTTCAGTCAAGCACTCCAGTAGCAGCCATCTCCACAGCACCTGGATCCTTCACCCCTGAGACTGGGCACACCTCCGAGTGACCAAGAGGAGTGCCAGAGACTGGGTGGCTACCTGTTGACTTTATTTGGACACTTGACTTGGGTCATTTTTCTTTTACAGCTTGTTATTAATAAAGATTATCTTTGCTTCACACACTTGCTTCATTTATTTTTTTCAATAAAGTCTTGGTAGAAACTTTTAGAAATGATTTAAGCCTTTGAATGCTTGTGGGATGGGTTAAGATAGCAGTGGGATGGGCAGGAATACCTTTGGGATGGGTTAAGATAGCAGTGGGATGGGCAGGGATACCTTTGGGATAGGTTAAGATAGCAGTGGGATGGGCAGGGATACCTTTGGGATGGGTTAAGATAGCAGTGGGATAGATAAACCTTCAGTGCAAGCATAGTGGGACTATATGGTCCACCCTCCCAGGTGCCACACCTTTGGCCCTTTATTATCAATAACAATTTAATCATTCATCCACACATGTCAACATAAACACAACTCTTTATTAAATGCCCTGTTCATTGTAGGGCCACTCAACAAACATGGCCCAATCTCATCAGTGTGATGAGACAGGCTGAAGGAAGCATCCATTAAGCATCTATCATCCTGTCTTGCCACTCCACTGCTCCAGCTGGGGAGTTGCACCAGTGTTTCAGGAGGTTGCGCTGCTTCTTCCTTTCACGTGAAGCTCTGTTGGGGCCTTGCACATCTTCAGTGTCTATCAGGTTTTGCCCTTGCCTCCATTCACCAGGTTCCATGTCCCCATTGACTTGTTGGAGGTTCACGAGCCTGTTCTGCAAGACTGGGTAGCGAGTGCGCATGAGATTGTGCAGGATGCAGGAAGATTCCACGATGTTCCTCATGGTCTGTGGGCGATGCTGCCTGGTGGTGAGAAGTTCCTGGAACCTGTTGGCCAGGATGCCAAAGGCATTCTCCATCACCCGCCTTGCCCTGAACAGCCTGTAGTTGAAGATCCTCTCTTCACAGGTGAGGAGTCTGGAAGTGTAGGGCTTCATGAGGTAGGTTCTGAGGGAGAAGGCGTCATCCCCCACGATGAAGTAGGGCACATTTTGTGTGTCGTTGGGTAGGGGCTCTGGATTTGGGAAACCCATGTTGAGGTTGCTTTCTAGCCCCTCCTTGAGGTGATTGGTGTTGTATACCTGGGCATCTGAAGCTGACCCGTTGTCTGGAGCATCGATGTACATGAACTTGTCGTCAGCATCGACCATGGCGAAGAGGATGATGCTGAAGAAGCCCTTGTAGTTGAAATAAGTGGACCCCGACTTGGCTGGAGCTTTGCAGGCCACATTCCTGCCATCTATGGCTCCAACGGTATGGGGGAAGTTCCACTTCTGATACCACTGCTCTGCAACTTTTTTCCAGCCTTCTTCAGTGGTGGGGCACTGGAGGAGCTCCTCCAGGTATTCTTCGATGATGGCCTGCACCACTTCTCTGACCACAATGCTGATGGTGTTGTGTGGCACCCTCCAGCCATACTGCTTCCTCCTGTAGGTGGTCCCTGAGGCCAGGTGGCGCAGAGTCAGTGCCGCCTTGAGCCCAGGGTCCAGGCTGGGCCAAAAGTTGGTATTTGCCTTGGTCAACCTGGGTGTCAGCCGCTCCACAACTTCATCAAACATGGCTGGAGGCATCCTCATGAAGTTCTGGAATGCACGAGGGTCTTCGTTCCTCAGCTCCACCATCAGCTTGTTGTACAGTCCGTACTCTGCTCTTCTCCTGATCCATCTTCGGACCCAGACACTTCTTGGCTGCCTCCTTTTCTTTATGGAGTACAGTTGAAAGAGCCTGTAGATGGCTTCGCACTGTTTCAGAATGATGGTGGCTACCAAAAGGACTGTGTTACGATCCATGGTGGACATGACTGGATGCTGTGGAAGAGCAAGAGCCAGATGAAGGCTGAAGAGGTCTGCACAGCAGGGCTGCTTGACTGAAAGTGAGATCTAGGTGAGTTGCTCCCCCTTTTTATAGGCAATATAAGTTTTCCCCTATGTGTCCTTTTGCATCCTCTAGGCATCCTCTAGACATCCTTAATATCTGAGATAGGTCCCCTCTGCGAATGTTTTTTCTGTTTTAAATGCTTTCTTTGCGAGCTGCATCTGCTTTCATCTTTTCTCCATCCGTGCTACTAACGCTGCGCATCCGTTTCCCTTCCTCCCTTTGTCCATTTTCCGCTGGAGCGGATTTGAGTTGCGCGGATGCGCAGCGGATGCCTAGCGGATATAGCGGATGTGTAACGGATGACAATGGATGCAGAACGGATGTTCCCCCATATGCGTTGCGGATGCAGAATGGATGCGTTGGATACATTTTCCGCTGAAAAAGTTTTTTGCAGCTCAAAACTTTTTGAGCGGATGGAACCTCACTCGACAGATGCTGGACGGATAGAGAGGAAGAAAAACAGACGCAGTGAGTACAGAACGGATGCATCGCGTTAACCAATGGATGGCAAGTGTTTCTCTCCGTTTTACATCCTCTTTCCATCTGTTGGTGCAATGTGACATGGGCTTTAAGAACAGTAAAAGTAATTTCTAAAATATTTGCAATATTTTACCAAGGTGGAGCAATATATCGTTAGAGCTTTACAATACTGTGCACTGTCCCAGGAGTAACATTTCATCCAGAACCAATTCCCAACATGAAGATCTTTTATCTGCTCTTCACATTCCTTTTTCTTGCATTCCTGCCAGGACCAGGTAAGAAACTAAATGCCTTATAATTTCAAAGAAAAAGAAAGACATCTCACTCTTTTCTAAACAAGTAGGATCAACTTTGAAAGCAGGGTGATTTCATTCATCTTTTCAGGGTCTACCATTCAAGTTCTGGGTCAGAATTTGCAAAAGCTTAAAAAATAAGTTTTAGAATTAAAGCTAAACATGAAAGCAAGAAATATCTCAGTCCCCGATGATAAGACAACCTTTGGAATATTGTATCCAGTTTTGTGTAGTCTCATTAAAATAAGACATGATAGCAGTGTTCCAGTATCTCAGGGGCTGCCCCAAAGAAGTGGGAGTCAAGCTATTCTCCAAAACACCTGAGGGCAGGACAAGAAGCAACAGATAAACTATAGGCCCTGTCACACTGCCCAACGGATGCAAAATGGACACAACAGATGAGAAAAATGTTCCATCCGTTGTTATCCGCTCTCAAAAGGGGCAAAAATTTGCATAACCGGAGCGGATAACACGGACGCGGGGAGGACGCAGAGCGGATGGAAAGCAAATGCGGAACGGAAGTCCAGCGGATGGAAGCAGATGAGAGCGGATGACACATCCGCTAGGCTTCTGGGGGACCTCAGAAAAGCGGACGCAGAACGGATACAGCACATGCACAGCGGATGAAGTGGATGCACAGCGGAAGCCTAGCGGATGCACAGCGGAAGCCTAACAGATGCCTGGCATTAATTGCGCATGGGGGGGAATGCATTGCGTAAGCCACGTGGATATAAAGGGAAGCAGCTCACACATGGCCAGCATTTGGAGGAAAGACGTGCTGCAGGATACATCGAGTCCTTGCTTGCCCTGCCTGCATGCCTTACTGCAAGCCTTGCTGTCAGCCTTCCTGCCAGCCTGCCTCCAAGTCTCCTGGCCAGCATCCCTGCCAGCCTTGCTCTCTGCCTGCCTGCCAGTCTTGCTGCCAGCCTGCCTTCCAGCCTCCCTGCCAGCCAGTCTGCCTGCCAGCCTTGGTGCCTGCCTGCCTGCCTGCCTTCCTGCCAGGCTTCCTGCCAGCCTTGGTGCAAGACTTCCTGCCAGCTTGGTGCCTGCAAGCCTCCCAGACAGCCTCCCTGACAGCCAGCAACCCCACAACCATGGGGAAGAAGTGAACGTCTCAGCAACCTGCCGCCATCCCTGGCAAGAGGGACAGGGCCACCCTCCCACCCCCTGTCCCTGACTCTGCTTCTGCTGGGGCTTCTGCTGCTCAGGCTCGCTCTTCTGGTGCTGGAGCTTCTGCTGAAGCTGCTCCTGGCAGTGGTGCTTCTGCTGCTGCGTATTCTGCTGAAGCTGCTCCTGGTGGTGGTGCTTCTGCTGCTGCGTACTCTGCTGAAGCTGCTCCTGGTCCTGCTGGTCCTGCTGGTCCTGCTGGTCCTGCTGGTCCTGCTCGTGCTCCTGGACTTGCTCGTACTGCTCGTCCTGCTCGTGCTCCTGGTCTTGCTCGTCCTGCTCGTGCTCCTGGTCCTGCTCGTGCTCCTGGTCCTGCTTGTGCTCCTGGTCCTGCTGGTGCTGCTGGTGCTGCTGCTGCTGCTGGGGCTGCTGGGGCTCCTGGGGCTTACTCTGCTGATGATGATCCTGGTCCTGCTGATCCTGCTGCTGCTGCTGATGATGATGATGATGATCCTGCTGCTGCTGATGATGATGATGATGATGATGATGATGATGATAATGATGATCCTGCTGCTGCTGCTGCTGCTGCTGGTGTGGAGGAGCAGCCCCTACTACCTGGGAGCCCCTCTTATGAGGGCCCATCTGGTCCTGCCAAAGGGAGGAAGAGGCTTATGCGGGGACGGGAGAGGAGGCAATACTTCATTGAGGAGGAACACGAGGATGAGGTGCTGGAGTGGCTGAGAGAGAATAACTATCTGTGGCAGAAGGGACACTGGCTGTACAGGGACATCAAAAGGAAGCAGGCTGCTTGGAAAGAGAGGGCGGAGAGTATGGGATACACTTCGGAGGTGCTCCTTGGCTGGTGGAAGCACACCTGGTACGGGAAGCTGCACTTGAAGAAATCTGACCAGGCCACAGTTAAGCTGACGGATAGAGAGACCTACGTCATGGCCAGGTGCAGCTTCCTGGAGGGTGAGATCCACCACCGAGGAGCACCAGGAGCCCCTCTGTCTACCCTCTCTCTCCGGCAGCCTGCTGCGACCCAGTCCTCTTCCGGCCGAGAGTCACTCCCTGTCTCCAGGCAGGTTTCTGTGGAGCGTGCCACGGCGGAGAACCCGCGGACAGGTGTTGTAACTGTGGTGGAGCGTGTGGAGGACTCCCTGGTGCAGTGGGAGAAAGGAGACATTGAGTCCACCAAAGTCATAGCCGCATCCACCACCCCCAACTCCACCTCCACAGAAAGGCAGAGAACCCGACAGCAGGAGGGGCAGAGCCACACTGTCCTGCTGGAGATCAGGGACACCATCCGCACCAGTATAGATCTCATCTCTCAGCTGGTCAGCATCGACTCCTCATCCTCCAACTGCAAGCCCTTCCTCACCTATGTCAACCAGACCCTCAAGAACATGGAGGAACCCCAGTACCAGGTGGTGAAGGACCGGATCACCGAGCTGCTTCACAACCCTCCAGATCCAGAGAAACCTGCTCCCACCCAGTCCAGGTCTGCTCCTCCACCCCAGGTGATGTCCCTCCCATTCCAAGGCTTCCCACAGCCCCTCACCTACCAGGACTACGGCTACCAAGAGGTCCAGCAGCACAGGCAGAAGCCCTTCCCAGTCCAGGCACAGAGTCATCAGACGACACCGTTGCCACCGGTTCCACTGATGCCACCAATGCCACCCACGACAATGATGCCACCGACGACAGCGATGCCACCCACGCCAGTCCTCACCCAGCTGCAGACCAGAGAGCCCCACTACACTACTCCTTCCTCCACCCCACAGCCAAGTCCGGCCTCAGTACATCTGTCATCAGTACTGGGGCTGACACCCCATGGAATGGAGGAAGGACCTCTCAGCATTGCAGGTCTGAGCCAGCTGTCTGAGAGCTTCCTTAACACACCGTCCCCTGTTGTGCTCTTGGGGCCAGGCACCCCAATGATGATACAGACCAGCACTCCAGCACCACCCACCTCCACAGCACCTGGACCCTTCACCCCTGAGACTGGGCACACCTCCGAGTGACCAATAAGAGTGCCAGAGACTGGGTAGCTGGCTACCTGTGGACTTTATTTGGACACTTGACTTGGGTCATTTTTGTTTTACACCTTGTTGATCAATAAAGTTTATCTTTGATTCACACACTTGCTTCATTTCTTTTTTTGTAATAAAGTCTTGGTGGAAATTTTTAGAATTGGTTTAAGCCTTTGCATGCTTGTGGGATGGGTTAAGATAGCAGTGGGATGGGCAGGGATACCTTTGGAATGGGTTAAGATAGCTGTGGGATAGATAAACATCCAGTGCAAGCATAGTGGGACTGTATGGTCCACCCTCCCAGGTGCCACGCCTTTGGCCCTTCTTTAGTAAGCATTGATCCACACATTTGAACATAAACACAACTCTTTATTAAATGTCCTTTTCATTGTAGGCCCACCCAATATAAATGGCCCAATCTCATCCGTGTGATGAGACAGGCTGATGGAAGCATCCATTGAGCATCTATCATCCTGTCTTGCCACTCCACTGCTCCAGCTGGAGAGTTGCACCAGTGTTTCAGGAGGTTGCGCTGCTTCTTCCCTTCATGTGAGGCTCTGTTGGGGCCTTGCACATCCTCAGTGTCTATCAGGTTTCACCCTTGCCTCCATTCCCCAGGCTCCATGTTCCCATTGCCTTGCTGGAGGTCCATGAGCCTGTTCTGCAAGACTGGGTAGCGGGTGCGCATGAGATTGTGCAGGATGCAGCAAGCTTCCATGATCCTCCTCTTGGTCTGTGGGTGATGCTGCATGATGGTGAGAAGTACCTGGAATCTGTTGGCCAGGATGCCAAAGGTGTTCTCCACCACCCGCCTTGCCCTGGACAGCTTGTAGTTGAAGATCCTCTCTTCACGGGTGAGGAGTCTGGAAATGTAGGGCTTCATGAGGTAGGTTCTGAGGGAGAAGGCGTCATCCCTGTTAGGGATAACATTGTTCACCCTAACTGTTTTAGGTGAAATACTAACTATGAATCATAGTTAGTGTATGCAGCTTTAACTGTAAAATAGCAACTGTGGGTGTGGTTATAAAAACCATATAAAAGTAGCAAGGCTACAGCTTGCTCTCTCTCTCTCTGGCTTTGATGATCCCTGATTACTGCTTGGAAGCAAGACTGCATTGCTCGAACGGGAGAGA
>BLBF01000139.1:661747-681536 GCA_015471245.1 Laticauda colubrina
TGGAATGCCCGAGGGTCTTTGTTCCTGAGCTCCACCATCAGCTTGTTGTACAGTCTGTAATCTGCTCTTCTCCCGATCCATCTTCGGACCCAGACGCTTCTTGGCCGCCTCTTTTTCTTCCCGTAGTAGAGTGCACAGTGCCTGTAGATGGCTTCGCACTGTTGCAGAAGGATGGTGGCTGCCAAAAGGACTGTGTTACGATCCACGGTGGACATGACTGGATGCTGTGGAAGAGCAAGAGTCAGATGAAGGCTGCAGAGGTCTGCACAGCTAGGCTGCTGGTCTGAAAGTGAGATGCAGGTGAGTTGCTCCCCCTTTTTATAGGCAGTATAGGTGTCCCTTTGTATCCTCTAGGCATCCTCTAGGCATCCTCTAGAGATCCTTAATATCCGAGATAGGTCCCCTCTGCGAACGTTTTTCCGTTTTGAACGCTTTGTTTCCATGCTGCATCCGTTCTGCATCCGTTCTGTATCCGTTCTGCATCCGTTCCGCTTCCTCCCTGTGTCCGAGCAGATGCGAGTTGCGTGGATGCAGAACGGATGTCTAGCAGATATAGCGGATGCATAATGGATGCAGAACGGACGAATTGGATACATTTTCTGCGCAAAAGTTTTGAGCAGCTCAAAACTTTCTGAGTGGATGAAATGTCCATAAATGGATGCTGGACGGATAGAGAGGAAGCAAAACGGAGGCAGTGAGTACATCACGTTTCCAATGGATGGCAAGCTTTTTTGTCCATTTTACATCTTCTTTGCATCTGTTGGTGCAGTGTGACAGGGGCTTAAGAAGAGAAGCAACATTAGAACTAAGGAGAAATTGCCTGACAATGAGAACAATTAATCAATGGAACAACATGCCTCCAGAAGTTGTGAATGCTCCAACACTGGAAGTTTTGAAGAGATTGGATAACCATTTATCTAAATTGCCTTACCAGGGGGTTGGACTAGACAAACAGCAGAGAAAAGCAAAACAGCTTAACTCAAACTTTGTATACCTTTTTCTTTATATAAAATAAGAAAATAGTCCAATCTATCACTTTGCTGTTTGTCTAGTCCAACCCAGTTTTGATTGCCACAATGTAGAAAAAAAAAGTGCTGATATTTTAGAAAGAGTGTAGAGAAGAGCAATAAAAATGATAAGGGACTGGAGGTTAAAACATATAAATAACAAGAATAGAATAGAATAACAGAGTTGGAAGGGACCTTGGAGGTCTTCTAGTCCAACCCCCTGCTTAGGCAGGAAACCCTATACAGCATTTGGACATATCCAATTCCAACGATTGCTGGAAATGGATATTTCTACTTTAATGAAAAGAAGGACTAGGAATGACATGGAAATAGTATTCCAATATCTCAGGGGTTGCCACAAAGAAGTGGGAATCAAGCTATTCTTCAAAATACCTGAAGGCAGGACTAGAAGCAATGGATGTAAACTATTCAAGGACAAAAGCATCCTAGAACTAAGGAGAAATTTTCTGACAGAACAATTAATCAATAAAACAAACTGACTGTATAAGTCATGAATGTTCCAACACTGGAAGTTTTTAGGAAGAGATTGGACAGCTGCTTGTCTGAAATGGTGTTGGGTTTCCTGCCTGAGCAGGAGGTTGGATTAGAAGAACTCAAAGGTCCCTTCCAACTTTGTATTTCTGTTCTGTTCTATTCTATTTTATTCTATTTCACACCACACCACACCATGCCATGCTTATTCTACTCAACTCAACTCCATTTCATCCCATGAAATGCCATAGCATCTATTCTACTCTACTCTATTCTACTCCATTCCACCCCACCCCATTCCATTCCATTCTATTTTATTCTACTCTATTCTATCCTCAATACCAATATTGTAAAAGATAGATTAGGAATTCAAATCAAAGTAGACAAGAAAATTATAAGAGAACACCTATCCATTCCAGATGAATTTAGATCACTAGGCCCAGAAAGAATACAACCCAGGGTATTGAAAAGAGCTGGTAGATGTTTTCTCAGAATGACTGAACTATATCTTTCAAAGATCCTGGAGCACTATGAGAACTACAAGAGGATTAGAAAAGATCCGACATGGTTCCCCTCTTCAAAAAAAAAAAAAAAGGAAGAAAAACATGGATCTGTCAACTCGTGAAGTCTTCCTGATCTTCTCTCGAGTTATCATAGGTAGGGGGATCAGCAACAGCAAGGGAATCAAACTTCAGTCAAAACAAAGCACATTCCAGAGAAAACATCAAGGTCATCTCCACGGATACCCAAAGTGGCCAGAGGGAGGGACTCTGCAACCCACAACATTTTTTGGGGGGAATGTGACTGATGACACACCTTGGGGGGAAGTGGAAACAGGGTCAGATCTGGGGTGTGAATTAAGTGAAGTCAAAGTTGGTTTTGTTCTTTATGGAACTTGATAGGTTCCAAGTACTTCATTCTGATTGGCCAAAAAGGCCACTTACAGATTGGTTTGCTAGGAACCAATCTGGGAAGCCGCCAAACGGCAGGAAGAATTAAATAACTGTCATTGGCCACAAGCCGGCAGGCTAGCCGCTATGTAAAGGGCTGCCGTGGCTTGGGCTATGTTCCATTTCTTTACCTAGCGGTTTGAAAAAAAGAGTTGTTGTTTGGAACCTGGTCTCACGCGCTTCTTTCCGGATGGAACACTGGTGACGAAGGTAGGATCATCGTAGAAGCAGAGACCGAAGCACACGGCGATTGGAACCGAGCGAAAAGAGATGGCTGGTAACAATGCACCACCCGCACCCTTCAATCCAGATGTAGAGGATTGGGAATCGTATATCGATCGCTTTCTTATGTTCTTAGAAAACAACGAGATGGAAGAAATCTCAGATCAAAGGAAGAGGGCTGTCTTCCTTACACCCTGCGGACTGGCCGTATTCAAAATGGCGAAGGCGCTGGCGAAACCCAGAGATGTTAAGCAGATGACCTGGTCTGACCTGAACTGAATGCTCTGAACACACTACTCACCGGTGGTCTCCAATCTAATCAAAAGGCACGAATTTTACAAAAGGGACTAGAAGGAGGATGAAACCATAGCAGACTTTGTGGCAGCCTTGAGACACATTGGAGGAGCATGTGAGTTTCAAAACATGGACGAGGCAATGAGAGACCACATAGTCCTCGGCCTGAAAGACTCTACCCTTCAAAGCAAACTACTCTACAGGCCAAACATAACCATGGCTGAGGCCATTGCTGAGGCAACCGCCACTGAAGCAGCGAAAAAGTCAGTAGCCACCATGCGGCAAATGAACGCAGTTCCAGACCTGCTGACCCAAACCAGGGAGAAGAAGGGAGAGGGAGGAAAGAAACAGCCCACAGCAACAACACACCACGAGTACGTCAAAACCCAGAGTGACACCGAAGATGAAGATGTCCATAGACTATTCAGAAAGAAAATGGCGTGAAAAGAAGAAGAATCGGCGGGAATTTCAATGTGCAGGCTGTGGAGGCAATCAGCCATGGTCTGAATGCAGGTTCCTCGACGCAATATGCTGGGCTTGTAATAAAAGGGGGAACATCGAAAGGGTCTGCCGCAACAAAAAGACCTATAATCCAAAAAGACGTGGCAGCACACACACCCCAGATACGATGACAGATAAGCCGGCAACCTATGGAACCTCAATAAAAGAACCAGTGACAGAGAAGAAACACATCAGACAGTCACCATTGATAATGCAAGGGCGGTAAGCAGAAAGAAGGTTCGGAGAGAGGTGAGCATCGAGGGGAGACCCTGCGAGATGGAGGTGGACACAGGGTCATTCCTATTGATGGTATCCTGGAATATCATCCGCTGCCTAATTCCGAACATCAAGCAGAAAGAACTAAAGGCCCTGTCACACTGGCTGACAGATGCAAGACGTATGTAAAAAGGACACAGCGGATGAGCAAAATGTTCCATCCATTGTCATCCACTCTCAAAAGTGCCCTGAATTTGCATAAAGAGAGCGGACAACACGGAAAGGAACAGACGGGGGGAGGACGTAGGGCAGATGGAAAGCGGATGCTCCACGGAAGCCTGGCGGATGGAAGAGGATGGGAGTGGAGGGCACATCCGCAGGGTTTCCAGGGGAGCAGAGCAAAGTGGACACGCAGTGGATACAGCGGATGGAGAGCGGATGCCAAGCGGATGAAACGGATGCAGAGCGGAAGCCTAGAGGAAGCCTAGCGGATGCCTAGCGGATGCACAGCATTCACTGTGTATGCGGGGAGGATGCACTGCGTCAGCCCCGCGGATATAAAGGGAAGCAGCTTGCAAGCTGGTCACCATTCAGAGGAAAGACCTGCTTCCAGACAAAGCTTGCCAGCCAGCCAGCCAGCCAGCCAGCCAGCCAGCCAGCAACTCAACAACCATGGGGAAGAAAAAAAAGCCTCTGCCATCTGCTGCCAGCCCTGGCAAGAGGGACAGGGCCACCCACCCACCCCCTGGCCCTGACTCTGATTCTGCTGGGGCTTCTGCTGCCCGGGCTCGCTCTTCTGGTGCTGGTGCTTCTGCTGATGCTGCTTCTGGTCGTGGTACTTCTGCTGATGCTTACTCTGCTGGCGCTGCTCCTGGTCCTGCTGGTGCTCCTGGTCCTGCTGGTGCTCCTGGTCCTGCTGGTGCTCCTGGTCCTGCTGGTGCTCCTCATCCTGCTGGTGCTCCTGGTCCTGCTGGTGCTCCTGGTGCTGCTGCTGGTGCTGCTGGTGCTGGTCCTGCTGGTCCTGCTGGCGCTGCTTTTGCTGCTACCGCTGTTGTTGTCGCTGTTGCTGCTGCTGATGGTGTGGATGAGCAGCCCCTACAACCTTGAAGCCCCTCTGATGAGGGCTCAGATGGCCCTGCCAGAGGGAGGAAGAGGCAGATGCATGAATGGGAGAGGAGGCAATACACCATTGAAGAGGAACATGAGGATGAGGTGCTGGAATGGCTGAGGGAGAATGAATACCTATGACGGAAGGAACACAGACTCTATCGAGACACCAAAAGGAAGCAGGCGGCTTGGAGAGAGAAGGCGGAGAGCCTGGGCTACACTTCAGAGGTGCTCCTTGGCTGGTGGAAGCACATGCACAACTGGTACAGGAAGCTTCACCTCAAGAAATCTGGCCAGGCCACGGTCAAGCTGATGGACAGAGACCTACGTGATGGCCACGTGCAGCTTACTGGAGGGTGAGATACGCCACTGAGGAGCAGCCCCTCTGACAACCCTCTCTCTCAGGCAGCCTGCTGAGATCCAGTCCTCTTCTGGCAGAGAGTCAGCTCCTGTGTCCAGGCAGGTATCTGTGGAGCGTCCCACAACGGAGAACCCCCCGACAGCTGTAATACCCGTGGTGGGACATGTGGAGGACCCCCTGACACAGTGAGAGAAAGGAGATGGCACTTCCACCAAAGGGCAACCCGCATCCACCCCCAGCTCCACCTCCACAGAAAGGCAGAAAGCTAGACAGGAGGGGAAGAGCCACACTGTCCTGCTGGAGATAAGAGACACCATCAGAAGCAGCGTAGATCTCCTCTCTCAGCTGGTACACACCGATGCCCCATCCTACAACCGCAAGCCCTTCCTCACCTACGTCAACCAGACCCTCATGAACATGTCGGAACCACAATACCAGGTGGTAAAGGGCAGGATCACCAATCTTCTTCACAACCCTCCAGACCAAGATGAACCTGCTCCCACCCAATCCAGGCCTGCTCCTCCACTTCAGGTGATGTCACTGCCCTTCCAAAGCTTTCCACAGGCCTCACCGACCAAGGCTACGTCTACCAGGAGGTCCAGCAACACAGTCAGCCCTTCCCAGTCCAGGCACAGGTACATTGTATGCCATCAGTGCCACTGATGCCACCGATGCCACCGATGCCACCCATGCCACCGATGCCACCGACGCCAGTCCTCACCCAGCTGCAGACCAGGCAGCCCCACTACACTGCTCCTTCCTCCACCCCACAGCCGAGCCCGGCCTCAGAACATCTATCGTCGGTATTGGGGCTGACACCCCATGTCATGGAGGAAGGGGCTCCCAACATCACAGGTCGGAGCCAGCTCTCTGAGAGCTTCCTCCACAGACCATCCACTGTTGTCCTCTCGGGGCCAGGCACCCCAATGGCACCTCAGACCAGCACTCCAGCAGCAGCCACCTCCACAGCACCTGGACCCTTCACCCCTGAGACGGTGGAAATGCCTCAGGCTGATTGAGAAGAGTCCCCGAGACTGGGTGGCTACCTGTTGACTTTATTTTTGCTTTGGACACTTGACTTGGGTCATTTTTCTTTTACAGCTTATTATTAATAAAATTATCTTTGCTTCACACACTTGCTTCATTTATTTTCATAAATAAAGTTTTGGTGGAAACTTTTAGAAATGGTTTAAGCCTTTGCATGCTTTTGGGATGGGCAGTGATACCTGTGGGATGGGCAGGGATACCTGTGGGATGGGTAATAGCTGTGGGATAGATAAACCTCCAGTGCAAGCATAGTGCAAGCATAGTGGGACTGTATGGTCCACCTTCCCAGGTGCCACACCTATGGCCCTTTATTATCAATAATAATGTTCTCATTCATCCACACATGTCAACATGAACACAACTCTTTATTCAATGCCCTGTTCATTGTAGACCCACACAACATACATGGCCCAATCTCATCAGTGTGATGAGACAGGCTGAAGGAAGCATCCATTAATCATCGATCATCCTGTCTTGGCACTCCACTGCTCCAGCTGGGGAGTTGCACCAGTGTCTCAGGAGGATCGCTGCTTCTTCCCTTCACGTGAAGCTCTGTTGGGGCCTTGCACAGCCATAGTGTCTATCAGGTTTTGCCCTTGCCTCCATTCACCAGGCTCCATGTCCCCATTGACTTGTTGGAGGTCCACGAGCCTGTTCTGCAACACTGGGTAGCGGGTGCGCAAGAGATTGTGCAGGATGTGCAAGCTTCCACGATCCTCCTCCTCTCTGGGCAATGCTGCATGGTGATGAGAACTACCTGGAACCTGTTGGCCAGGATGCCAAAGGCATTCTCCACCACCCACCTTGCCCTGGACAGCCTGTAGTTGAAGATCCTCTCTTCACGGGTGAGGAGTCTGGAAGTGTAGGGCTTCATGAGGTAGGTTCTGAGGGAGAAGGCATCATCCCCCACAATGAAGTAGGGCACATCTTGTGTGTCGTTGGGCAGGGGGTCTGGATCTGGGAAGCCCATGATGAGGTTACGGTCCAGCCCCTCCTTGAGGTGACTGGCATTGTATACCTGGGCATCTGAAGCTGACCCGTTGCCTGACGCATCGATGTACATGAACTTGTAGTCAGCATCGACCATGGCGAAGAGGATGATGCTGAAGAAGCCCTTGTAGTTGAAATAAGTGGACCCTGACTTGGCTGGAGCTTTGCAGGCCACGTGCTTGCCATCTATGGCTCCAACGGTGTGGGGGAAGTTTCACTTCTGATACCACTGCTCTGCAACTTTCTTCCAGCCTTCTTCAGTGGAGGGGCACTGGAGGAGCTCCTGCAGGTATTCTTCGATGATGACCTGCACCACTTCTCTGACCACAATGCTGATGGTGTTGTGTGGCACCCTCCAGCCGTACTGCATGCTCCTATAGGTGGTCCCTGAGGCCAGGTGGTGCAGAGTCAATGCCGCCTTGAGCCCAGGGTCCAGGCTGGGCCAAAAGTTGGTATTTGCCTTGGTCAACCTGGGTCTCAGCCGCTCCACAACTTCATCAAACATGGCTGGAGGCATCCTCATGAAGTTCTGGAATGCACGAGGGTCTTCGTTCCTCAACTCCACCATCAGCTTGTTGTACAGTCCATACTCTGCTCTTCTCCCGATCCATCTTCGGACCCAGACACTTCTTGGCTGCCTCCTTTGCTTCACGGAGAACTGTTGAAAGAGCCTGTAGATGGCTTCACACTGTTGCAGAATGATGGTGGCTACCAAAATGACTGTGTTATGATCCATGGTGGACATGACTGGATGCTGTGGAAGAGCAAGAGGCAGATGAAGGCTGCAGAGGTCTGCACAGCAGGGTTGCTGGTCTGAAAGTGAGATCCAGGTGAGTTCCTCCCCCTTTTTATAGGAAATATAGGTTTTCCACTAGGTGTCCTTTTGCATCCTCTAGGCATCCTCTAGACATCCTTAATATCTGAGATAGGTCCCCTCTGCGAATGTTTTTTCCATTTTAAATGCTTTCTTTGTGAGCTGCATCCACTTTCATCCTTTCTCTGTCCGTGCTACTAACGCTGCGCGTCCGTTCCGCATCTGTTTCGCTTCCTCCCTGTGTCCGTTTTCTGCCAGAGCGGATGCGAGTTGCGTGGATGCGCAGCAGATGCCTAGCAGATATAGCAGATGCGTAATGGATGGCGACGGATATAAAACGGATGTTCCCCGTAGGCGTTGCGGATGCAGAACGGACGCGTTGGATACATTTTCCGCTCAAAAAGTTTTGAGCAGCTCAAAACCTTTTGAGCGGATGGAACCTCACTCGACGAATGCTGGACGGATAGAGAGGAAGAAAAACAGATGCAGTGAGTACAGAACGGATGCATCGCGTTAACCAACGGATGGGAAGTTTTTCTCTCCGTTTTCCATCCTCTTTCCATCCGTTGGTGCAGTGTGACATGGGCTTAAGCTATTGCTTGTTGTTTCCTTGTGCTGCTGTGCCCTCAGCTCCTAAAAGCCTGGTCCCACTGGCCGATGGACGCAAAATGTATACATAAAGGACACAGTGGAGGAGCAAAATTTCGGGGGTGGATCCATCCATTGTCATCTGCTCCAAAAAGTGGCGAAAATTTGCAAAAACAGATTTATGAATTTATGTGTTAATGATGTTCTTATTAATTATTAGTATAATTAATTAATTATTTACACATAATGATATGTGTTACATGTCATCGATTGCAAAGTGTTCACTATGCATGCGGGGAGTATGAATTGCTCCACGAATATAAAAGGATGCAGCACGCATGTAGTCAGCATACAGGGGAAAGACGTGCTGCCAGATACATCTTGCAGGAACACCATGGTTCGTCAGTCAGGCAAGAAGAGGAAGTCTGTGCCTACTCATTCCAGCCCTGGCAAGGTGAAGAAGGCCAGAACCAGCATCCCACCCCCTGGCACTGACTCTGAAGCTGCTGCTGCTGCTGTGGTGGACCAGCCCCAAGGACTTCAAGCCCCTCAAAACCCTGCTGCTTAAAGCCCTACTGCTCAAGCCCCTGAAGGTTCTGCTGCTCAAGCCCCTGAAGGCCCTGCTGCTCAAGCCCCTGAAGCCCCTGCTGTTCAAGCCCCTGAAGGCCCTGCTGAAGCCCCTGCCAGAGGGAGGAAGAGGCAAGGGATGGAGAAGGGAGAGGAAACAGTACACCATTTCTGAGGAGCATAAGGATGAGGTGATGGAATGGCTGAGGAAGAATAAGTACCTCTGGAGAAAGGGCCACAGACTGTATCAGGACACCAAGAAGAAGCAGGCAGCTTGGAGAGACAAGGCAGAGAGCCTGGTGTACACTGCAGAAGTACTCCTTGGATGGTGGAAGCACATGCACTCCTGGTATGGCAAGCTACACCTAAAGAAAACCAGGCAGGCCACCCTCAAGCTCACTGACCGGGAGATGTACGTCATGGCCAAGTGCAGTTTCCTGGAGGGAGAGATCTGCCACCGAGAAGCAGTCCCTCTGAGACCTCTCTCCCTCAGACAGCCCACAGACAGCCAGTCCTCTTCCAGCCCGAAGCCACCTACCCTGTCCAAGCAGGTGTCTTCAGAGGGCCCCACAGCAGAGACCCCCCCAACAGCTGCACTCCCCATGCCGGCAGACATGGAGGATCCCATGGAGGATGACACCCTGCTGTCACAAATGGAGGAAGAAGCAGCAGCCACCAGAGGCCAACCCACCCCCACCTTCACCTCCAGCTCCAGAGGATGCAGGCAGAGAGGCAGACTGGAGGGCCAGGACCACAGTGTGCTGTTGAAGATCAGGGACACAATGAAGACCAGCACAGAACTTCTCTCTCAGCTGGTCCACTTGGACAGAGAATCCTTGGGCCGGAACACCTTCATCACCTACGTGAGCCAGACCCTGAGGGACCTGCCTGAGGCCCAGTACAAGGTGATGAAGCACAACCCTCAAGGCCCAGCTGAAGCTGCTCCTACCCAGTCCAGGTCTGCTCCTCCACCCCAGGTGATGTCACAGCCCTTCCATGGCTTTCAACAGCCCCTCACTGACCAAGGCTATGACAACCAGGACTTCACACAGCAGAAGCAGAACTTCCCAGTCCAGGCCCAGGTTCATCGCACGCCACAGACGCCAGTCCTCACCCAGCTGCAGACCAGACAGCCCCACTATACTCCTCCCAACCCTTCCTCCACCCCACAGCCAAGCCTGTCAATGGACAATCTATCATCAGTATTGGGCCTGACATCTCAAGTCCTTGATGAAGGGCCTCTCAACCTCACGGGACTGAGTCAGCTCTCGGATAGCTTTCTGAACACACCACCACCTGTTGTACCCTTGGGGCCAAGCACCCCAAGGGTACCTCAGAATAGCACTCAAGCCACAGCCACTTCCACAGTCCCTGCCCACGTAACAGCTGAGACCATGAACATGACTCAGAGTGACTGAGAATAGTGTCAGAGACTGAGGTGTTTACTTATTAAGTTTATCTTTGCTTAAGACACTTTACTTGATTCATTTTGCTTATTTAAGACAGTCATAAAGTTTACCTAAGAAAGTTTATCTTTGCTTAAGACACTTAATACAGTTTACTTGGTTCATTTTGCTTATTTAATAAAGTCATAAAGTTTACCTAAGAAAGTTAATAAAGTTTATCTTTGCTTAAGACACTGAGTTTTTACTATGTTCATTTTTTTTACTTAATAAAGTGTTGGTGAAAACTTTGAAAAAATGGTTAAGCCTTTGCATGCTTGTGGGAAAGATAAGGATAGTTGTGGGATAGATAAAACTCCAGTGCAACCATAGTGGGACTGTATGGTCCACCATCCCAGTGATCCAGATGATTTTCTCCCCCTTTTTATAGAAAATATTGGTTGTCCACTAGGTGTCCTTCTACATACTCTAGACATACTGCAGACATCCTAAATATTTGAGATACATCCCAGATACAAACGTTTTGTCCATTTTGAATACTTTATATACGAGATGCATACGCTTACATTCTTTCTATTTCTGTGCTACTAACACTGTGTAGACGTTCCATGTACCTTTTGTTTCCTCCCTCTTTCCATTTTCAGCTGCAGTGGGTGTGAATTTAGGGGATGGCCAGAGGATGCAGAGAGGATACAGCGGACGTTTAACGGATGATAACGGACATAGAACATTTGTTGCCCGTATATGTCGCGGATGTACATCGTATGCGGTGGAAAGTTCATCCGTTCACAAAGTTTTGTGCAGCTCAAAACTTCTTGCATGGATGAAATCACAGTGGACGGATGCTCGACGGATAGAGCGTATGAAACACGTATGCAGTGAGTACACAATGGATGCATAACATTTTCTAATGGATGGCAAGCTTTTTTTTAACGTTTTACATCCTCTTTGCATCTGGAAGTGCAGTGGGACCGGGCCTTAAGTACCCAATAATCAGCACTCCTGTTGACTGATAAGGTGCCTATTTCCCAGGATTCAATCATTTCCCCAGCTATTTTTGTCCCTGCTCAGCCAACAATATTAGTAGCTGCAAAATTGAACGTATGTCCTTGTTCATTGCAATGTGAGGTTACCATAAACATTCTTCTGATTGGATGAGGAATCCTCACAGTCTGCAATGGGAATTATTAGCACATTATATGATAAGAGTGAATAATATCAGCTCAGTTGTTTAAGGCCAGAAGTACTGCAAATGATGAATATGTTAATGCTATATTGTAAAGCATAATAATTAAAGGTTGATATTTTCATGATAAAAGGCAGGGAAATTTAAACCTAAAAAAGGGTTTTTTTTTCCTAATATATTTGTTTATAGGTTTGGATAAAATTGAAAGGCTATTTGCAGATGTTTCTCAATAGGTCACATTGTTGGAGTCAGATAGAGTCAACAAAGACAGGAAAACCTCGATGTCATTTTTGTGCTTGTTGGGTCTGGACAAAATTGGAATAGAAACGTGTTCTACAAAATGTATGCAAATGTCATTCTGGGCAAGGGTGGTGGTCAACATTTGGAGAAAATGTTCAATGTTCTCTGATGTTGGAACAACAATCCCAATCCAGTTCCACTGGAAATACAGAAGGAGCTGGAAAATGGCTGCATTCTGTAAGTGATATTGGGGATCAATCTGGTAGAAAATGGGGAACTGGCTCTTGTCGCTCAAAACAGGGTGACAGAAGCGATAACCTAGCTGAAAGGAGGGTGGAGATAGAGAGAAAAAAGAAGCTAATCAAGGAAAATGGTACCTGTATTTTTTGTTACTAAGTGTTGTGGCCTGTCGGCCACCATCCCCTCCAGCCACTGAATTGGAGAAGGAGGAAGAGGCATGGGAGTCAGGGTCAGCATTAAGGCAACCTGAGAGCTCTGAGGGGGAAGAAGGAACAGAACTGGCAGAGAGAAAGACAGAGGCGGAGCCCTGGCCATCCATCAGCCCTCAGATGGAGAGTCAACAGTCCCAAAGTCTGGAAGTGGCTGATGAGGAAGAAGAGAAACAGCTGGGTCCAGTGCCTGATGCACAGATGCACAGAAGGCAGAAGAGAGGAGAGCAAAAGAAATCTATGGGGCAGTCCTTAGGAAGGAAAACTACTTCTGCTAGCAAAGCTCCATCCTAGCTCTGGGAATAAAAGACAGGGGGCAGAGATGAAGAGATGTGGCAGATAACTATTCATCTCTCTGTTGGACAGGCTTGTTAGCCTATGGTGAGAGAGACACTTTTTGCCAGGGCTTCTGGTGCTCCTAATAAAGCAATCATTGCTTCAGCTCCAGAGGGTTTTTCTGTGTTTGGGAAGCTGGGTCACAACACTAAGCTAAGACCATCTAGATTAGCAGTATATCCAATCTAGACCCCCTCATCCCCACAATTTTGTATCTTCATCCCCACAACTTTGTATCTTCACCGGTCACAGAATTGGCTCTGTAAGCTGTCAGGGGGAACCACACAAGGCAGAACTTACTTCCTTACATCTGCATTCACCCTTCCATCATATTGCATGTCCAAATACCCGAGGAACCTTGAAATTGCCAAATATGGTGGCCATCTGGTATGAGATTCTGGAGCTGAGACCCCCCAAGGACAGAAAGAAGATTATCCTGTGTGTCACATTTGTAGTTAGGAAACACTTTCCCCCCGCTGGAGAGCAAGGACATTCTGATATCTTGGGCCACACTTCCATAGAGATTATCTTCATAGATGTGAAAGCCCAGGGTGATGTTGGGGAGAAGGTGTGAGTCTTTACTGATCTCTTGAATGGCAAATGCCAAGGCCAGGACATGTATTATTAGAGGACAAAAATTAGACAGGAGCAGAAGAGAGATGCTTACCTGATTAAGAAAGAATTCTGATTGATATCAGAATTCTAGGAATTAATCATGAAAGAAATCAATATAAATTAGTTGCGTGAGACCTGTCACAAACTTTTCCCATTTTCTGAGAAAGATATACTTTTATTAGAGGTCATGAATATTATAACAATGCATAACCAGAAGTGAGATTTGCAAAATCGCAAAGTTATATTTCCCTCTCCTTTCCCCTTTTTAATGGTCTTTCATTTCCCACCCCAAGGTAACCAATTAAAATCTTACAAACTGTTTTGTTAATGGTCAGTTCAAGCATGTTCTGGTATGCTGCTCCTTCCTTCTTCCAGTTGGGCAACCTTGAAGCAGCTTCCTGAGATGGCACAACATCTAATTTCAGTTTCCCAAGTTCTTCCCGCTCTTCCACATCATCCATTGATCTCCACCATGGATCATAACACAGTCCTTATGGTAGCTGCGATCATTCAACACCAGAACCAAGCCCTGTTCAGACTGAAGGAGATGTTGAAGAGCTGTGTGGGTCCGACGATGGATCGGGAGAAGAGTGGAGTTTGAACTGTATGACAAGCTGATGGTGGAGCTGAGGAATGAAGACCTTCGTGCATTCAAGCACTTCATGAGGATGCCACCAGCCATGTTTGATGAAATTGTAGATTGTCTGAGACCCAGGTTGACCAAGCCAAGCACCAACTTCCATCCCAACCTCAACCCTGGACTGAAGGTAGCACTGACTCTGTGCCACCTGGCCTCTGGAACCACATACAGAAACATGCAGTATGCCTGGAGGGTGCCACACAACACCATCAGCATTGTGGTCAGAGAAGTGGTACAGGCCATCATTGAAGAATACCTGGAGGAGGTCCTCCAGTGTCCCACCACTGAAGAAGGCTGGAAGAAAGTTGCAGAGCAGTGGTATCAGAAGTGGAACTTCCCCCACACCATTGGAGCCATAGATGGCAAGCACATGGCCTGCAAAGCTCCAGCCAAGTCAGGGTCCACTTATTTCAACTACAAGGGCTTCTTCAGTATCATCCTCTTTGCAATGGTTGATGATGACTACAAGTTCATCTACATCGATGCTTCAGGCAACGGGTCAGCTTCAGATAGCCAGGTTTTCAACGCCAGTGACCTCAAGCATGGGCTGGAATGCAACCTCATCATGGGTTTTCCAGATCAAGAACCCCTACCCAATGACACACAAGATGTGCTTTACTTCATTGTGGGGGATGACGCCTTCTCCCTCAGAACCAACCTCATGAAGCCCTACACTTCCAAATATCTCACCTATGAAGACAGGATCTTCAACTACAGGCTGTCCAGGGCAAGGCGGGTGGTGGAGAACACCTTTGGCATCCTGGCCAACAGGTTCCAGGTACTTCTCACCACCATGCAGCATCACCCAGAGACTGTGAGGAGCATTGTGGAAACTTGCTGCATCCTGCACAATCTCATGCGCACCTGCTACCCAGTGTTGCAAAACAGGCTTGTGGACCATCAACAAGGGAATGGGGACATGGAGCCTGGTGAATGGAGGCAAGGACAAAACCTGATAGACACTGTGGACGTACACAGCCCCAACAGAGCTTCACGTGAAGGGAAGAAGAAGCGCAACCGACTGAAACACTGGTGCAACTCCCCAGCTGGAGCAGTGGAGTGGCAAGACAGGATGATAGATGGTTAATGGATGCTTCCTTGAGCCTGTCACATAACACTGATGAGATTGTGCCATGTATGTTGAGTGGCCCTACAATAAATAGGGAATTAATAAAGAGCTTTGTTTATTTTGAAATGTGTTGATCAATGAATAAATTTTTATTGATAATAAAGGGCCATATGTGTGGCAGCTGGGAGGGTGGACCATACAGTCCCACTATGCTTGCACTGGAGGTTTATCTATCCCACAGCTATCCTTACCTATCCCACAACTATCCTGACCATCCCACAATTATCCTTATCTATCCCACAGCTATCCTTACCTATCCCACAACTATCCTTACCTATCCCACAGCTATCCTTACCTGTCCCACAACTATTCTTACCCATCCCACAACTATCCTTACCTATCCCACAAGCATGCAAAGGCTTAACCATTTTTTCAAAGTTTTCACCAACACTTTATTAAGTAAATAAAATGAACCAAGTGTGTGAAGCAAAGATAACCTTTATTAATAACGTTCTTAAGTAAACTGTATGACTTTATTAAAAAAGCAAATGAACCAAGTAAAGTGTCTTAAGCAAAGATAAAGTGAACAGGTAACAACTCAGTCTCTGGCACTATTCTCAGTCACTCTGAGGCATGTCCATGGTCTCAGCTGTTAAGCGGCCAAGGACTATGGAGGTGGCTGTGGCTTGAGTGTTGCTCTGAGGCGCCATTGGGATGCTTGGCCCCGAGAGTACAACAGGGGATGGTGTGTTCCAGAAGCTCTCAGAGAGCTGCCTCAGTCCCGTGAGGTTGAGAGGCCCTTCATCAAGGACCTGGGATGTCAGGCCCAAGATTGATGACAGATTGTCTGTTGAGGCACTTGGCTATGGGGTGGAGGAAGGAGGAGTGTAGTGGGGCAGTCTGGTCTGCATCTGGACAAGGTGAGGCATCTGTGGCGTGCAATGAACCTGGGCCTGGACTGGGAAGTTCTGTTTTTGCTGTGGGAAGTTCTGGTACTCGTAGCCTTGTAGGTTAGGGACTGTTGAAAGCCGTGGAAGGGCTGTGACATCACCTGGGGTGGAGGAGCAGACCTGGACTGTGTCTGAGCAGGTTCAGCTGGGCCTGGAGGGTTGTGCAGAAGTGCTGTGATCTTCTGCTTCATCACCTGGTACTGGGCCTCGGGCAGGTCCATGAGGGTCTGGCTCACATAGGTGATAAAGGGCTTCCGGTTCGAGGATGGCATGTTGCTGTGGACCAGCTGAGAGAGAAGATCTGTGCTGGTTTTGATTGTGTCCCTGATGTCCAACAGGACAGTGTGGCTCTGGCCCTCCAGTCTGCCTCTCTGTCTGCTTTCTGTGGAGGTGGGGGTGGGGGTGAGGGTGCGTTGGACTCTGGTGGCTGCTGCTTCTTCCTCCATTTGTGACAGGGGATCCTCCACGTCCTCTGGCATGGGGAGTGCAGCTGTTTGGGGGGGATCTCTGCTGTGGAGCCCTCCGAAGACACCTGCCTGGACACGGTAGCTATCTCCTGGCTGGAAGAGGACTGGCTGGCTGTGGGCTGTCTGAGGTAGAGGGTTGACAGAGGGGCTGCTCCTCGGTGGCAGACCTCACCCTCCAGGAAGCTACACTAGCCATGATGTACATCTCCCGGTCAGTGAGCTTGACAGCGGCCTGCCCAGATTTCTTGAGTTGTAGCTTGCCATACCAGGTGTGCATGTGCTTTCACCATCCCAGGAGAAGATCTGAAGTGTATCCCAGGCTCTCTGCCTTGTCTCTCCAAGCTGCCTGCTTCCTCTTGGTGTTGCAATAGAGTCTGTGGCCATTTCTCCACAGGTACTCATTCTCCCTCAGCCATTCCAGCACTTCCTCCTCATGGTCCTCAGAAAGGGTGTACTGTTTCCTCTCTCCCTTCTCCTTCCCTTGCCTCTTCCTCCCTCTAGCAGGGGCTTGAGCATCAGGGGCTTCAGGGGCTTGAGCAGCAGGGCTTTGAGGGCCTTGGGGCTGGTCCACCACAGCAGCAGCACCACCACCAGCAGCAGCACCAGCAGCAGCAGGAGAAGCACCTGCAGCACCAGAAGCACCAGCAGCACTAGCAGGAGAAGCACCAGCAGCACCAGCAACACCAACAGCACCACCAGCAGCAGCAGCAGCACCAGCAGAAGCAGCAGGAGCTTCAGAGTCAGTGCCAGGGGGTGGGATGGTGGTTCTGTCCTTCTTGCCAGGGCTGGCAGGAGTAGGCACAGGCTTTCTCTTCTTCCCTGACTGATGAACCATGGTGTTATTTGAAGATGTCTGTGGCAGCACATCTTTCCTCTGAATGCCGACTGCTTGCGAGCTGCATCCTTTTACATCTGCAGAGCTGATGCAATTCATACTCCCTGCATGCACAGTGAACGCTTTGCATCCGATATACATCCGCTATGCATCCACTATGCATCCTATAGACATCCGTGATGCATCTGCATCATCCACTATGCATCCACTCCTTCCACTATGCGTCCGCTTTGCAATTCTCCCCCGGATGTGTCATCCACTTCCATCCGCTGTCATCTGCTAGGCTTCCTACAAAGATCCGCTTTACATTTATTGGGAGTTTACATGCCAACTCTGCCTGGGTGTAGCTGACTCTGAGACACAAAATTCACTGTCACCATTAACCTTGGTTTTCCCCCACCCCCTGGGTATATAATAATTCATATTCCACAATAGGACACATCCATAGCCCAGAGTTATCAATCATGCTCTCCAGTTAGAATTTTGCACGGCAGAAACTTCAGTCACCTAGTTACTATCTTAAGCCCCTGTAACACAGCACCAATGGATGGAAAGAGGATGTAAAATGGAGAGAAACACTTGCCATCCGTTGGTTAATGCAATGCTTCCATTCTGTACTCACTGCGTCCGTTTTTCATCCTCTCTATCCGTCCAGCATCCGTCTAGTGTGATTTCATTTGCTCAAAAAGTTTTGAGCTGCACAAAACTTTTTGAGCAGAAAATGTATCCAACGCGTCCATTCTGCATCCGCAACGCATACAGGGAACATCCGTTCTACATCCGTTGTCATCCGTTAAACGTCTGCTCCATCCGCTAGGCATCCGCTGTGCATCCGCGCAACTCGCATCCGCTCCAGCGAAAAACGGACACAGGGAGGAAGCAAAATGGACACGGAATGGACATGCAGCATTAGTAGCATGGACGGAGAAAGGATGAAAGCAGATGCAGCTCGCATACAAAGCATTAAAACGGAAAAAACGTTCGCATAGGGGACGTATCTTAGAAATTTAGGATGTCTGCAGGATGCCTAGAGGATGCAAAAGGACACCAAGCGGAAAACCTATATTTCCCATAAAAAGGGGGAGGAACTCACCTGGATCTCACTTTCAGTCCAGCAGCTCTGCTGTGCAGACCTCTTCAGCCTTCATCTGGCTCTTGTTCTTCCATAGCTTCGAGTCATCTCCACCATGCATCGTCACACACTCCTTTGGGTAGCCACCATCATTCTACAACAGTGCAAAGTCATCTATAGGTTCTTTCACTTATTCTACGCAAAGAAAAGGAGGCGTCCAGAAGTGTCTGGGTCCGAAGATGGATCACGAGAAGAGCCGAATACGGACTGTATAACAAGCTGATGGTGGAGCTGAGGAACGAAGACCCTCATGCATTCCAGAACTTCATGAGGATACCGCCAGCCCCAACAAAGCTTCACGTAAAGGGAAGAAGCAGCGCAACCTCCTGAAACACTGGTGCAACTCCCCAGCTGGAGCAGTGGAGTGGCAAGACAGGATGATAGATGCTTAATGGATGCTTCCTTCAGCCTGTATCATCACAAGGATGAGATTGTGCCATGTATGTTGAGTGGCCCTACAATGAACAGGGCATTTAATAAAGAGTTGTGTTCATGTTGAAATGTTTGGATGAATGATTACATTGTTATTGATAATAAAGGGCCATAGGTGTGGCACCTGGGAGGGTGGACCATACAGTCCCATTATGCTTGCACTGGAGGTTTATCTATCACACAGCTATTACCCATCCCAAAGGTATCCCTGCTCATCCCACAGCTATTACCCATCCCAAAGGTATCGCTGCTCATCCCACTGCTAACCTTACCCATCCCACAAGCATGCAAAGGCTTAAACCATTTCTAAAAGTTTCCAGCAAGACTTTATTTAATAAAATAAATGAAGCAAGTGTGTGAAGCAAAGATAATCTTTCTTAAAAACAAGCTGTAAAAGCAAAATGACCGAAATGTCCCAAGCAGAGGTAATGTCAACAGGTAGCCACCCAGTCTCTGGCACTCTTCCTAGTCACTCTGAGGCATGCCCATGGTCTCAGGGGTGAAGGGTCCAGGTGCTGTGGAGGTGGCTGCTGCTGGAGTGCTGGTCTGAGGTGCCATTGGGGTGCCTGGCCCAGAGAGGACAACAGGGGATGGTGTGTGGAGGAAGCTCTCAGAGAGCTGGCTCAGTCCTGTGATGTTGAGAGCCCCTTCCTCCATGACATGGGGTGTCAGCCCCAATACCGATGACAGATTTACTGAGGCCGGGCTTGGCTGTGGGGTGGAGGAAGGAGCAGTGTAGTGGGGATGTCTGGTCTGCAGCTGAGCGAGGTGAGGCATGGGTGGCATCTGTGGCATGGGTGGCATCTGTGGCACGGGTGGCATCTGTGATGTGGGTGGCATCGGTGGCATCGGTGGCATCGGTGGCATCGGTGGCATCGG
>BLBF01000139.1:681546-693018 GCA_015471245.1 Laticauda colubrina
GGTGGCATCGGTGGCATCGGTGGCATCGGTGGCATCGGTGGCATCGGTGGTATCAGTGGTATCAGTGACACCAGTGGCGTTCGATGTACCTGTGCCTGGACTGGGAAGGGCTGCCTGTGCTGCTGGAGCTCCTGGTAGCTGTAGCCTTGGTCGGTGAGGGCCTGTGGAAAGCCTTGGAATGGCAGTGACATCACCTGGGGTGGAGGAGCAGACCTGGAATGGGTGGGAGCAGGTTCAGCTGGGTCTGGAGGGTTGTGAAGAAGACCGGTGTTCCTGTCATTGATCCCCTGGAAAGGTGATTCAGACATGTCCATGAGGGTCTGGTTGATGTAGGTGAGGAAGGGCTTGCGGTTAGAGGATGGGATGTCGGTGTGTACCAGCTGAGAGAGGAGATCTACGCTACTTTTGATGGTGTCCCTGATCTCCAGTAGGACAGTGTGGCTCTGTCCCTCCAGTCTGCCTCTCTGCCTGCTTTCTGTGAGGGTGGAGCTGGGAGTGGATGTGGGTTGGTCTCTGGTGAAAGTGCCCTCTCCTTTCTCTCACTGCATGAGGGGGTCCTCCACATGCTCTGCCACGGGGAGTGCAGCTGTTGGGGGGGTCTCCGTCATGGCACGCTGCAGAGATACCTGCCTGGACACAGGAGCTGACTCTTGGCCAGAAGAGGACTGGCTCTCTGTGGGCTGCCTGAGAGAGAGGGTTGTCAGAGGGGCTGCTCCTCGTTGGCGGATCTCACCCTCCAAGAAGCTGCACTTGGCCATCACATAGGTCTCTCGGTCCGTCAGCTTGACCACGGCCTGGCCAGATTTCTTGAGGTGCAACTTCCCGTACCAGGTGTGCATGTGCTTCCACCAGCTGAGGAGCACCTCCGAAGTGTAGCCCATGCTCTCCGCCTTCTCTCTCCAAGCAGCCTGCTTCCTTTTGGTGTCTCGATAGAGCCTGTGTCCCTTCCGCCAAAGATGCTCGTTCTCCCTCAGCCATTCCAGCACCTCATCCTCATGTTCCTCTTTGATGGAGTACTGCCTCCTCTCCCATTCTCATTCTTGTGTATGCCTCTTCCTCCCTCTGGCAGGTCCATCTGGGCCCTTCTAGGTTGTAGGGGCTGCTCCCTTACACCACTACCACCACCAGCAGCAAAAACAACAGTAGCAGCAAAAGCAGGACCAGCAGCACCAGCAGCACCAGCAGTACTAGCAGCACCAGCAGTACCAGCAGGACCAGGATCAGCAGCAGCAGTGTAAGCACCAGCAGCACCAGCACCACCATCAGCACCAGCAGCACCAGGAGGACCAGCAGGACCAGGGGCATCAGCAGGACTAGGAGCACCAGCAGGACCAGCAGGACCAGGAGCACTAGCAGGACCAGCAGGACCAGCAGGACCAGGAGCAGCACCAGCAGAAGCACCAGTATCAGGAGCAGTGCCAGCAGAGTAAGTACCAGCAGAAGCATCAGCACCAGGAGCAGTGCCAGCAGAGTAAGCACCAGCAGAATCCCCAGCACCAGGAGCAACACCAGCAGAAGATCCAGCACCAGAAGAGTCAGCCCGAGCAGCAGTAGCCCCAGCAGAAGCAGAGTCAGGGCCAGGGGGTGGGATGGTGGCCCTGTCCCTCTTGCCAGGGCTGGCAGCAAATGGCAGAGGCTTTCTCTTCTTCCCCATGGTTGTTGGCTGGCTGGCTGGCTGGCTGGCTGGAGCTGTGTCTGGCAGCAGGTCTTTCCTTTGAATGGTGACCTGCTTGCGAGCTGCTTCCCTTTATATCCACGGGGCTTACGCAATGCATCCATCCCACATGCTTAGTGAACATCCACTAGGCATCCGCTCGAATTCCGCTCTGCATCCGCTTCATCCGCTAGGCATCCGCTCTGCATCTGTTCCTTCCATTGCGCATCCACTTCGCTGTGCTCCCCCAGAAGCCCTGCGGATGTGCCATCCACTTCCATCCGCTTCCTTCCGCTAGGCTTCCATGGAGCATCTGCTTTACATCCTGGCTACGTCCTCTCCACGTCCGTTCCTTTCTGTTGTTGTCCGCTCTGCTTATGCAAATTCGGGGCACTTTTGAGAGTGGATAACAACGGATGGAACATTTTCTCGTCCGCTGTGTCCTTTTTACATACGTTTTGCATCCGTTGGCCTATGTGACAGGCCCTTTAGAAAAATTTATGGAATGCAGTTTCGGTTTTGTAAGCTGCTGTACTGCTCCCCCTGTCTTTTTGTTGGCAACTCTAAACAGACCAGAGAAATATTTTATGAATTGACAGTGAGATCACTGAGCTGACCTAGAGATTCTTTTAAAAAGTTCATTCCGGTGATGTAGAAGTCTCCATGATTGATCAGAGAGTTGTGGGAAGCTAGACGGTGGTGGACAAAAGAATGGCATCTTCTACATAGAATCAGAGATGGTATCCAGCCGGTTCGTACCAGTTCTGGCATACCAGTAGCAAAAATTTTGAGTGTTCAGAAAGCCAGCAAATACCACCTCTGGCTGGCCCCACCCACCTTCCCTTACCTGTCCTATATTACCTTGTTTCTTAGCTCAGCTGATTCATGTGGCAGAGTGGATTGATGTACCTCAGCTGAGTTAAAAAAACAGCTCACCTCACTAGCGCTGACACAGAGGAAAAATGTGGAATCCCACCATTGCATAGGATGCAATGAAACCATAAATCATGGTATTACAATCCATTGGATTCCTGAGATGGGAAGACAAATTTAGTCCAAATGTCCATGGAGATTCTCAGTCATCCAGGTTGTGGTTGTCCCAAAGGTGTTTGGGTTTTTTTTTCAAAAGACAACAAGACTTTGGAACAACTGGGCAAATATGTTTTTTTTCTTTTGAAAATATTTCACTTCTCAACTAAGAAACTTCTTCATTTCTTACTAGACTAAGAAAGTGAAAAAAGCCAACTTTGGAAATTTAGTCCAACAAGATAGAGGACCCTAGCATTATTTTTTCCCAAGTTCAGACCAAACAGGCTTTTCTGCAAAGTGTACCTTGTCTTCAGGAACATGGAGAAAAGGCTGACTCCCTGTTCAAGTGATAAGCATTTCTTCACCACTGAAGAGTCAGAGGGCTTGAGAAAGGAATTGGAGGGAGGTGGATTCATCAGATAGAATAAATGTGTTCTAATTAGGAAGGTTCTACATCAACCTAGTGTCAGCCTTGGAAGCCGTATTACTTGGGAGCTTCAAGGCTTCCACATCTAGAGCCTGGGAAATTGGGAGGGGGGATTGCATAGAGAGGCAGAAGTTTAGACTCAACAACATTATTTCACAGAAAGTCAAGGCCAAGTCACTCTGCACCTGGAGAGGAGTGTTTGGTGGAAGGTCTCCAGTTGGGACAATGTTTGATTGGATCATGTGATGGTGGGTGCAGGGGAGGGATTTTTGATTTATTTCAGGAAGGAAAACCTGGAACTCTCAGTTTTTCCCAGATGTGCCAATATAACAACTCTAATAAAGTGGAACTTTGAAGAAATGCTTGTCTCAGAGTTTATGACACTAAAGATCACTGCACACCAGAACAACTAGACACAAGGACAGTTAAACTCCATCACTCTGCTAAACAACTAATTCCCTCAACACTGTCCAACTATTTACAAATTCTACACTACTGTTACTATTACCCTTCTCTTTACTCCTTATCACCCATCCCCTCCACTTGTGACTGTGTGGCTGTAACTTTTTTGCTTGTATCCTTATGGTTTTGATTGACCGTTTCCTAGTATGATTTGATTGCTTATTGTACCCTGATTATCATTAAGTGTTGTATCTGATGATTCTTGACTCTTGATGAATGTATCTTTTCTTTTTGGTACATTGAGAGTATTTGCACCAAAACAACTCTTGATCAATAAAGAATTCTATTCAATATTCTATTCTATTCTGTTCTGTTCTATATTCTATTCTATTTCTAAGTTACATATTTACTAAGTAAATATGTTTTGACCAGACACAAATCTCAATGCCTAGGGAGGGTAAATCTCTGAAAATCTACTGAGATGAAATAAAAATTACTACTGTTTTATGAATCCTAAGAGAGAGAAATATCTACAAAGTTACTCCATAACTCTGTAGTTGGTGGTATTTGGCGAGAGGAAAACTTATTTGTGAAGCCACAATTGTGTGTCTCTTTCTGTTAATTTGACGGCTGTGATTGGAGAGTCATAAAGTTATAGAGTTGGAAGATTATTTTGGAGATCACCTAGTCCAATCCCCTTAATGTGGGATACATATGGAGCAAACTCTTTTAAATCTCTGTGATCTTTTTGGAATCAATTGTTTTTGCTGCCATCACCAAATTCTTTTAGTGTCAAAAACTCTCTGAAATTCCCTTGAACTGCTTCACATGGCTTCTATCTAAATCAGGGGTCTTCAAGCTTGACAGCTTTAAGATTTGTGGACTTCAACTCCCAGAATTCCTCCTCCAGTCATGTTAGCTCAGGAATTCTGGGAATTGAAGTCCACAAGTCTTAAACTTGCCAAGTTTGAAGACCCTTGATCTAAACAGTGTTTTTCAAACTGGGCAATGGATATGTGTTTCAACTATGGGGTTCCTAGATGGTTTCTAATAATCACACCCTTTCTTCTTTTCATAATGACTTAGTTGTATTCTGCCCAGTCTAGCTATTAATTGAGTGGGCCATCAATATTTTAAATAAATACTTCAAAACCAATCACTTTGAATGATGGAGGATTTCTTGAGGACAGAATCAAGAGCTTCTCTCAGATGTACCATTCTGCTGTAGATCATTCTTCAGTCTCCATTCTTTGAACCAGGATGAGTTAGCTTTCCTAGAGTGACAATTGTAATATCTTATCATCACAGTATCAGACCAAATCTTGCATTGCTCTTTTAGATTTAGAAACTCCCTGAGACTTCCTTGATCTGCCTCATATGGTGTCAGTGTTTCAGAAAACCTCCACTCCAACAAATAACTCAGAGACATCCTCTCCAAGGTTCTTTTTATTAGCGTAATAAAGTGGTACATCTGGGAAATCCTGAATCTGAAAGTTCCAGATTCCCTTGCAATAAGTAAAAAATAACAAATCCACCCCTTGCACCCATCATTGAATCACATGCCCCAATCACCATCCATTCCAACTTGAGTCATCCTCTCCACTAGGTGCAGAAATAACATGACCTTGACTTAAAAGAAGAGTGCTATTATGTCTAACTCAGTGGTGGGATTCAAATTTTTTTTACTACCATTTTTGTGGGCATGGCTTGGTGGGCATGGAGGGGAAGGATACTGTAAAATCTCCAGTCAGAGGTGAAATTTGCCAGTTCTCCAAACTGCTCAAAATTTCTGCTTCTGGTTCTCCAGAACCAGTCAGAGCCTGTTGAATACCACCTCTGGTCCAACCACATATACTTCAAGAATTTTCCCCCTCCCATTTTTCCAGGCTCAAGAATGTGGCAGTGTGGAAGCATCTGGTGCTAATATGGCTTCCAAAACTGAGACATGGCCTTTACCCTAGTGGTGTAGCTGATTGTTTTCTTTGTTTTGGATTCAAGGACTCCTGAAAGGAATGCTTGTTCTAGGAGTCTTCAGATCTTTGTCCTTTTCTCAAGAAAGAGGAAAATTAATGAAATTCGGTAGAATTTCCTGTCTTTACAGAACTGTTCATGAGGAGTGAGAAAAACAATAATATATACTGTCAGCCTTCAAGATTTTCTCTCCCCCCCCCCTTTGCTTTGCATCTTTCAGCTGTCATAAGTAATGGGGGGAGGAGGGGGATATGGTTATGGGAAGTGAGCTGACGGTGATACAAAACAGAATTGTATAAATTGGGGGGGAGTTCTTGCTTAGGCTTCTATCCTATGCTATGTGCAGCTGCAACTCTTTATCAAAATATGTCAAGGTCAATGGACAGAGGCCTCATCACCATCTGGAGATGCCCACATGATGATATACACAACTTTTAATTGGGGGGTGGAAAAATTGCCATCACTTTGTTTATGTGATTTACGTGTCCATTTTCTCAGATTCAGAATTCTTTTGTTGCTACCACTTGATTTCCAGTAAAAGATATCTTTTCTCTGATTAATGGAGTCTAAGTATTTCTTTCTTGAATTTTGAATGGAGCACCAGCTGACATGGACACAAATTATATGTAGGGGCATGACCTATCTTTCCAGATGTTTTTATCAGAATGATTATCAACCATACAAAAGTAGGGAGTGACAACACCTTAGAGACTGTGCAGACCTTGTGAAGAAAGTGACTTATAATATTAATTTGGACATAAAGTCCTAATAACAAAAATTCGAAGAAAGAAAGTTTCAATCTTTTCCATTGTGAGGTACTTTTTTTAAAAAAAAAATAGGAATCAGTAATGAATGATGGGAGCATTGTGGTCACAACATAGATTTACTAAAGGCCATTATCTTGTGCTCAGACCTGAAGAAGCTTTTCCTAGAGAGAAACAAATTGATTAAGGTGTTAGAAACATTTTGGGAAATTGTTCAGCCACTGGAGCAAAGTGAAGAAGGAAGGGAGAATAGAGTAGTATAAAATGAAAAAGCAGAACTCTCTGATCTCTGTCATTGGAAGTGAGAACTCCAAATCCTCATACTTAGGGAACATGCTTATCAACCTGGATAATGAACCCAACAAGAAAAAAAAATTAAAGCCTCTTTGGATTAAAATAAATGAAGTGAGAAACTGTCCTGTTGGGAACATAATATGTGGAACATATCCACATATTTAATGCAAAAGTTTACTTATATCCTGATTACTGGCCCCTCACAGGGGATAACTAGAAAGTCTGAAAAATAAAAGGATGGATGACATTTGCTGATTAACAGATACTTAGCATATTAGACACATAACATTTCCAATTATTTAATGGACAACATTTCCTTTCATTTCATGATTTATTTTAGAAATCAGATCAAATACAAAATATCCCAAAATCAAAGTGCCCAATCTCCATCTAAATCAGCAATTCTTCTGCCTCATTATATTATCTTTACGATTCAGATGGGGCCTCAGTACAATAATGTAGCATTTGGGGAAAAAGATACAAGCCAAGAGACCAGCACCAGAGGCCAAGATGGAGAAGATCTCCACGGCCACCATGGACTTCCCTTTGGTGCTCAGGTAGGTGGGGAGGAAGGTGAGCCAAACGCTGCAAAAGATCAGCATGCTAAAAGTAATGAATTTGGCTTCATTGAAACTGTCTGGCAATTTCCTAGCCAGAAAGGCCAGTGTAAAACTGATGAGGGCCAGGAAACCCAGGTAGGCCAGAACAGTGTAAAACATTGAAGCTGAGCCTTCATTACATTCTATGATGGTCTCTCTGACCAAGGAGTGGAAGTCCAAGTTGGGAAATGGGGGATAAGTTATCAACCAGGTGACACAAAGAAATGCTTGAACAAGGGGACAGCTGAAAACAATAGAGATGGTCAGTGGTTTTCCTAAGAATTTCCTTGTCCTGTTCCCTGGCTTGGTAGCCATGAAGGCCAGAACCACCATGACAGTTTTTGCCAACACAGAGGAAACCGCAAGGGAAAATAGAATGGCAAAGGAAGTTTGCCGGAAGAGACAGATGAGCTTCCTGGGTCGACCAATGAAGAGGAAGGAGCAGAGGAAGCAGAGCAGGAGGGAGACCAGGAGGATGTAACTGAGATCTCTGTTGTTAGCCTTGACAATTGGTGTGTCATGATGTTTATGGAAAATCACCAGAATGGCAATTGTGCTCAAAGAAAAGAAAAGAACTAAAGATGATAAAGCATATCCCAGGGGGTCTTCATAGGCAAGGAAGTGGAGCTTCTTGGGAATGCAGTGGACATTATCCTTGTTGGGGTATTGGTCTTCTGGGCAAGGTGCACAATCAGTTGCATCTGAAATTAAAAATCTTTATATAATCATTCAAGAAACATCTGCCATGAGCATTATCTCACCTTAGGGGTGACATGACTGTCCCTTTTCTGCTATGGCCAGCTCGCAAAGCAAGTGATGGAATGACCTATTGTGCATTTCATGGTGGATCAATTTTCCTTCTTTGTTAATCATCCTAGATTAGTTTATTCAGAGATATGGATCTATTCATCTCCAGTTGGTCTGGACAATTTGTTATGGAAAAAGGCACTGTCTATTCTAGGTTCTAAACTTCATAAACAAAAGGATAGAATCAATATCATGTGAAGTGTTAATACCACTTTATAATGCCTTGGTAAGGTCACACTTGGAATTCTGCATTCGGTTTTGGTCACCCTGATGTAAAAAAAGATGTTAAGACTCTAGAAACAATGCAGAGAAAAGCAACAAAGATGATTAGGGGACTGGAGGTGAAAACATATGCAGAACGGTTGCTGGAATTGGGGATGTCTAGTCTGATGAAAAGAAGGACTAGGGGTGACATGATAGCAGTGTTCTAATATTTGAGGGGCTGCCCCAAAGAAGAGGGAGTCAAGCTATTCTCCAGAGCACCTAAGGCAGGAAAAGATGCAATGGATGGAAACTAAGCAACCTAGAGAGAAGCAACCTGGAACGAAGGAGAAATTTTCTGACAGTGATGACAATGAACCAGTGGAACAACTTGCCTCCAGAAGTTGTGAATGCTCCAACACTGGAAGTTTTAAAGAAGAGTTTGGATAACCATTTGTCTGAAGTGGTGTAGGGTTTCCTGCCTATGCAGGAGGTTGGACTAGAAGACCTCCAAGTCCCTTCCAACTGTGTTATTCTATTCTATTCACTGGACAGTTGCATGACTATTGTAACCCATTTCATATTGGAACTACAAAAATCTGACATAAGTATCAGCCAGAAATCTTGCTCTTTTGTGTGTCTCTGTATCCATTATATTGTGTGCTGAGAATGTCCAAAATGTAACAGAGTAAAACATAAAAAAGTGCACTGAATGTCATGAGAAGGAACAGTCCAGTTGATTACAAGGAAAAGGATATCCAATTGTGCACCAAGTATTCTGAAAAGGTAAAGAAGTGATTTACAGAGGAAACCTCTGTAGCCTGAAACTTTGAAGCCTATCAATTCTATGAACAATGATAAAAATAAATAGTATTTTGATTCACGGAATGGTTCATTAATCCTGGATGGTCTATATTTGAAATATGTTCTACCTGTCAGATCAGAAATTCTCCCATCTGAACAAGGGGTACATAGATAGCAGCAAACCTGCTCGCCCTCTGGAACTCTTCTCCTCTCTCCTGCCTGGCACCTCTTCATGCCACACCTGGCAAAGGGCACCTTCTAAAAAGAAAAGAGAAATGCTTTAGATGACTGTAACAATGGACATGCTTCATTTATCCACTTCCACATTCAATGAAAATAGTTAATCAGAGTCTACCAGCAACCTCGAATAGTTCTTATGGGATACAGATTGGAGCTCAGATTTTGGCATGCAAAGGAAGACTTGTGACATTGAGCTACAGCTTTTATGACATCATAACACATGAGAATCCAACTGAACAGTTTGAAGAAGTACATTCTAAGAAGATTTGGTGTGTATTAGCCAAACAGAAACAGAACAAATTGGTGGTAATTTAGGTAACAATGAAGAATTTAGTTTGTGATATGATTTATTAATGTTTCTGTTTCCATGTAACTGATTTCTTTTATTAATACAATATTTTCATTTAGAATAATAACAGTAGATAGGCTGGGCATAAATTTGAGTTTTACCAATTTTGAATATCTATGAATTACATCTTCTATTACCTGTCCATAGGTATGAATTACATCTTCTATTACCTGTCTCTTGAACTGAATTCAAATATGAGTGCACCCTCCTGCTTCCAGGAGGAAATTCTTCCAGTGCATCATGATAAATAAATAATAATAATCATTGCAATGATCCTTGATTTTTCCGTTTTGGGTGCTGTTTTTAATTCTATCATGAGAATGGTCCTTAGAAATCACTGTTGCCTGCTCTAATGGCCAATTCAGTTACAAGAAGTTCTTTCCAATCCTGACACAAATCTGACCTCAAATGTCTTACATACACAACAAGTTTTTCACCAAATGGCTGTCAAATTTCCTGATTCAATAATTTAATTAGGAAATTCTGAATCCCAGGAGAGAATGAATCTTTTAGCTCACCATTGTAGGCCAGACAATTGCATCAAAGTAAATGGTGACATCCTGGCCTGGGGGAGCCTCGGGATTTATTTGCCCAACATTCAGAAGGACAACTGATCGATTGGGGAGGTGATCCCAGTTGAGAAGGTCATAATGAGCAGATCCCAATCCTTTTTCTGAGATGGAGACTTCTTCTCCAGCACTGTTGTTGAACTGGACATTCATCAAATAAGGAAGAAGCTGAAACAAAAGTGACCTTCAGAAATTGGATAAAATGACTGAAAGCCACACATATGGCATCGTGGCTTCTGCCACTTTGTGGCTTCTCAGACACAAAAAAAGGTGATGTAGATACCAAGCACAGGGTCATCCAAAAGGGACTCAGATGCCTATAAACCAATGCACAATTGTGTCAGGGTTCAGGTGATTGCTCTAATTAAATCATGATTAAAATTTGAGCCAAGCTTCAAAAAACTCAAAAGATTTATTAGGAGAAACATGCCAGCATTAACCTAAATGGAGCCAACTCTGGCATATATAATTCACAGTCACCTGTGACCATGTTTCCCCTCCTTCCTGGGTGTATCATAAATCAGATTATCCAATAAAGAACGTCTGGGTGTCATCAATCACGTTCTCCAATGAAGGATTTTCATAGCCAGAAGATCTAGTCGCACAGCTACAGTATTTTTAAGATAATATTATAATGTACCTCCAGTTTTACTGCTGTACTACACCTTCAGATTTCTCCCCCTTGTTTATGACAACTTGAAAAAAGGCATAGGAATGTTTTATCAGTTGACACAATGTATGAGGAATAAAATGGTGAGCTAGAATTCCAAGTACATGAGGAGAGGTATGGTATTGTTGCAATTACTGAAACTTTGTGGATTAAACCCATAATGGAATATTCAGTTAAGTAGATTTAAATTGTTTAAATGAAACAGACCTAATAAATGAGGAGGTGGAGTTGCAATTTATATAAGAAATAAGAAATAACAACACCTCTACAGAAATAGAGCAGAACAATGAAGAAAACTATCGTGAATTCATTTGGGTCAATATAAAGGAAAAAGGAACCGCATTGCATGGGTGTATACTGCAGACCATCCAACCATACAAAGTAAATAGATGAACTTTTTGCTCGCCAGTTAAATAAGGTATATAGGAAATACTGTAAAATGCAGATTGGGGATGGGTTAGAAAATGGCAAGAGAATACCTGTCCACTCTGGACAAGATCAGATGACCAGGATCAGGGGATTATAATACAAGGGTCTGAAGGAAAAGGCGGATGCAAACTTTGAACCATATCTTCATGATCAGCTGACCAACTACACTCAATGCATTGTCTTATTCATGTTGGTTTGTATGCAGGGGGGCACCCCAAGACTCTGTCTTAGGGCCAGTACACTTCAATACCTTCATCAATGTT
>BLBF01000139.1:713018-748715 GCA_015471245.1 Laticauda colubrina
ATATATAATTATATATATGATTAGTGGGCTGGAGGCTAAAACATGAAGAACATTTGCAGGAATTGAGTATGGCTAGTCTAGAGTAACGAAGAATTAGGGTGACAGGATAATGGTGTTCCAATATTTGAAGGGCTGCCACAAAGATTGGAAATTCAACCTATTGCCCAAAGCATCTGAATGGAAGACAAGAAGCAATTAATGATAACTTATCAAGGAGAGAACCAATCTAGAACTAAGGATAAATTTCCTGACAATGAGCACAATTAATTGGTTGAATGATTTGGTCCCAGAAGCTCTAACACTGGAGGTTTTAAAGTAGAGATTGGATAACTATTTGTCTGAAATGATATAGAGTTTCCTGCTTGAACAGGGCATTGAATAAAAGTCTCCAATGTTCTTTCCAACTCTGTTTTCTATTATGGCCTTTATCTTAGGAGATAGGAGTATGTCTAACATGTTCCTTGGTGAAGAACTGAACAATCAGGAATAGCACTAAATAGTGAGCTATTTCCCCAACACTACAAAGTTCCCCTTTATCATTGGTCTTTGAATCATGGCTATTCAATTCTAGCTTTACCAGAATGAGACCTACACACAAAGATTTTAATGCCACACTTGACATTTTATTGTATGATTTTTCTTCTGTGATACCAGTCCACATACATTTTTAAATTTTTATTTTAGATGTAAAGGAATGATTGAATAATTTCTTTCAAAACAACGTAGAATTGGACTGATTCTCTCTATGTGATTAAAAAAAAGATTACAACACAAGAACCAGATGTGATTACATGGGTCCATGTGGAAGTGATTACCTTGCTTGTCACATCACTGTTCATGAAGGTTCAACATTTAGTTTTTGATTCAGAAAAGTCTGATGATTTTTAGACCAGGAACAAGTTGAATTTGGACTATATACTGAGAGAAACTGAAATGGTTCTAGACATTTGCCCCCTAGGACTTCAATTATCTCCTTGGAGCATCTTGCACCAACACACCCAGATTGTCATCTTGTTTTGGGATAACACCACCTCCATGAAACTCAGGCAACCTTTCAACTCCTTTCAGGACACTATATGAAGATATTTCCTCTATGGATCTTAGCTACAACTTACTTGCAGTTCTCCTCTTTTCCCCGACTCTGCCCATTTTCAACCGATTATACTAAATTCAGATTTTCTTCCACTTATTGTTGTAATTTGCTCTGAAGTACAATAATACAGTAGCATATAGATATTTCATGAATATTTCAGATAACACATATGGGAACTTTCCACTCTAAGATCTATGGACAGAATGCAAAGTGACAGAGTTTACCTGCCAGGACTGAACATTTGAGATTCTCTTTCCAAGTCTCCTCGGGGCTGGTTGTGATCCAGATCCATGCATTGCATGTAATGCATGTGCCAGTGCATAAATGGCATTGTAGACATTGTAACTTTCACCTGTCATCTTTGTTTGAAACTTATAGGTTGGCAGATTCCGTAAATTCTCTTTTCCTGAACAGTATTTTTTCCATTTTATAAAATAGTGACCTGGTTTATGGAACTCACAGTCAAATACCTTTTCCCACCATAGTGGGAGAATCCTATCTCCTTGTGGGTTCAAAGGGTCTAAGGAGAGGAGGAAATTGCTGAAATTTGAAAAATTTCTGCTGTGGTCCCTAAAATGCAGAGACCCATGCAAGTGCTTTAAAGCTCGCCATCTATCATGAAGATGGCTTGCATATGGCTTCCAATATGAAGTAAGGATCCAAACTTTTGGACATGGACTTTGACCAAATGACTTAAAGTTCAGAGTCAAAAGAAATGTTTCAACAATGTCAGGTTCTGCAAAGAAAAGAATAACTTCAACATTAGCCCATATTTTTGAATGTAAAGTGAATTTGAACACTTCTGCATGAGAAAAATCATGTTTCACCCTTTGAGTGAAGGCCTGGCAGATCTCCTTCTCCATGAGCATTGGCCTCAGAGTTGAGAGGAAACGTTCTCCGTTCTCATTCTCAGAGACAATAAACCCAACCCAGTTCCACTCAAAATACAGGAGCATCCGGACTAAACCCACATATTGAGGAAATTCCTTGGGATTAATCCGAAAAGAGGAAGGATAAACTCTTTGGTCTCCCTGAATGAACTCAAAGCCAATGCTGAGCTGGAAAAAAAATGAGAATATTCTTTAAAAGACAAAAGTAAAGATTGATGATGATTTTAGAGGTCCCCATTTTGTAGACCCATTAAGCTGAGTCATTCTGAGACATAAATTCCCCCTTTCTCAGGAAGAACCACCAATTAACATATTTTCTCTGGTTGTAACATGTCAGAATTCAAGGAAACAAACAATAAAGTTGGTACAGGGAATAAACTACAATGAAAGAGCACCTACACTTCTATGAATAACACATTATTCATAGGTACAAAAATATTACATGATGTATCTCTTAGAGAAAGAACCACCAATTAACAGATTTTCCAGTAAAATATAACTTGATACATAAAAAATCAAAATGAGTCTGACTGTAGCATTACTTCTCAAAGTCATATAGTATTGATGTCAAGCTCTTTTGGTGTCATGCTGGACTTTTGTGTTCACTTCTGTAGTTTGTCTACTCCATAACTGTATCTAAATGAGCCCCCTTACCTGTGGAATCTTGAAGATACTGAAGATGGAGGCCATCAGCATTGAGAATTGGGGGTTGTCACCGCCAATGACAGAGAAGACAGTGTCCCTCTGGTCACATTTATAACCTGGAACCATTTGGTCTCGTGTGGAGAGCAGAAAGAGGCTGATCAAAGAAACTCTTTTGTTCCAATTAGCATTGTCATACATGTTGAAACCCAGGGTGATGTTGGGGAGGAGAACCAGATCTTGGTTGATCTCTGTCACTGCAAACACCAGGGCCATGAACATCTGGTAGTTGTTGGGTGTGGGTCTGCAGTGAGAGAAACATTGTGAAACATTACACCAAAGCATGTGATGAAGTTTGCTTTGTCTTCTTTCTTGGTGGGGTTTTCTTTGGAGTTGGAAGTCCCAAATATTAATGGTTTTTTAAAATATGTTTCTTTGTTAAACTTGGATGGCTTTGTGGGAAAGGAGAAAAGTCTGTTCATTCCATAACATGGGCCATTTTATACCCCTCTATCATCCCCAACTTCTCTTTGCTTCACTGCCTGTAACCCTAACCAATTTGTCCTCTAGCAACCAAATCAATGTGGGTCTCTCTTGGAGCAACTTCTTCAGGTCTGGCAACCATTGCTGATCACAAGTCTCCAGTGGGAAACAGCAAACGTGTATTGCAGGATAAATTTAACTTTTTATTAGTTTATCCAAGTATAAAATACAAGGAAAAAGAGATGTGAAAAAAGAGATACAGTGGAAAGGAAGAAAAGGAAAGGAAATGGCACTGACTTCTGACTCACTTTAACACAGTAGAAAATAACATTACAAACCCAACTTTTTTGCTTTTTACACAACAGTGTGGACCATTATTCATAAGCACTGCAGATTCCAAAACTGAATTTTGTGTTTTGCAGTAGCCCACTGTCGAAAAGAGCTGGTCTTTTCCTTGAGTCCATCCATCATGAGTTTCTGTGCAAATTAATACTATAAGTCAACTTTTTCACTAGGCTAATAAAATTCCTAATGTGTTATCCCTCCTCACTCTTTATGTGGTTTATTGTTCTCCTGATGAAGAGTTTGGAAAGAAAAAATAACCTACTTAATCAGTCTTCAATCTGTTTTACTGAAAAAAATCACACATATTTGAACTACACCAGGAAACTGAAACATCATAAGAAGAAATATTTCTGAGCAAACAGAGCAAGCAACCACCTATATATTTGTGCTCCAAAGTAAAACTTACAAATATGAGAGAGAAAACAGATATGGGTCTTTGTTAAAGGGTAAATAAAGTTCCCAATAGAGTCCCAAGTGCAAATTCCCACCAATAATGAGATCACCAGGGCTGTAATAATTTTCCTGAATCTTGTAAGGTTGTGGCAACACACAAAAGTTTTTCATCTTCATTGGAGGCAGGAGAGAGAAGAGCAGCAGCAGCAGCAGCAGGAGAGGCAGCCCAGCCATACTTGTTACCTTCCCTCTCAGATCAGAAATCAAGATTGTAGAGAAGCTGAATTGTGGGCTCTTGAGTTAGCTCTTTGCAATATAAGCAGAAGTGGCCTTTTCTGTCCTCAGGTGGAGAACTCCAAGCATATTTTTTAAAGCAGGTTTTCTTTTGGAAGATTTTTGTATCTTAAAGTCCACTGGGTATACATCAACAACTACTATGCTTCTGATAATTGCAAGGAGATGCAATTGTCTCACTGATTTATCACTCCATTTTGTTTGTGCACTGGAAGGGGAAAAACACTTTGGTGTCTCTTGTTACTAATCCACAGAGCAGGTGGATTTGAGAGTCAAGGTAGAGTTTGGCCTGTTCTATAATGTGTTCAGGTAGTATGAATGCTAATGATTCATGGTGATACAGGACAGAAGTACTCTTGCAAGTGTGAGTAATCAAACCAATGTTTGGATGGAAAAGCTGGTTTATTTATCCGCACATGGCAGGGGAAGTAAAGTTAGTTCCCAGCTTCACACATAGTTCTTAATAAGAGGCAGGAAGATTTCTCAAGATGTTAGGCTCTTCTAAACTCTTCAGGAATGTTATCTAAAAACTAGTTAGAGCCAGAAATATTTGCCTACTGCATTTTTCTTGTGAAGTAGGTTTTCTTCATTGTTAAATGTTGTGGGAAAGATACCATCAGTCTTCATAAGCCTTTTGACCATGTGGTGTAACAATAGATGCACGATATGTAATCAAACAGCAATAATCAAATGTTTATTAAACAGGATGTGCTGGAAGAACTCCCTCCGAATATTTAGATATCCCAACCAACTAAAGGATACTCTCACAGGTATACATCTAAGAAAGGCAGGGGAGACTAATGCATGAATAACAGAAGATGTAAGCACACATATTCTTCAATCAGGGATTTTGAGTTACTGTAAGTTAAAGGGCCTGTCACATTGGCCGACGGCTGCAAATTATTTGTAAAAAGGACACAGCGTGTTAGGGATAACATTGTTTACCCTAACTGGTTGAGGTAAAATAATAACTATGAATCATAGTTTTGTATGTTAAAGTGTCTGCAACTTTAACTGTGGGATAGTAATTAAGGGAGTGGTTGTGAAAGCACTTTAAAAGAAGCAAGACTACATCTTGCTCTCTCTCTGGCTTTGATGATCCCTGATTACTGATTGGAATCAAGACTGCATTGATCGAACGGGAGAGAGAACAAAGGACTAATTTGTAAGTGAACTGACATAGGATATTCTACATGGACTTTGCTAATTGAATATCCCTGAATGGACTGACTACATGATACATGACTATTGGACTGTTATTTTGACTATGCTATGAACTTATAATGGAATAAACTATATTCTTGATAGCACAAGCGTATCTGTTATTTTTACTGTATGTTAATAAACATACAAGCTTAGCTCACTCATTTATCTGTGTGCCTATCTGACTAACGCTGCACATTCTGTTTAGCTTGTCTCCCTAACCCTGGTTGGGGAACCCAGGCTTAACACAGCGGATGAGAAAATGTTCCATCCATTGTTATCTGCTCTCAAAAGTGCCCCGAATTTGCATAAATAGAGCGGACAACAATGGAAAGGAATGGATGGGGGGAGGACGTAGCCAGGATGGAAAGCGGATGCTCCACGGAAGCCTAGCAGATGGAAGCAGTTGGGAGTGGATGATACATCCGCAGGGCTTCCGGGGGAGCACAGTGAAGTGGACGCGCAGCGGAAGGAACAGATGCAGAGCGGATGCCGAGCAGATGACGCGGATGCATCACAGATGCAGAGTGGAAGCCTAGCGGAAGCCTAGCGGATGCCTAGCAGATGCAGAGCATTCACTGCACATGCGGGGAGGATGCATTGTGTCAGCCCTTCAGATATCAAGGGAAGCAGCTCGCAAGAAGGGCACCATTCAGAGGAAAGACCTGCTGCCAGACACAACTCCAGCCAGCCAGCCAGCCAGCCAGCCAACAAGCATGGGGAAGAAGAAGAAGCCTGTGGCATCTGCTGCCAGCCCTGGCAAGAGGGACAGGGCCACCATCCCACCCCCTGTCCCTGACTCTGATTCTGCTGGGGTGTCTGCTGCTACTGCTGACTCTGCTGGTGCTGGGGCTTCTGCTGGTGCTGCTCCTGGTGCTGGGGCTTCTGCTGGGGCGTACTTTGCTGGTGTTGGGGCTTCTGTTGGTGCTTACTCTGCTGGTGCTGCTCCTGGTGCTCCTGGTCCAGCTGATGCTGCTGGTGCTCCTGGTCCTGCTGGTCCTGCTGATGCTCCTGATCCTGCTGGTGCTCCTGGTGCTCCTGGTCCTGCTGGTGCTGCTGATCCTGGTGCTGCTGGTGCTGCTGATCCAGGTGCTGCTGATCCTGGTGCTGCTGCTGCTGCTGGTCCTGCTGGTCCTGCTTTTGCTGCTACTCTTGTTGTTGCTGCTGCTGCTGGTGGTGGTGTGGTGAAGCAGCCCCTACAACCTCGAAGCCCCTCTGATGAGGGCCCATATGGCCCTGCCAGAGGGAGGAAGAGGCATAAGTGTGAATGGGAGAGGAGGCAATAGTCCATCGAAGAGGAACATGAGGAGGAGGTGCTGGAATGGCTGAGGGAGAACGAGTATCTTTGGCGGAAGGGACACAGGCTCTATCAAGACACCAAAAGGAAGCAGGCTCCTTGGAGAGAGAAGGTGGAGAGCCTGAGCTACACTTCAGAGGTGCTCCTCGGCTGGAAGAAGCACATGCACACCTGGTACGGGAAGCTGCACCTCAAGAAATCTGGCCAGGCCACGGTCAAGCTGATGGACCGAGAGTCCTACGTGATGGCCAAGTGCAGCTTCTTGGAGGGTGAGGTCCGCCACCGAGGAGCAGCCCCTCTGAGAACCCTCTCTCTCAGGCAGCCCGCAGAGAGCCAGTCCTCTTCTGGCCAAGAGTCAGCTCCTGTGTCCAGGCAGGTATCTGTGGAGCGTGCCATGATGGAGAACCCCCCGACAGCTGCACTCCTCGTGGCGGAGCACGTGGAGGACCCCCTGATGCAGTGGGAGCAAGAAGAGGGCACTTCCACCAGAGACCAACCCACATCCACCTTCAGGTCCACCTCCACAGAAAGCAGGCAGAGGGGCAGATCCGAGGGGCAGAGCCACACTGTCCTGCTGGAGATCAGGGACACCATCAAAAGCAGCATAGATCTCCTCTCTCAGCTGGTACACACCAACGTCCCATCCTCCAACCGCAAGCCCTTCATCACGTACATCAACCAGACCCTCTTGAACATGTCCGAATCACATTACCAGGGGATCAAGGACAGGATCACCGGTCTTCTGCACAACCCTCCAGACCCAGCTGAACCTGCTCCCACCCAGTCCAAGTCTGCTCCTCCACCCCAGGTGAAATCACTGCCCTTCCAAGGCTAGCCACAGGCCCTCACCTACCAAGGCTACAGCTACCAGGAGCTCCAACAACACAGGCAGCCCTTCCCATTCCAGGCACAGGTACATCGAATGCCCCCGGTGCCACCGATGCTGCTGATGCCACTGATGCCACCAATGCCACAGATGCCAGCCACGCCACCGATGCCAGCCATGCCACCGATACCAGCCATGCCACCGATGCCACCCATGCCACAGATGCCACCACCGCTTCACCTCGCTCACCTGCAGACCAGACATCCCCAGTACACTCCTCCTTCCTCCATCCCACAGCCAAGCCCGGCCTCAGAACATCTGTCATCGGTATTGGGGCTGACACCCCATGTCCTGGAGGAAGGGGCTCTCAACATCACAGGACTGAGCCAGCTCTCTGAGAGCTTCCTGCACATACCATCTCCTTTTGTCCTCTCAGGGCCAGGCACCCCAATGGCGCCTCAGACCAGCACTCCAGCAACAGCCACCTCCACAGCACCTGGACCCTTCACCTCTGAGACTATAGGCACGCCTCAGAGTGATTGATAAGAGTGCCAGAGACTGGGTGGCTACCTGTTGACTTTATCTTTGCTTGGGACACTTGGGTCATTTTTATTTTACAACTTGTTATTAATAAAGATTATCTTTGCATCACACACTTGCTTCATTTATTTTATTAAATAAAATCTTGCTGGAAACTTTTAGAAATGGTTTAAGCCATTTGCATGCTTGTGGGATGGGTAAGGATAGCAGTGGGATGAGCAGGGATACCTTTGGGATGGGTAATAGCTGTGGGATAGATTAACCTCCAGTGCAAGCATAGTGGGACTGTATGGTCCACCCTCCCAGGTGCCACACCTATAGCCCTTTATTATCAACAACAATGTAATCATTGATCCACACATTTCAACATAAACAAAACTCTTTATTAAATGCCCTGTTCATTGTAGGCTCACTCAACATACATGGCCCAATCTCATCAGTGTGATGAGACAGGCTGAAGGAAGCATCCATTAAGCATCTATCATCCTGTCTTGCCACTCCACTGCTCCAACTGGGGAGTTACACCAGTGTTTCAGTCGGTTGTGCTGCTTCTTCTCTTCACGTGAAGCTCTATTGGGGCGTTGCACGTCCACAGTGTCTATCAGGTTTCGCCCTTGCCTCCATTCACCAGGCTCCATGTTCCCATTGCCTTGTTGAAGGTCCACGAGCCTGTTCTGCAACACTGGGTAGCGGGTGCTCATGAGATTGTGCAGGATGCAGCAAAATTCCACGATGTTCCTCGCGGTCTGTGGGCGATGCTGCCTGGTGGTGAAAAGTACCTGGAACCTGTTGGCCAGGATGCCAAATGCATTCTCCACCACCCGCCTTGCCCTGGACAGCCTGTAGTTGAAGATCCTCTCTTCATGGGTGAGGAGTCTGGAAGTGTAGGGCTTCATGAGGTAGGTTCTGAGGGAGAAGGCGTCATTCCCCACGATGAAGTAGAGCACATCTTGCGTGTCGTTGGGCAGGGGGTCTGGATCTGGGAAGCCCATGATGAGGTTGTGTTCCAGCCCCTCCTTGAGGTGACTGGCATTGTATATCTGGGCATCTGAAGCTGACTCGTTGCCTGAAGTATCGATGTACATGAACTTGTAGTCAGCATCGACCATGGCGAAGAGGATGATGCTGAAGAAGCCCTTGTAGTTGAAATAATTGGACCCTGAGTTGCATGGAGCTTTGCAGGCCACGTGCTTGCCATCGATGGCTCCAACGGTGTGGGGGAAGTTTCACTTCTGATACCACTGCTCTGCAACTTTCCTCCAGCCTTCTTCAGTGGAGGGGCACTGGAGGAGCTCCTTCAGGTATTCTTCGATGATGGCCTGCACCACTTCTCTGACCACAATGCTGATGGTGTTGTGTGGCACCCTCCAGCCGTACTGCATGCTCCTGTACATGGTTCCTGAGGCCAGGTGGCGCAGAGTCAGTGCCACCTTCAGTCCAGGGTCCAGGCTGGGCCAAAAGTTGGTGCTCTGCTTGGTCAACCTGGGTCTCAGCCGCTGCACAACTTCATCAAACATGGCAGGTGGCATCCTCATGAAGTTCTAGAATGCACGAAGGTCTTTGTTCCTCAGCTCCACCATCAGCTTGTCATAGAGTCCATATCGGCTTGTCTCACGATCCATCTTCGGACCCAGACAGTTTTTTGGACGCCTCCTTTTCTTCACGTAGAACAGTTGAAAGAGCCTGTAGATGGCTTCGCACTGTTGTAGAATGATGGTGGCTACCAAAAGGACTTTGTTACGATCCATGGTGGAGATGACTGGATGCTGTGGAAGAGCAAGAGCAAGATGAAGGCTGGAGAGGTCTGCACCGCAGGGCTGCTGGACTGAAAGTGAGATCCAGGTGAGTTCCTCCCCCTTTTTATAGGAAATATAGGTTTTCCGCTCGATGTCCTTTTGCATCCTCTAGGCATCCTGCAGACATCCTAAATATCTGAGATACATCCCCTATGCGAATGTTTTTTCAGTTTTGATGCTTTGTATGCGAGCTTCATCCACTTTCATCCTTTCTCCATCCGTACTACTAATGCTGCGTATCCATTCCGCGTCCGTTTCACTTCCTCCCTGTGTCCATTTTCTGCTGGAGTGGATGCAAGTTGCGAGGATGCGCAGCGGATGCCTAGCGGATATAGCGGACGCATAACGGATGATGACGGATGTAGAACGGATGTTCCCCGTATGCGTTGCAAATGCAGAACAGACACGTTGGATACAGCTCAAAACTTTTTGAGCAAATGAAATCACACTAGATGGATGCTGGACGGATAGACAGGATGAAAAACGGACACAGTGAGTACAGAACAGAAGCATCATATTAACCAATGGATGGCAAGTGTTTCTCTCTGTTTTACATCCTCTTTCCATCCATTGGTGCAGTGTGACATGGGCTTAAGCCCCTGTCCTACTGCACTAACGGATGCAAAGAGGATGTAAAACATTAAAAAAAGCTTGCCATCCATTGGAAATGCTATGCATCCATTGTGTACTCATTGCATACGTGTTTCATATGCTCTATCCGTCATGCATCCGTCCACTGTGATTTAATCCACACAAGAAGTTTTGAGGTGCACAAAACTTTGTGAATGGATGAACTTTCATCTGTGTATGATGTAAATCCGTGACATCCGAGCAATAAATGTTCTATGTCCGTTTATCATTCATTTCCATTAAACGTCCGCTGTACCCTCTCTGCATTCTCTGGGCATCCCCTCAACTCACATCCGCTGCAGCTCAAAATGGAAAGAGGGAGGAAACAAAAGGAACATGGAATGTCTACACAGCGTTAATAGCACAGAAATAGAAAGGATGTGCAGTGAACGGTTTGCATCCGATATACATCCGCTAGGCTTCCTATGAACATCCGTTTAATATCCCCGCTACATACTTCCCATGTCCGTTCTTTTACGTTGTATTCCGTTCTGTTTATGCAAATTTTCACCACTTTTTGGAGCGGATGACAACGGATGGAGCCACCCCCAAAATTTTACTCATCCGCTGTGTCCTTTATGCAAACGTTTTGCATCTGTCAGCCAGTGGGACCTAGCCTTAAGGGATTTCAATTTGCTTCCTGTTCCAGTTTTCCTTCAGAAACCCAAAGTGAGTAATAAAACAATAAAATATAGGTCTGGGAGGAAAATCATCTTCCATTAATCAAGAGGAGGAAGCAAAATGCCAGACACCAAAAGTGAAAATAAAATTTATTGCATAGCCACGGGACTGTTGTACTAAGATAATAGTCTGTGGCATTAGGTCTGTATATTTCAGTTTGAGTTAACTGATTGCATACAATGGAGAACTGATTTTTTTGCCACATAAGAGATACACAATTTCAGTGGTCACTCTTGGCCTCTATCTCCAAACAGAGATGCAGTAAATAGAATGAGGAACAGTTGGGAATTAATATCCACATATTTAATAGAAAAGTCTTCTTCTATCTTCATTACAGGGGTCTCACTGGGAACAAGAAGAAGAATGAAGAATAAAAGGATATCTTCATCTGATGCAGATTCAGATAGATACAGATACAGATAATCAGAGTTGGAAGGGACCTTGTAGGACATCTAGTCCAACCCCTCCCCCACCACAGACCGTGAGGAACATCATGGAAGCTTGATGCATCCTCCACAATCTCATGCGCACCCGCTACCCAGTGTTTAGAACAGGCTCGTGGACCTCCAACAAGGCAATGGGGACATGGAGCCTGGTGAATGAAAGCAAGGACAAAACCTGATAGACAATGTGGATGTGCCAGGCCCCAACAGAGCTTCATGTGAAGGGAAGAAGCAGCGCAACCGACTGAAACACTGGTGCAACTCCCCAGCTGGAGCAGTGGAGTGGCAAGACAGGATGATAGATGCTTAATGGATGCTTCCTTCAGCCTGTCTCATCACACTGATGAGATTGTGCCATGTATGTTGAGTGGCCCTACAATGAACAGGGCATTTAATAAAGAGTTGTGTTTGTGTTGATGAATGATTACATTGTTATTGATAATAAAGGGCCATAGGTGTGGCACCTGGGAGAATGGACCATACAGTCCCACTATGCTTGCACTGGAGGTTTATCTATCCCACAGCTATTACCCATCCCACAGGTATCCTAACCCATCCCACAGCTATTACCCATCCCACAGGTATCCCTGCCCATCCCACAGGTATCCTTGCCAATCCCACAAGCATGCAAAGGCTTAAACTATTTCTAAAAGTTTCCACCAAGACTTTATTGACTAAAAGAACTGAAGCAAGTGTGTGAAGCAAAGATAATATTTATTAATAAAACACTGTAAAAGCAAAATGACCCAAGTAAAGTGTCCCAAGCAAACATAAAGTCAACAGGTAGCAACCCAGTCTCTGGCACTCTTCTTAGTCATTCTGAGGTGTGCCAATAGTCTCAGGGGAGAAGGGTCCAGGTGCTGTGGGGGTGGCTGCTGCTGGAGTGCTGGTCTGAGGCACCATTGGGGTGCCTGGCCCAGAGAGGACAACAGGGATGGTGTGTGGAGGAAGCTCTCAGAGAACTGGCTCAGTCCTGTGATGTTGAGAGCCCCTTTCTCCAGGACATGGGGTGTCAGTCCCAAGACCAATGACAGATATTCTGAGGCTGGGCTTGGCTGTGGGGTGGAGGAAGGAGGAGTGTAGTGAGGCTGTCTGTTCTGCAGGTGAGCGAGGTGAGGTGTGGGTGGAATCTGTGGCATGGGTGGCATCTGTGGCATTGGTGGCATCTGTGACATTGGTGGCATCTGTGGCGTCGGTGGCATCTGTGGCATCGGTGGCATCTGTGGTGTCGGGGACATCTGTGGCGTCGGTGGCATCGGTAGCACCGGTGGCATACAATGAACATGTGCCTGGAGTGGGAAGGGCTGCCTGTGCTGCTGGAACTCCTGGTAGCCATAGCCTTGGTAGGTGAGGGCTTTTGGAAAGCCTTGGAAGGGCTGTGACATCACCTGGGGTGGAGGAGCAGACCTGGACTGGGTCGGAGCAGGTTCAACTGGGCCTGGAGGGTTGTGCAGAAGACCGGTTATCCTCTCCTTTATCACCTGGTACTGTGATTCGGACATGTCCATGAGGGTCTGGTTGACGTCGGTGAGAAAGGGCTTGCAGTTGGAGGATGTGTACCAGCTGAAAGAGGAGACCTACACTGCTTTTGATGGTGTCCCTGATCTCCAGCAGGACAGTGTGGCTCTGTCCCTCCGGTCTGGCTTTCTGTCTGCTTTCTATGGAGGTGCAGCTGGGGGTGGATGTGGTTTGGTCTCTGGTGGAAGTGCCCTCTCCTTGCTCCCACTACATCAGGGGTTCCTCCACACGCTCTGCCATGGGGAGTGCAGCTGTTGGGGGGGTCTCCGTCATGGCACGCTTCACAGATACCTTCCTGGACACAGGAGCTGACTCTTGGCCAGAAGAAGACTGGCTCTCTGTGGGCTGCCTGAGAGAGAGGGTTGTCAGAGGGGCTACTCCTCGGTGGCGGATCTCACCCTCCAAGAAGCTGCACTTGGCCATCACATAGGTCTCCCAGTCGGTAAGCTTGACCGTGGCCTGGCCAGATTTCTTGAGGTGCAGCTTCCTGTACCAGGTGTGCATGTGCTTCCAACAGCCGAGGAGGACCTACGAAGTGTAGCCCAGGCTCTCCGCCTTCTCTCTCCAAGCAGCCTGCTTCCTTTTGGTGTCTCGATAGAGCCTGTGTCCCTTCCTGCATAGATACTCATTCTCCTTCAGCCATTCGAGCACCTCATCCTCATGTTCCTCTTCGATGGAGTATTGCCTCCACCAGCAGCACCAGCAGCACCAGCAGCACCAGCAGCACCAGCAGCACCAGCAGCACCAGCAGCACCAGCAGCTCCAGCAGGGCCAGGATCAGCAGCAGCAGAGTAAGCACCAGCAGGACCAGGATCAGCAGCAGCAGAGTAAGCACCAGCAGCACCAGCAGCACCAGCAGGACTAGGAGCACCAGTAGCACCAGCAGCACCAGCAAGGACCAGGAGCACCAGCAGGACCAGGAGCAGCACCAGCAGAGTAAGCACCAGCAGAAGCAGAAGCACCAGGAGCAGCGCCAGAAGAGTAAGCATCAGCAGAAGCCCCAGCACGAGGAGCAGTGCTAGCGGAAGCCCCAGCACCAGAAGAGTCAGCCCGAGCAGCAGAAGCCCCAGCAAAAGCAGAGTCAGGGGCAGGGGGTGGGATGGTGGCCCTGTCCTTCTTACCAGGGCTGGCAGCAGATGGCACAGGCTTCCTCCTCTTCCCCATGGTTGTTGGCTGGAGCTGTGCCTGACAGTAGGTCTTTCCTCTGAATGATGACCTGCTTGCGAGCTTCATCCTTTTATATCCGCGGGGCTGATGCAATGCATCCTCCCCGCATGTGCAGTGACCGCTTTGAATCCACTAGGCATCCTCTAGGCATCCGCTAGGCATCCATGATGCATCTGCATCATCCGCTAGGCATCCACTCTGCATCCACTCCTTCTGCTGCGCGTCCACTTCACTGTGCTCCCCCGTAAGCCCTGCGGATGTGCCATCCGCTTCCATCTGCTAGGCTTCCTACGAACGTCTGCTTTACATCCCCACTACATCCTCCCCATGTCTGTTCCTTTCCATTGTTGTCCGCTCTGCTTGTGCAAATTTGGGGCACTTTTGAGAGCAGATAACAACGGATGGAAAATTTTCTCATCCGCTGTGTCCTTTTTACATACGTTTTGCATTTGTCGGCCGATGTGACAGCCCATTTAGAAGATCCACCAGTTAAAACATTTTCCCTGGTTGTGACATGTCAGAATCCAAGGAAACAAACCACAAATCTGGCACAGGGAATAAAGTGCAACGAAAGAGTAGGTTTTATAAAATATTTATTTATTTATTTTTATTTTATTTAGTTTGTCAATTGCTTACAAGATAATAGGCATAAGTAAAAACATAGTTTTGAATACATGGAATCAGGTAAGAAAAATAAAAGAAACAATCGGACAGGGATGGTAGGCACGTTGGTGCACTTATGCATGCCCCCTACAGATCACTTAGGAAAGAGGTGAGGTCAGTAGTAGACAATCTAAGGTTAAAAGTTTTTGAGGTTTGGGGAAGAAACCACAGTCAGGTAGAGTATTCCAGACATTGACCACTCATTTGCTGAAGTTGTATTTCATGCAATCAAGTTTGTTGCAATTAACTTGGAGTTTTTATCTATTGTGTGCTCTTGTGTTGCTATGGTTGAAGCTGAAGTATTCATTGACAGGTAGGACATTGCAATGTATGATTTTATATACTATACTTAGATCGAACCAAAGGCAGCAGCGTTCCAGGTTTCTAGGTCTAGAATTTCAAGTCTGGTGGCATAAGGTATTTTGCAACAAATAGAGGAATGGAGAACTCTTCTTGTGAAATATTTCTGGACTTTCTCAACTGTATTAATATCAGAAACATAATGTGGGTTCCAGATTGATGATCTGTATTCAGGTATTGGTCTAGCAAATGTTTTGTATGCTCCAGTTAGTAGTGTAATATTACCAGAGAAAAAGCTACATAAGATTAGGTTAACAACTCTTAATGCCTTTTTGGCTATGTAATGGGCTCTAGTACTTAGATCATTAGAGATGAGTATTCCATGATCCTTGACAGAGTTTGGATCATCAACAAGGTCTTGACTATTTAGCCTGTATTTTATTTTCTGATTTTTTTTACCAATATGTAAGATAGAGCATTTATTTGTTGAGATTTGAAGTTGCCATTTGTTTGACCATTCTGATATATAGTTGAGGTCTTTTTGAAGGACAGCAGTATTGTCTATGGTGTTGAATGGCTTTACATTGTCAGCGAAGAGAACACAGCTGCTCTTAATATGATCACAGAGGTCATTTATGTTGAGAATGAAGAGAGTTGGCCTTAAAATACTACCTTGGGGGACAATACTGTCAACAAGTACAGAATTTGATAGGACACTCCCAATTTTGACCATTTGTTGTCTGTTTGACAGGAATGCTTCTGTCCAGTTATGCAGTTGTCCAGAGATACCATAAGATTTTATTTTTATGAGTAGATTGTCGTGTACCACTGAATCAAACATTTTACAGAAGTATATGTAGATTGTGTCCATTGCTTTGCCCTGATCAAGTTGTGTAGTCCATGTTTTTGCAGTGTAAGAGTTGCAGATTACATGATAGCTTTTTTCTGAAACCAAATTGTTTATTAGAGAGTAGATTGTTTATTTCTAAGAGGAGGATGGTGGATTGGTTAAGCCCATGTCACATTGCACCAACAGATGCAAAGAGGATGTAAAATGGACAAAAAAGCTTGCCATCCGTTGGAAAACGCGATGCACACCCGTTGTGTACTCAGTGCGTATGTCTTCCATATGCTCTATCTGTCGAGCATCCGTCTACTGCAATTTCATCCGCTCAAAATGTTTTGAGCTGCACAAAACATTTTGAGCGGATAAACTTTCTGCCGCGTACGATCTACATCCGCGACACACACGGGCAACAAACGTTCTACGTCCGTGGTCATCCATTACACGTCCAATGTATCCTCTTGGCATCCTCTGGACATCCTCGCAACTCACATCCACTGCAGCTGCAAATGGAAAGAGGGAGGAAGTAAAAGGTACGCGGAACGTCCACACAGCGTTAGTAGCATGGACATAGAAAGGATGAAAGCGGATGCAGCTCGATATAAAGCATTAAAATGGACAAAACGTTCGTATATGGGACGTATCTCGGATATTTAGGATGTCTGGAGGATGTCTAGAGTATGTGAAAGGACACCTAGCGGAAAACCGACATTTCCTATAAACAGGGGAGGAAATCACCTGGATCTCACTATCAGTCCAACAGCCCTGGTGTGCAGACCTCTTCCGCCTTGCTCTTGCTCTTCCACATCATCCATTGATGTCCACCATGGATCATCGCACACTCCTTTTGGTAGCCACCATCATTCAACACCAGAACCAAGCCCTCTTCAGACTGTTTCACCTTTTCTATGCAAGGAGAAGAAGGAGACGTCCAAAAGCTGTCTGGGTCCGAAGATGGATCGGGAGAAGAGCGGAGTTTGGACTCTATGAGAAGCTGATGGTGGAGCTGAGGAATGAAGACACTCATGCATTCCAGCACTTCATGAGGATGCCACCAGCCATGTTTGATGAAGTTCTGGAGCGTCTGAGACCCAGGTTGACCAAGCCAAGCACCAACTTCCATCCCAGCCTGGACCCTGGACTGAAGGTGGCACTGACTCTGTGCCACCTGTCCTCTGAGACCACATCCAGAAACATGCAGTATACCTGGAGGGTGCCACACAACACCATCAGCATTGTGGTCAAAGAAGTGGTGCAGGCCATCATCGAAGAATACCTGGAGGAGGTCCTCCAGTGTCCCACCACTGAAGAAGGCTGGAGGAAAGTTGCAGAGCAGTGGTATCAGAGGTGGAACTTTCCACAAACCGTTGGAGCCATAATTAGGAAGCACGTGGCATGCAAAGCTCCACGCAACTCAGGGTCCAATTATTTCAACTACAAGGGCTTCTTCAGTATCATCCTCTTTGCCATGGTTGATGCTAACTACAAGTTCATGTACATCGATGCTTCAGGCAACGGGTCAGCTTCAGATGCCCAGATATACAACGCCAGTGACCTCAAGGATGGGCTGGAATGCAACCTCATCATGGGTTTCCCAAATCCAGAACCCCTACCCAACGACACACAAGATGTGCCCTACTTAATCGTGGAGAATGATGCCTTCTCCCTCAGAACCTACCTCATGAAGCCCTATAGTTCTAGATACCTCACCCGTGAAGAGAGGATCTTCAATGACAGGCTGTCCAGGGCAAGTCGGGTGGTGGAGAATGCCTTTGGCATCCTGGCACAACAGGTTCCAGGTTCTTCTCACCACCATGCAGCATCGCCCACAGACTGTGAGGAGCATCGTGGAAGCTTGCTGCATCCTGCACAATCTCATGCGCACCCGCTACCCAGTGTTGCAGAACAGGCTCGTGGACTGCCAACAAGGCAATGGGGACATGGAGCCTGGTGAATGAAGGCAAGGACTAAACCTGATAGACACTGTGGATGTGCAAGGCCCCAACAGAGCTTCACATGAAGGGAAGAAGCAGCGCAACCTCCTGAAACACTGGTGCAACTCCCCAGCTGGAGCAGTGGAGTGGCAAGACAGGATGGTAGATGCTTAATGGATGCTTCCTTCAGCTTGTCTCATAACACTGATGAGATTGTGCCATGTATGTTGAGTGGCCTTACAATGAATAGGGCATTATTAAAGAGTTTTGTTTATGTTGAAATGTGTTGATCAATTGATTAAATTGTTATTGATAATAAAGGGCCATATTTGTGGCAGCTGGGAAGGTGAACCATACAGTCCCACTATGCTTGCACTGGAGGTTTACCTCTCCCACAGCTATCCTTACCCATTCCACAACTATCCTTATCCCACAGCTATTCTTATCAATACCACAGCTATCCTTACCCATCCTACAGCTATCCATCCCACAGCTATCCTTACCAACCCCACAGCTATCCTTACCCATCCCACAGCTATCCATCCCACAGCTAACCTTACCCATCCCACAGCTATCCATCCCACAGCTATCCTTACCTATCCCACAAGGATGCAAAGGTTTAACCATTTTTTCAAAGTTTTCCCCAACACTTTGTTCAGTAAAAAAATTAATACTGTGTGAAGCAAAGATAACCTTGATTAAAAACAAATTGTATGAATTTATTAAAAAGCAAAATGACCCAAGTAAAGGCCCAGTCACACTGGCCGACAGATGCAAAATGTTTGTAAAAAGGACACAGCGGATGAGAAAAATGTTCCATCCGTTGTTATCCGCTCTCAAAAGGGGCAAAAATATGCATAACCAGAGCGGACAACATGGAAAGGAACGGACGGGGGGAGAACTCAGGGCGGATGGAAAGCGGATGCTCCATGGAAGCCTTGTGGATAGAAGCAGATAAGAGTGGATGGCACATCCACAAGGCTTACGGGGGAGCACAGCAAAGCGGACGCGAAACGGATACAGCGGATGCAGAGCAGACGCCGAATGGATGAAGCGGATGCACAGTGGATGCCGAGTGGATGAAGCAGATGCAGAGAGGAAGCCTAGTGGATGCCTAGTGGAAGCCTAGCGGATGCCTAGCGGATGCCTAGCATTCAATGCGCATGCGGTGAGGATGCATTGCGTCAGCCCCGCAGATATAAAGGGAAGCAGCTCCCAAGCAGGTCACCATTCAGAGGAAAGACCTGCTTCCAGACACATCGACTGCCTGCCCACCTGCCTGCCAGCCTTCCTGCCTGCCAGCCTTCCTACCTGCCAGCCTGCCTGCCTGCCTACCTGCCAGCCTTGCTGCCAGCCTGCCTGGCTGGCTGCCTGCCAGCCTGCCTGCCAGCCTGCTTGTCAGCCAGCAACCCCACAACCATGGGGAAGAAGAGAAAGCCTCAGCCATCTGCTGCCAGCCCTCCCACCCCCTGGCCCTCACTCTGCTTCTGCTGGGGCTTCTGCAGCATAGGCTCACTCTTCTCGGGATGGGGCTTCTGCTGCTTCTGGTTCTGGAGGAGCCGCTCCTGCTGTTATGGCGGTGGTGCTTCTGCTTGTGCTTACTCTGCTGATTCTACTTCTGGCGGGGGTGCTTCTGCCGGTGCTTACTCTGCTGATGCTGCTTCTGGTGGTGGTGCTTCTGCTGGTGCTTACTCTGCTGAAGCTGCTTCTGGCATTGGTGCTTCTGCTGGTGCTTACTCTGCTGATGCTGCTTCTGGCGGTGGTGCTTCTGCTGGTGCTTACTCTGCTGAAGCTGCTCCTCGTCCTGCTGGTCCTGCTGGTGCTCCTGGTCCTGCTGGTGCTCCTGGTCCTGCTGGTGCTCCTGGTCCTGCTGGCGCTGCTGGTGCTGCTGGCATTGCTAGTGCTGACTCTGCTGCTGATGATCTTGGTCCTGCTGGTGCTGCTGGTGCTGCTGGCGCTGCTGGTGCTTACTCTGATGATGATGATCCTGGTCCTGCTGGTGCTGCTGGTCCTGCTGGTGCTGCTGCTGGTGGTGGTGTGGAGGAGCAGCCCCTACAACCTCGAAGCCCCTCTGATGAGGGCCCATGTGGTCCTGCCATAGGGAGGAAGAGGCAGATGCAAGAACAGGAGAGGAGGCAATACAACATCAAGGAGGAACATGAGGATGAGATGCTGGAGTGGCTGAGAGAATGAGTATCTATGGCAGAAGGGACACAGGCTCTATAGGGACACCAAAAGGAAGCAGGCTGCTTGGAGAGAGAAGGCGGAGAGCCTGGGAGGTGCTTCGGAGGTGCTCCTCGGCTGGTGGAAACATATGCACATCTGGTACGGGAAGCTGCACCTCAAGAAATCTGGCCAGGCTGCGGTCAGGCTGACGGACAGAGAGACCTACATCATGGCCAAGTGCAGCTTCCTGGAGGGTGAGATCCGCCACCGAGGAGCAGCCCCTCTCACAACCCTCTCTCTCAGGCAGCCTGCTGAGAGCCAGTCCTCTTCCGGCAGAGAGTCAGCTCCTGTCTCCAGGCAGGTGTCTGTGGAGCGTACCATGACGCAGAACCCCCCGACAGCTGTTCTAACCATGGCAGAGCACGTGGAGGACCCCATGGCACAGTGGGAGCAAGGAGAGGGCACTTCCACCAGAGAACAACCCACATCCACCCCCAGCTCCACCTCCACAGAAAGGCAGAGAGCCAGACAGGAGGGACAGAGCCACACTGTCCTGCTGGAGATAAGAGACACCATCAGGAGCGGCATAGATATCCTCTCTCAGCTGGTACACACTGACTCCTCATCCTCCAACTGCAAGTCCTTCCTCACCTATGTGAACCAGACCCTCACGGACATGGCGGAACCCCAGTACCAGGTGGTGAAGGACAGGATCACCGATCTGCTTCATAACCCTCCAGATCCAGATAAACCTGCTACCACCCAGTCCAGGTCTGCTCCTCCACCCTAAGTGATGTCCCTCCCATTCCAAGGCTTTCCACAGGCCCTCACCTACCAGGGCTACGGCTTCCAGGAGGTCCAGCAGCACAGGACTCAGCCCTTCCCAGTCCAGGCACAGGTTCATTGGATGACAACGTTGCCACCGATTCCACTGATGCCACCGATGTCACCTACGCCAATGATGCCACCAATGCCACTGATGCAACCCACGCCACCGATGCCACCCACGTCAGTCCTCACCCAGCTGCAGACCAGACAGCCCCACTACACTGCTCCTTCCTCCACCCCACAGCCAAGCCCAGTCTCAGTACATCTGTCATCAGGACTGGGGCTGACACCCCATGGCATGGAGGAAGGAGCTCTCAACATCACGGGGCTGAGCCAGCTGTCTGAGAGCTTCCTCAACACACCGTCCCCTGTTGTCCTCTCGGGGCCAGGCACCCCAGTGGCGCTTCAGACCAGCACTCCAGCAGCAGCCACCTCCACAGCACCTGGACCCTTCACCCCTGAGACTGGGCTCACGTCTGAGTGACAGAGAAGAGTGCCAGATACTGGGTGGCTACCTGTAGACTTTATTTGGACACTTGACTTGGGTCATTTTTCTTTTGCAGCTTGTTATCAATAAAGATTATCTTTGCTTCACACACTTGCTTCTTTTATTTTTGTAAATAAAGTCTTGGTGGAAACTTTTAGAAATGGTTTAAGCCTTTGCATACTTGTGGGATGGGTTAGGATAGCAGTGGGATGGGCAGGGATACCTTTGGGATGGGTAAGGATAGCAGTGGGATGGGCAGGGAAACCTTTGGGATGGGTTAAGATAGCTGTGGGATGGGCAGGGATACCTTTGGCATGGGTTAAGATAGCTGTGGGATAGGTAAACCTCCAGTGCAAGCATCGTGGGACTGTATGGTCCACCCTCCCAGCTGTCACACATGTGGCCCTTTATTATCAATAACAATGTAATCATTCATCAACACAAACACAACTCTTTATTAAATGCCCTGTTCATTTTTGGGCCACTCAACATACATGGCACAATCTCATCAGTGTGATGAGACAGGCTGAAGGAAGCATCCATTAAGCATCTATCATCCTGTCTTGCCACTCCACTGCTCCAGCTGGGCAGTTGCACCAGTGTTTCAGGAGGTTGAGCTGCTTCTTCCCTTCACGTGAGGCTCTGTTGGGGCCTTGCACATCCTCAGTGTCTATCAGGTTTCACCCTTGTCTATATTCCCCAGGCTCCATGTCCCCATTGCCTTGTTGGAGGTCCACGAGCCTGTTCTGCAAGACTGGGTAGCAGGTGCGCATGAGATTGTGCAGGATGCAGCAAGCTTCCACGATGTTCCTCACGATCTGTGGGCGATGCTGCATGGTGGTGAGAAGTACCTGGAACCTGTTGGCCAGGATGCCAAAGGCATTCTCCACCACCCGCCTTGCCCTGGACAGCCTGTAATTGAAGATCCTCTCTTCACGGGTGAGGCATCTGGAAGTGTAGGGCTTCATGAGGTAGGTTCTGAGGGAGAAGGCGTCATCCCCCATGATGAAGTAGGTCACATCTTGCGTGTCGTTGGGCAGGGGGTCTGGATCTGGGAAGCCCATGATGAGGTTGCCTTCCAGCCCCTCCTTGAGGTGACTGGCATTGTATAACTAGGCATCTGATGATGAGCCGTTGCCTGAAGCATTGATGTACATGAACTTGTTGTCAGCATTGACCATGGCGAAGAGGATGATGATGAAGAAGCCCTTGTAGTTGAAATAAGTGGCTGCCGAAAGGACTTTGTTACAATCCACGGTGGACATGACTGGATGCTGTGGAAGAGGAAGAGGCAGATGAAGGCTGCAGAGGTCTGCACCGCTGGGCTTCTGTTCTGAAAGTGCAATGCAGGTGAGTTGCTCCCCCTTTTTATAGGCAGTATAGGTTTTCCGCTAGGCATCCTCTAGGCATCCTCTAGGCATCCTCTAGACATCCTTAATATCCGAGATAGGTCCCCTCTGCGAACGTTTTTTCCGCTTTAAACGCTTTGTTTCCTCTAGGCATCCATTCTGCATCCGTTCCGCGTCCGTTCTGCTTCCTCCCTGCATCCGGGCAGATGCACGTTGCGCAGATGTGGAATGGACGCCTAGCAGATATAGCGGGTGTGTAACGGATGCAGAACGGATGCCTAGCGGATGCGTAGCGGATGCAGAACGGACGAACTGGATACATTTTCCGTGCAAAAGTTTTAGGCAGCCCAAAACTTTTGGAGCGGATGAAACGTCCATAAACGGATGCTGGACGGATAGAGCGGAAGCCAAACGGAGGCAGTGAGTACAGAACGGATACATCGCCTTAACCAACTGATGGCAAGGTTTTTTGTTTGTTTTACATCCTCTTTGCATCCATTGGTTCAGTGTGACATGGGCTTTAGATGATTCTGAAATTCTGCATTTGCAAAAAGGAATTCCTTTGTAGCTTATTCTTTGTAGGATAGCCACCCTTTTAGTGCAGTTTATTCTCTATATGTTTTGGATGATTTGTTCCCATGGCTTCTTAGAGCAAAGCACTTAGACTTATATACTTCTTTACTTTATATAGTCTTTATAGTCTTTACTTTAACAAGACTTTATAGTCCTCTCAAAGTGATTTACAGAGTCAGCCTCTTGCCCCCAACAATATGGGTCCTCATTTTACCCACCTCAGAAAGATGGAAGGTTTGAGCCTGGTGAAATTTGAACTGCCAACTTGCAGGCAGCCTACAATCAGCAGAAGTAGCCTGCAGTGTTGCACTCTAAACAGTGCACCACCATGGTTTATCGATCACAATCAGGCAAAATATGTTATTTGTGCTTCTTCCTAAAGAGGGAAAAATCTTAAGCCTGCTAACTCAAAACCCCTACAGGTGATAATATAATAAAAAAAAATCTGGAATGCGCAGAAATGGATAGGTTAACCTTAAGAATAAAATTAAAAGAAGATTCTGAATATTTTGTGACTTGGGAACTTTTCTACAAATGGTTAGCTGATAGATAAAGTGTGATGACCCAGGTGGGATACAAAAGCAACAAAGTCACAAAAACAGGTGAAGTTCCTTTAATTCTTTAACTTGGCTTCAAAGGTCCAATTATCATTGATTGGAGAAAAAACTCCCGCACAAACAGTTGTGAAAAAGAAGAAATTCCATTAAAACTCAAAATACATATAAATTATAAATAGGAAAAAAAAACAATACAAACCACACTGAAGCAATTAATGAGACCAAGCAAGATAAGGGCTTGAACACGTCCACAGATATTGAAATACACACACACCGGGAAGAACACCAGAACTCAGATAAGAACTGACAAACTAGAAATATTTTCACGCTTTACTTCCAGCACTGGCCCATGTGCAGTTTGTCCTTTTATTTTTTAGAAATAAGTTTATTGAAGGTTTCAAAAAAAAAAAAAGAGAGAAGAATATATTTTTAAAAAACGAGAAACATGTTCTCACATTTTTGTAATGTTTTCATAGCAATGTACATTTCTATTAGTGTCAATTAAAGTCATTTGTTACAAGTAAAACTATAACTTGTTTCCTATATCCTTACTTTTTTATGTTATTATTACAATTATAATACAATATTTATTTGATTAATTATATTACTTTATATACATACCTAGCTACATTTATCCTTATTTCCATTTTCCCTTGTAGTTTGTTTTATTGGTTTCACTAGACATCTTTACTTCCTTTTTATTTAACCATTTGTATCATATATTCCAAGTTGTAAAAAACTCCCTCTTCCTTTTTTTTTTAGTAACATGGTTAGTCCTTTTAAACAGTTTGTCCTTTTAAACAGTCCTCACAGCTGCAGCCCATGAAGGGGATCAAGGCTCTTTCCTCCTCTGTAGATCATGTCATTCATGTTTCTCCCTTCTCCATTCCTCCCTGTGTGCCCTAGGATGAAAAGGGGATGGGCCTGGGTCTTCTTCTGAATGCCCAGTGAGCCTGTCTCCTTCCCCAGTTTCCTCCACAACCTCTGGAGCCACACTCCCACTCCCTGTAGGATGTTCCTCCTCTCTCTCAGAGCCAAATTCTAACAGGGACATGAAACAGAAGTTAGATGAGTGGTTTTATATGAAATATAGACTACATGAGAAAGAAAAAATGGTTAGTAAATATTTTGACAGTTATATAATCAATATTATAATGGAAAATAATATACTTTTCAATAATAATTGATATTATTGCATGTATGTCTATATGTACACGATTATAACAATGTTTATATTTTAACACATTGGACACCTAGAAAACACACTGTTCAAATATAAAAATGGAATGTATGATATAAAACAATAAAATATATATTTTTAAAAAGTGAATTAGCCTGACTGGTGGGGCAATGAGCCACACAATGGCTTAAAGTCTCCATTGAACTCCATTGCCCTTAAAGTCTCCATTGAACTGTACTTTTTATTTATTGATTTGATTTGATTTGATTTGATTTGATCTGTCAATCACTTACAAGATGAATAGGTATAAGTATAAACATGAGTAAGAATACAGGAAATAGGTACAAATAAATGAGGACAATAGGACAGGGACTGTAGGCATGTTGGTGCACTTATACATGCCCCTTACAGACCTCTTAGGAATGGGTTGAGGTCAACAGTGGATAGTTTAAGGTTAAAGTTTTTGGGTTTTGAGGATGTAACAACAGAGTCAGGTCGTGCATTCCAGGCCTTGACCATTCTGCTGCTGAAGTCGTACTTTCTGCAATCAAGTTTGGAACAGTTTATTTTGAGTTTGTGTCAGTTGTGTGCTCTTGTATTGTTGCGGTCTTGTCTTTGAAAGATGAATCTTTCAAGAGTTTATCCTTCCTTCTTTCGGATCAATTCCAATCAATTTGCTCAGTATGTGGGTTTAGTCTAGCTGCTCCTGCATTTTCAGTGGAACTGGGTTGGGCTCCTGGCCACAGATGATGACAGGAGAGAATGTTTCATCTCAACTTTGACACCAATGCTCCAGGAGGAGGAGATCTGCCTGACCTTCACCAAAAAGTTGAAATCTGATTTTACTATATACGTAATCTCAAAGTTAGATCGTGTTTTGGACACCTGGCCTAAAACTGAAGTCATTATTCTGTTTGGAGACTTCAGTAGTATTACAAATGTACAATATGTGTTGTATTCAACTGCATTGAGAAAGACATCACTTCACATCGTTTGGATCTTGACTTCCCACTGGAAAGTGAGTGAACAAGCTCCTGAAAGATATTTGAAAATTGCAAAGCCCTTCCATGGGGCTTTGCATTTTAGGTACCTCACAGGTGATGTCTCAGAATTTGGGCACTTCCTCCTGGCTTTGGACCTTTTGAAGCCACAAGGGGACGTCTTTTTATTCCATGATGGGAAATGGTCTTTTTGTGTAAGATGCACAAGACAGGCAAAAGGCCTGCATACAGGGGGCCTACTTTCCAGGGAAGTTTTACAGGAAATTTTGAGAAGGAAATTTACAGAAGGAAGAAAGCTTAAGAATAAAGTTTAGTTTCACCCCAGGAAGTTTAAAGCCAGAAAGGCCAGAAAACTTAGGGACTCTTAGCAACTCTTTCCTTTTTTTCTTCGCCCAAGAGCTCAAAGACTTGTGGTCCTATCCATCATTAAAACATCTTTCCAAACACCTTCCATATTTCCAGTGTCTTTCTTCCCACTTGGAACTGAATCCAGAAGGATATCATATAAGTGTATATAAGAAGAGCGGAAGAAAGCAATGATTTATATATGCATATTATGTCCGAAAGGTCATGTTCTGTCCTTAGAATTTGGGTGAGGGGATGCTAATGTTTCTTCCCATCAACTGGAACTGAAGGTGTTTTGTTTGTGAATAGATTGACCCAATCTTCCTTAATGGGCCCAAAATGTTCATCTCTAAAGACTGCAGGCATCTGCTGGAGGCTGTTTTACTAAACTGCTTTCTTCCTTTAAGAGCATGTTTCTCCATTTCTCCTTTGGGAAAATATTATATCATGTCTCTTTTAATATTCCTGAAAACATTTCATTCTTCTAGGGTGGGGAGGCTTCCCACCCTGTGCACTCAGTTTCTGAAATCAAAATTTCAGAATAACTGACTAAAATAGTTAAGAATAATTAAGAATAACTAACTACCTAAGAATAAGTAACTAAGATCCATGGAGGAAAGACCTTCCTATAAATTTCTAAATGTCTTTAATGAGATTACCTGAGTTTAAGAAATGACCATTCCAAGGAAGATATACCAACCAAGAGCAAAATCATAGTCTGGTTGAGGATATCAGCAAATTGAAGTCCTAGTGAGCATATTTGCAGAGCCAACTCAGTTTCCCATCCTATATAGCCTGAATACAAACTGTAAAAGGATACTCAACTCAATTCACATGAACCATAGTTTATGTTTCTTTGGCTTAAAGTTTTCCTTTAAATGCCAAGATGTCAGTTCTCCAACGTCCACTGTATGTTGGGAATGTCACTGGCCTGAATCCCCCAGGAACTGTTCCATAGATACTGATGATCCATTTATTCTAAAGATGGAAAAATGAATTTGGAAACAAAGAAATGAATCTCACCCATGAATTTGGAAACAAAGAAATGATCTCACCCCATTTTTTGTCATGAACAAGGGAATATTTTTGCAATGTTGTGGGTGTAGCTAAGTATTTAGTATTACTCCTGATTGATCAGATCTCTACCTAAGAAACTTTTGTCGGTTCTCAAATATAGACCCATCTCCTAAGATGATGGCCATCACAGAAAGAGTGATTTCTCATTTGTGACTTTCAGCCAAGTACTCCAATCTCTGAACATCTTTTTTCTTCCAGATTCTTCCGTATCTGAAGAATATCCAGTTCAACAACAGTGCTGGAGATTGTTTTGTTCGGAAAAACACGAGGTAGACCGGGTTCCAACAACAAAGTCTTTATTCTTAAATAGTCAGTGAACGGAACGGAACGTTTGGCTGAAACCGCGGCAGCCTTTTATACAGGCTAGCCTGCCGGCTTGTAGCCAATGGCAGCTGTTTGAATTTGCCGCCTTTTTCAGTTGATTTGGATTGGTTCCTAGTGAATCAATCCAATGCTTACTTTAGTTAAACAATCAGGTTTGCATGTTTTGGAGTAACCCAATTTACATATAGAACACCCCTCCCCCCTTAGTTCAGTCCTACGTGGTGACGTAGTCGCGCAGGTAGGTGGGACTTCTCCTGACTCGACTGGACTTGCGCAGTTCATTTTTGGCGGAGACTTCGACCGGATCGGATGGGGCTGCTGTGTCATCCGTCCCTCTCTCTGGAACCGTCTGGAAGGGTGAGTCAGCCATTCTACTGCCGCCTGAGTTTCTTAGGCCGGCAGTTTTGCTGCTCCCTCCCGTTTCCTCCAGGCAGGTCGAGCTGGCCTGGCTGTCCCCTTCCAATGGGCTCTTCCCACAAGTCTCTTCAAACAGTGAGTCTTTCATTTGCTCTTTTTGTTTGTTAATCTCTTCGGGTTTTGTTTGTAACGGTTCTTTATTTATTTCTCGCATTTCCCCCCCCACACCTTGGTTTGCCATTCACCGGTTTTTTCAACATATGGGTGTATGTCTGTATTTCGTTCTATGTTTCGGGAACGGAGCTGGTCTATGTGCCGCTTTCATTCCCTGCCATCGTCAATTGTCAACCGGTAGGATTTGGGGCCTGTTATCTGCGTGATTTGTCCTGGTAGCCATACAGGGTCCCCGGTGAAGTTTTTAGCGTAAACCAAATCGCCTATTTCAAATTTTCTAAATTGTGTAGAGGAGTCGGGAGGGTTTTCTGGCGTAAAATTTGGGTGCAACCTATCAAGGTGTGATCTTAATTTTCTCCCCATGAGTAATTCTGCTGGGGATTTGTTGGTCGTGGTACTGGGTGTTATGTGCTGGAGTGTGAACAATCGGTTTATTTTCTGTTGGACATCTCCGGTGTCCATTCTTTCTAACCCCTCTTTGTTAAACCGGACCATTCTCTCAGCCCTGCCGTTTGCAGCCGGGTGAGCCGGCGCGGTTAGGGCATGTCTTATACCTAGGGAGGCTAGGTATTGCTCGAATTGTAGGCTGGTTAGCTGTGGCCCATTATCTGATACAAGGACGTCCGATAGACCATGGGTGGCAAAAAGGTTGTCTAGTTGTTTAATTACAGTTTCTGTTGTCGTTGATGGCATGATTTTTACTTCAAGCCAATTAGAATAGGCATCAACGACAATCAGAAAGGTATGCCCCTTGGTAGGACCCGCGAAATCAATGTGGATTCTTGACCAAGGGCCTCGCGGGGTTTCCCAGTCTCTAATAGGTGCTTTAGGCGGGGACGGTCTAATTCCCTGGCATTTGTTGCACGAGCTTACCCAATATTCTATGTCCCTATCAATACCCGGCCACCAAACATAACTTCTAGCAAGGCTTTTCATTTTTACAATTCCCGGGTGCCCTTCGTGTAACATCCTAAGTACCCTGGGTTGTAGTTTGTTAGGAATGACTACCCGATCGCCCCACAATAAACACCCCTTTTGAATAGAAAGTTCAGTCTGTCTGGTCCGGAAAGGTTTAAAGTTTTCAGTTTTTTGGTTTTCTGGCCAGCCTTTACCTACCCAGCTAAGAACGCGGGCAGTCAATGAGTCTTTAGCGGTGGCTCTGGCGACATCATAAGCTGATATGGGTAGATCGGGGCAAGTCTCTATTTGTAATGTTGTCATCGCTGGTGCCGGGTCTTCCTCGGTTGCTGGTAAGGGTGCTCTGCTCAAAGCGTCCGCATGGGAAATTTGTTTCCCTGGTTGATGTGTCAGAGTGTAGGAATAGGCTGCTAGGAACTCTAACCATCTAGTCATTCTCGGAGAAAGGATATTTGGTGTTGGCTTGTTTCCCGCCAAAATTCCCATTAGTGGTTTGTGGTCTGCTATAATTTGAAAAGTCCGCCCGTAGAGGTACTCGTGGAAATGTTTCACTCCAGCGACAATTGCTAGAGCTTCTCTGTCGAGTTGGCTGTAATTTCTCTCGGTTTTAGACAGGGTCCTTGAGTAATATGCGACGGGTGCCTCTCTGCCTTCAGGCAGTTGGTGGCTCAGGATGGCACCGACTCCGAATGGTGAAGCGTCACAGGTCACCCTCAATGGCAGTGTGTTGCTAAATTGAATGAGGACGTTTGTTGATGTTAGCAAATTTTTAATTTTTTGGAAGGAATTCTTCTCTCTATAACCCCAAGTCCAAATTGGTTTCTTGTCCAATAAATGGTGTAATGGTTCTGCTATTGTGGCTTTATTTGGTAGGAATACATTATAAAAATTTATCAGTCCAAGAAATGCTTGTAGTTCGGTTTTGTTTCTTGGTTCTGGTGCTTCATTGATAGCTTTAATTTTTTTGTCTGTAGGGTGTATACCCTCTCCATCTATTAAATAGCCCAGGAATTCGATGCTATTTTTTTTTTAGGCAACACTTTTCTTTTTTTACTTTGAGGCCAGAATCTCTAAATTTAGTGTGTACTTTTTTAAGTCTGTCTTTAAGCTGAGCTTCATCTTTGGCTGAGATGAGGATGTCATCAAAATATGGTACGACTCCTTGTATGCCATTTAGGAGGCGCTCCATTAAACTCTGGAATACGCCTGGTGCTACACTCACTCCAAATTAGAGTCTGTTACACTTAAAGGCGCCCTTGTGGGTAACTATAGTCTGTGCTTCAGCTGTCTCTGGGTCCACTGGGAGCTGTTGATAAGCTTGCGCTAGGTCGAGTTTAGCAAAAAATTTTCCTTTTCCCAGGGAGTGTAGTAAATGTTGGACTACTGGCACCGGGTATGCGCTCTGTTGCAATGCGTGGTTCAGGGTAGCCTTATAGTCACCACAGATTCTAACGGACCCTGGTTTAATAGGTGTAACTATAGCCGTTTCCCATTTGGCATGGTCCACAGGTTCTAATACCCCTTGGGCTATTAATTTGTCTAGCTGTTCCTCTATCTTTGCCTTTAGTGCAAAAGGAACTCACCTGGCTTTTAGTCTCCGCAGTGTTATTTGGGGGTTTAGACTAAAGGAAATAGGATTTCCCCGATACTTGCCAAGTGAGTCGTCAAACACGTCCTGGAATTCCTGGATGAGGTCTTCTTCCCAGCCGGTTGTGGTTACTCGGTCTATTCCGGTCATCCCAATGCCCAATGGTGCGAACCACTCGATACCCAGGAGGCTTGGTCTGTCTCGGCCGACTATGGTCAGCGGTAGCACTTTAACATACTGTTTGTATGCGACTCGGAAATGTCCCATGCCGACTACAGGGATTTGGTTTCCCTGGTAGTCTTTGAGGGTTAGTTGCTGCTTCTGAAGTTCCTTGGATTCGATACCTGGGACTAGTTGTTTTATGGTGTCCCAAGATACCATTGAAAGGAAAGATCCCGAGTCCACTTCCATCTTGCAAGGCTTTCCTTCAATATTTACAATTACTTTAACTTTCTTCCCGCTTTCCGTCTGAGCGCTTTCTATAGTGACAGTTTGGTGTGTATTGGCTCGCTTCTCTTGTTGCCACTTTCTCTCAGTTCGTTTTGGCTCAGCTTGTGTTGGGGAATTTCTGTGTCTCGTTGGGCTGTAGCTTTTTTTGTTCCTGCAGACTTTCTCGATATGCCCTCGTTTCTTGCAATGTCTGCAGATGGCATCAAGAAATCTGCATTCAGCTCGGGAATGGTTTCCTCCGCAGCCAGCGCATTCCCGCCAATTCCTTCTTTCGCACTCTTTTTTGTTCACGAATAAACGGTGGACCTCGTCGTCTTCTTCACTTGACTCGGGTGTTTCGCCATACTCTTCGTAGTGGGTGGTGGTGGTAGACTGTTTTTTGTCTTTGGTTGGGTTTGTTTCTTCGTTGTGTGTGTTCATCTTCATTGTGACAGCCGATTTTTTCACGGCTTCAGTGGCTGTGGCTTCCGCGATGGCTTCGGTTACGATAATGTTGGGCTTGTTGAGTAGTTTACTCTGTGCGGTCGAGTCTCTTAAACCCAACACTACGCGATCCCTCATTGCTTTGTCAATGTTCAGGAAATCGCACTCACCCCTTATTTGTCTAAGGGCAGCAACGAAATCGGCGATGGTCTCTCCTTCTCTCTGGTCTCTGCGGTAAAATTCATGTCGCTTTATTAAATTAGACACCATCGGGGCATAGTGGGCTTTCAGAATTCATTGTAGTTCTGGCCACGTCAGTTGTTTGACATCTCGGGGCTTTGCCAGAGCCTTTGCCATCTTGAAAACCGTAGGTCCGCAGTGTGTTAAGAACATAGCCCTCTTACGCTGCTCTGAGATTCCTTCCATCTCATTACTCTCCAAGTACATTTGGAAACGGTCTGCATAGGAATCCCAATCTTCTTCGTTGGGATTGAAGGGTGCGGGCGGTGCATTGTTTCCAGGCATTTTCGTTGCCGTCTGGACTTCTTCTCACCGCGTGCAGGTCTCGCGTTTAGAACGATCCCATCCTCATCACCAGTGTTTTGTTTGGAAAAACACGAGGTAGACTGGGTTCCAACAACGAAGTCTTTATTCTTAAATTGTCAGTGAACGGAACAGAACGTTTGGCTGAAACCGCGGCAGCCTTTTATACAGGCTAGCCTGCCGGCTTGTAGCCAATGGCAGCTGTTTGAATTTGCCGCCTTTTTCAGTTGATTTGGATTGGCTCCTAGTGAACCAATCCAATGCTTACTTTAGTTAACCAATCAGGTTTGCATGTTTTGGAGTAACCCAATTTACATATAGAACAGAGATTATGTTTCTTTTTCAGGAAATGCACTGGGATTTGACCGTTATGATCTTCTCAACTGGTTTTGGTTTCCCAATCTATCTTTTCTCCCTCTCAAAACTGGCCAGGTAAAACCCAGATCTCCCCCAGGCTCCCCCAGATCTCCCCCAGAGCTCCCCCAATCCCAGAGCTTCACCATTAACTTTCATGAAATTGTCTGGGCCACAAAGGTGGGTTGCAAGGGAAGGTAGATTCAGTGAAAGATTCATTTTCTCCTGGGGAATGCAGAATTTCTTTCATCCTGGAAAACACATCTATTTAATCAAAAACCATGGCAACCATTTGTTGGAAAACCTGCTTTGTATGTAATGCATTTGAGGTCTCATTTGTGGCAGGTCCATGAAAGGATGAGGTTGGGAAGAATTTTCTCAAATGTAAGATGCTGTTATGGTAGTTAAGAAGATTTCCATGGACCTTTTTCATTCAGATGGATTGAAAGGATTCTTTGTTTTATAAAAGCTAAATGGCTCCAGTTTTCCTTTAAATGCCAAGATGTCAGTTCTTCAACATCCACTGTATGTTGGGAATGTCACTGGCCTGAATCCCCCAGGAACTGTTCCATAGATACTGATGATCCATTTATTCTAAAGATGGAAAAATGAATTTGGAAACAAAGAAATGAAGGCTATTCATTCCTTAGGTCACCTCAAGCACTTCTCTTTTCTCTTTTAGAAGGTGCCCTTTGCCAGGTATGGCAAGAAGAGATACCAGGCAGGAGAGAGAAGAGTTCCAGAGGGCAAGCAAGTTTGCTGTTACCAATGTGCCTCTTGTCCAGAAGCAACCATTTCTAATCAGATAGGCAGAGTTCACTTCTAATGCAGTTCCTCCACAATTAAGGAAGCCATTTCATAGACCAAAACATTACATTTTTATTATGATTGACATGTCTCAAATAATCCATTGTTTTCAGCAAAGCGTTTGTGGCTCTAAAGAGTCCTGTGTCAGGATTCCCCATTTAAATCATGAGTCTCGAACCAAATTTCCAAAACTTAAAAATGATTTATTGGGAGTTAAAATGTCCAGCATTGCCTGGGTGTAGCTGACTCTGAGACATATCATTCATTGTCACCCTTGACCCTGGTTTTCCTCCACATCTCTGAGTGTATTGTAATTCATATTCTCCAATAGGACACATCCATAGTCAAGAATCATCAATCATGCTTTCTAGTTAGAATTTTGTGCAGCATAAACTTCAGTCACGTAGTTACTATCTTTGAAAACATTTATGGAATGCAGTTTTGATTTGTAAGCTGCTGCATGATCCCTCCTCCCTTTCTGTTGGCAACTCTAAAAAGATATTGAAATATTTTATGAGTTGACATCCTGCCTCCCCAAGTCACCTTTCTTGATCCTCAGCAACTTAATACAATTGAATACAGAGTACTTTCAGCAAACAATTTATCTGCCCCTTTTCAATCCTTGTGTCTAAAAAAAATCATGCCACAAAGTTTTCCTGAAGGAATAGGGCAGGGGTGCCAAACTCGATTTCATTAAGGACTGTATCAAGGTTGTGTTTGACCTCAGATGCTGAGTAGGTGTGGCAGGGGTGGGCATGGGCAGCTCAACATCATGCAGCCCTCTGCCAGTGAAAACGGAGCCCTGGAGGGCTACACACAGACCCTCTGAGCTTCGTTTTCAGCTGCAACATCCTCCGGCAGCCCTCCTGAACTGAGTTTTCGCTAGTAGAGGGCTGCAGAAGGCCATCACAACCAAAAATGGAGCCTGGGAGGGCTCACAAGCTCTGTTCTCATTGGCAAAGGGCATTGCAAGCCAGTCCTTGGGTAGGTTTCTCCAAATATCCTTTTATCATCCCTAGGAAGAACTTTTCTGGCTTAAATTCAATATTGTATCCTGTAATTTCTCTTATCCATCTCCTCACTTTTTCCCAGTACTTTTTGGCTTTGGGGTATTGCCATCACATATGGTAGTATGTTCCATTTATGAGCTTATATTTAAGGGCCTGTCACATAGGCCGACGGATGCAAAAAGTATGTAAAAAGGACACAGTGGACGAGAAAATGTTCCATCCGTTGTTATCCGCTCTCAAAAGTGCCCCAATTTGCATAAGCAGAGCGGACAACAACGGAAAGGAACGGACGGGGAGAGGACATAGCGAGGATGTTAAGCAGATGCTCCATGGAAGCCTAGCAGATGGAAGTGGATGGAAGTGGATGGCACATCTGCAGGGTTTCCGGGGGAGCACAGCGAAGTGGACGTGCAGCGGAAGGAACGGTTGAAGAGCGGATGCCTAGCAGATGATGCGGATGCATCACGGATGCCTAGCGGATGCCTAGCGGATGCCTAGCGGATGCCTAGCAGATGCCTAGTGGATGCAAAGCATTCACTACATATGCAGGAAGGATACATTGCATCAGACCCATGGATATAAAGGGATGCAGCTCGCAAGCAGGTCACCTTTCAGAGGAAAGACCTGCTGCCAGACACAGCTCCAGCCAACAACCATGGGGAAGAAGAGGAAGCCTGTGGCATCTGCTGCCAGCCCTGGCAAGAAGGACAGGGCCACCATCCCATCCCCTGCCCCTGACTCTGCTTCTGCTGGGGCTTCTGCTGCTCGGGCTGACTCTTCTGGTGCTGGGGCTTCTGCTGGCATTGCTCCTGGTGCTGGGGCTTCTGGTGCTTACTCTGCTGGCACTGCTCCTGGTCCTGGTGCTTCTGCTGGTGCTTACTCTGCTGGCGCTGCTCCTGGTGCTGGTGCTTCTTCTGGTGCTTACTCTGCTGGCGCTGCTCCTGGTGCTGGTGCTTCTGCTGGTGCTTACTATGCTGGTGCTGCTCCTGGTTCTGCTGGTCCTGCTGGTGCTCCTGGTCCTGCTGGTCCTCCTGGTGCTCCTGGTGCTCCTGGTCCTGCTGGTGCTACTGGTGCTTACTCTGCTGCTGCTGATCCTGGTCCTGCTGGTGCTTCTGGTGCTTCTGGTGCTGCTGGTGCTGCTGGTGCTGCTGGTGCTGCTGGTGCTGCTGGTGCTGCTGGTGCTGCTGGTGCTGCTGGTGCTGCT
>BLBF01000139.1:748725-795979 GCA_015471245.1 Laticauda colubrina
CTGGTGCTGCTGGTGCTGCTGGTGCTGCTGGTGCTGCTGGTGCTGCTTTTGCTCCTACTGTTCTTGTTGCTGGTGGTGGTGGTGGTGTGGTGGAGCAGCCCCTACAACCTCGAAGCCCCTCTGATGAGCGCCCAGATGGCCCTGCCAAAGGGAGGAAGAGGCATACGCGAGAATGGGAGAGGAGGCAATAGTCCATCGAAGAGGAACATGAGGAGGAGGTGCTGGAATGGCTGAGGGAGAATGAGTATCTATGGCGGAAGGGACACAGGCTCTATCGAGACACCATGAGGAAGCAGGCAGCTTGGAGAGAAAAGGCAGAGAGCCTGGGCTACACTTCAGAGGTCCTCCTCGGCTGGTGGAAGCACATGCACACCTGGTACAGGAAGCTGCACCTCAAGAAATCTGGCCAGGCCATGGTCAAGCTCACCGACCGGGAGACCTACGTGATGGCCAAGTGCAGCTTCTTGGAGGGTGAGATCTGCCACCAAGGAGCAGCCCCTCTGACAACCCTCTCCAGGATAAATAAGTTCTGTACTACTAATTACATCCTTGAGAGACTGACAGGCCTTTGGCTGCAAGAAATTTGAATGCAAGAAATTCACCTTTGTTTAATAAAAGGGGATGTACCAGGACAAATGGCTTTTTGGACAAAATCTGCTTTTTGGGGAAGCCTGGGTCAGAACAGGTCTTCCACTAGGGGCAGGATCTGTCAAATTACCTAGCCTTGTCTTGAAATGAATCATTCTTGGCGTTTTTGAGACTCAGCTGTCCTCACTTTTCTCTTTGCTCTTGCCTGCAATTCCACTTCGGCACAAATCTTGATTTCTCATTTAGGAAGGACAAGAATGACTGGGCTGCCTCTCCTGCTGCTTCTCTTCTGCCTCTTACCTCCAGCTACTGCTAACAGAAGGCAAACTGTATGTTTGTTGTGGAATTTGTTCAAGCCTTATGGAAAACAAAACTATTACAGACCTGGTGATCCCATTATTGGTGGAAATTTACTCTTGGGAACTCTTATTTCCTCCAGCATCACACATTTTGAGAAGGAACCATTCTGGCTTCGTTTGCATATTTTGTAAGTTTCACCTGGCAGGGAAAGATGCATGAATTATTTCCTGTGTTCTGGATTCAGGGATTCCTTTCAAAAACTCTTGTCCTACTATCCGAATGTCCTAGTGTGGTTCTTATCTTTTATCATAAAACAGGCTAGAATTTTCAACCATTCTAGAATTCAAGATGAGGAAGATGATAGGCTACATAAAAAGTGAGGAAGGAAATTTGAAATGTAGTGGCCTAAAAAAGTTGACATAATGTTCATTTGGATAGAAAAACATAGAAATCTCAATGAAATCTTCATCGTTTTTCATTATCTAGTACTGTTATAAGACCAGTTTTATATTGTAGTGACCAGTTCTGGTCATCACAAATCAAAAAAGATTTGGAGACTCTGAAAAAAAGTGCAGAGAATAGCCACAAGATGATTAGGGGGCAGGAGGCTAAAACATACAAAGGACAGTTACAGGAGTTGGGTTATGTCTAGTCTAATGAAAACAGGGAATAGGGGGGACATGATAGCATTGTTGGGGTTCCTACAAAGTCAAGGGGGGTGAAACTATTTTCCAAAGTGGCAAGATGAGAAACAATGGTTGAAAACTAACAAGGAGAGAAGCAACTTAGAACTAAGGAGAAATTTCCTAATGGTGGGAGCAATTAATCAGTGGAACAGCATGCCTTTTCCCTTTGTCACTGAGCCATACAATTTTAATCCAAGAGCATCTATAAAAAAAAGCTGAAATCTGAAATTCAGATTTCAAATTTCACTGAAAATTCAAATTTTCACTGAAATTCAGTGAAATCTGGGACTTGCTATTCCAAACAACATCAAAAATATATCCAGGCAAATTTAAACCACACACAAACACACACACACATTTCCTTGTAATGTTTCCAATGTTTTCTTTACCATACCCATACTCAAGAAGTATCAGCAATTCCTTGCCTTAGTGTTTGCTATCACAGAGATCAACAAAGATTTGTATCTCCTCCCCAACATGACACTTGGCTTCCAGACTTGTGACAATGTTTGAATTGAGAGGAAGATTTCTTTAATTGGCCTCTCCTTTCTCTCCACAAGAGGCCAAATGGTTCCAGGTTATAAATGTGACAGGTAGGACCCTCTGCTCTCTGTCATTGGAGGTGATAACTTCAAATCCTCAAGGCAGATGTCTTCAACATCTACAAGGTCCCACAGGTAAGGAGGCTCCACTGGATACAGTATGGAGTAGACAAATAACAAGCACACACAAAGTCAAGGATGGAAGCAATATTGCTGAGAGGGATATCCTATAGTTGAATTCATTTTTATATTTTATGTTTCATGATACATAACCCCAGCAGACCAATAATGAAATAATTCTGAAATGCTGTATTTCCCGAGAAGAATTAATTTCTAATTTTCTTAAAAGTTTAGCCACCATTTCACTGCAATTTATTACCTACATCAAGTTAACAATTTCTTGGTCTCTAACATCTCACAACCAGACAAAATATGAAACCAGCATCTCTTCCAAGGAAGTGAAGAAACTTAAGCTAACTTTAATTGAATTAAGTCAACCTGACAGGGAGATAAAAAAGCATGCAATGGTAGCTCCCTAAATTCATCACAAAATTTTACTTTGTCTTTGAAAGAGGAATTTCTTTTTCTTAGCTTGGTGCTGGCTTTGAGTTTCCTCAGGAATATAGACCAGTTTATCCTTCCTTCTTCCGGATTAATCCCAGTGACTTTCCTGAGTGTGTGACTTTAGTCCAGCTGCTCCTGTATTTTCAGTGGAACTGGATTCCACTGTGACCTCTGAAGATGACAGTGGAGAATATTTCATCTCAACTCTGATGTCGATGTTCAAGGAGAAGGAGATCTGCCTGGTCTTCAATGAAAAATAGAAATCTAAAAAATTTATTGATTTAATAAATAAATGAATGTTCAACATTTTGTTTAAAGCTGAAGTTATTTTTTTGCTTGGAGACTCCATTGATATGGCAAATTTTTGACAGCTCTGAATTTTTGTAAAAAACAGAGAAAGATACAGAATGTTTGGATCCTAACATCTCATTGGAAATTTACTCTAGTTGGAGATATTTTTGAAGGTGTAAAGACTTTGCATGGGGTTTTGCATTTTAGAGACAGCCCTGGTGATGTCGCAGAATTCAGCTACTTCCTCCTATCTTTAGGCCAGTTGATTAAAAAAGGGGACATCTTTCTCCTAAATTGGTGGGAAATACTCTTTGATTGTCATATACTCACACCAGGCAAGGACCCTCCAAAAGGGAAAATGCAACGTACAGAAAAGGAGAATTTACAGGATTTTATTTTTGAAATGAACACGGAAGATGAAAGTGACAACAATACTATTTATGCTGTGACACATGCATTGCATGCCATTTATGGATTAGGAGAGCAATCAGAAATGTTGAAGCATGAAAAGAGGATCTCAAATGTGGAGCCATGGCAGGTAATATCTGTGATATTTTATCCAGTCCACACATTGATAGAGAAGAAGGTCCTCGTATGCATTTCCTCATATCATATCAAGGTATATCATATAATGGCATCTTTCAAAAGATTAAAAAAACAATTGCTTCAAAATCAATAATATGAACAAAATATAATGTTTTGTTGAAAAATGGGGCAGAAAAAAAGTAACCTAAACCAATTGTGCATAATATCAATGGAAGATAGATTTTCATATTTGGTTCAAAAGGTCTTCAATATTTCCTGAGATTGAGGGACTGACCAGGAATGAAGTGTCACCTCAGAATGAGATAATAATCTGGGTGCATTTGTGCAAAATGCTTAAGCAGGACCGTTGAAGTCCTAATGAGTATATCTGCAGAACCTGCTCAGTTTCCCTCAGCTTGTAGCCTGAATAAAACATACAAAACCAAATTCAGCTCAATTAATTTAATCATTGATTTATCTTTCTATGAATTAGCATTCTATATGACTTCACTCCATTTGTTTAATTTGATATTCCTTGAAATGTTCAGCTGCTTAACAGAAAAGATTAATAGAATTGGACAGGAACTTGGAGGTCTTTTAATACAAGCCCCTTCTCAAGAAGCAAGCCCTATACCATTTCAGACAAAGGTTGTCCAATCTCCTCTTAAAACCTTACATTGATGGAGCAGCCACAACCTCTGGAGGCAAGTCATTCCTGTCATCAAGTTAAAACTGGAGTTCTGAAAACCAAAACACAAATACCCTGTGACAAAGACAGTCTTTTGTATTGTTGAGAATTGAGTCAAATATTTGATGATATTCCTGATTGCTCACATCTCAAACAAGGGACAAATGGTAGCTTATTAGATATATACCTGTTTCCTAAGATGACGGCCATCAAAAAATGGGGAAGCCATGATGTTTCATTTCTATTTTTCTGCTAATTGTTCCAATTTATGAAGGCCTCTTTTCTTTCAGGTACTTTCCAATTTAAGGACTGTCCACTTCAACAACAGTGCTGGAGATGAAGTCTCCTTCTCACAAAATAGAACAGAGAACTGCTTGCTATGATATTGTTAACGAGGTTGCCCACCCCAATACGTCTTTAGTGTTTGTGAAAGTTGGGCAAAAGGATCCAAGGGCTGCCCCAAGCCAGGATTTCAGCATTAACTCTGAGGTGATCATCTGGGCCTCAAAGGTGAGCTGGAAGGAAAGTTTGTAAACTCAGTAAAAGAATCCATCTCTCTCTTAAGGATGCTGAACATCCGTCTAAGGTGAAAACATGTGAGGTTTACAAATTTTATGACTAATCTGTGAAAATCCAACAATGGGTGGGAATTCTGCTTGAAAGCAGGATGCTGTTAGATCAGGCTGTGATTCCCAAGGACCATTCTTGTTCAGTTGGATTGTCATCATTCTTTCTTTGAGAGAAGAGTAGTTCAATGTAGCAACTCTGAATTTCAAGATCCAAACTTTAGCCTCTATTGGTGGCTCCATTGGTGATTCACTAGTGCCACTGATTCCCCCAGGAGCTTTTCCTTTCACTTCCTTCTTTTTATTAGACCCTGGCGAACAATTTCTCATGAAGACATTCTCAGCAGAAAAATAAGAATGTGGAAATGAATAAATGAATTGTGTTATAGCACAGGACACCTCAAACATTTATCTCTTTTTTTATTAGAAGGTGCCCTTTGCCAGGTGTGGCAAGTGCCAGGTAGGAGAGATGAGAAGAGTTCCAGGCAGGAGAGATGAGAAGAATTCTAGAGGGCGAGCCAGTTCACAGCTATCAATGTGCCCCTTGTCCAGAAGGAACCAACTCAAATCAGAAAAGGTAGAGCACTTTTCAAATGCAGTTCTTCCAGTATCTAGGAAGTCATTGAGCAGATAAAGATTCTAATTTTGTCATATTTGTTGGGAATGCTGTGGAGATCTTCTCCATCTTGCCCTCTAGGGCTGGCCTCTTGGCTTGCATCTTTTCCCCCCAGAGGATATATTACATTATCCTAGTCAGACCTGAACTGAATTGTAAAGTGAGTATAAAGAGGCACAGAAATCCCTGACTGATAAGGGAACAGAGAACTTTATTCTGACTTTGAGACATTTTTATAATTGATGTTATTTTTGATGATAATGTATGTATTAATCAGCAACAATCACCATGCCTTAAAAGTTTACTTAAGTATGAATTGTTCCCAGATGAATCCCATGATCAGTTTAGAAAAAAAAAATGATATGAAACATGTGGATATTAGTTTCCGGCATGATTGTTTCCCACTTTATTTATTTTAGTCATAAGAGTTTTTAAAAAATTCTTGAGTTTTCTTTATTGTTCATGTTTTTAAGCTTGATTGTTTGCACAGATATTTGATATTGGGCTGACTTCCCTACAAATCTTTCAATTTAATTAACTGTTAATGTATAGTAACTTTAAATGAGCCACAGTGTCTTATTCTCTGTTGATATTCTAGACAAACATAGTTCATTAAAAGAGAAGATCATGTGAAATAGATATCAATTGATATTTTCTAATCATCGGTATAGTTAATATTTTTTATCCATTCCCAACATTATGAAGACGGATGGACAGAGGGATGGATAGAAGAAAGGGAGGATGAATGTGTGAGAATAAATGGAATAAATCATGACTTGTTCATTATTAAACAGAAAAAGACACAATTATAGGTTGTTGTCTTGTTTTTTAAGAACTTACAGATGAAATTACACAAAATGATAAGACACTTGCTATTTGGAAGGCAAATGTCTGTGTACTTCTATATAAAGATGACCGTATGTTATTTAAGGACCCAAATTATTTCCAGCAATTTTCCATAGATTGGATACCTACAGACTGGTTTTATATATTTGAAAACCAATACATCAAACATCAAGATAATCATGATTGGCAGAGAAATGGTGTGCCCAAAAAGGGAGAATATTTGTAGCTCTGTTTTAAAATAAAGGGTCCTTGGTACTCCTGAGATTGGTTGATTTCATGCAGAAAATGTCATTATCCAACCTAGGTAACATCATTAGTGCTAGGGCTGATGAGCCATCACAGATGATGTTTACCTAGTTTGCGTCATGAAACATCTTCAAGAAAACATCCAGCTCAGAGAGCATCATGGAATGACCAATTTATAAGAAGCCCTTGTTGAAGAGCTGAAGAACATCTAGAATAGAATAACAGAGTTGGAAGGAACTTTAGAGGTCTACTAGTCCAACCCCCTCTTAGGCAGGAAGACCTACAGCACTTTCGACAAATGGTTATCCAACATCTTTTTTAAAATTTCCAGTGTTGGAGCATTCACAACTTCTGGAAGCACGTTGATTAATTGATCTGTCAGGAAATTTCTCCTTAGTTCTTAGTTGGTCTCTCCTTGATTAGTTTCCACCCACTGCTTCCTGTCCTGCACTCAGGTGCCTTGGAGAATAGTTTGACTCCCTCTTCTTTTGGACAGCCCCTGAGATACTGGAAAAGTGCTATCATTTCTCCCCTAGTCTTTCTTTTTATTAAAGTAGACATACCTGGCTACTGCAACCATTCCTCATATGCTTTAGACTCCAGTCCTTTAAGCATCCTGGTTGCTCTTCTCTGCACACTTTGGAGAGTCTGAACATCATTTTTACATAGGTGGCACCAAAACTGAATGACCAAATCCATTCCCAATGTCTACCTACGAAAATACAGTCTAAGAGTAGGTGGATGAATTTGTGCATAATGACAGAGGGATAAAGTTTGAAAAAAATAACTGGAAGGAGGGAGGGGCTGGCGGTGCGACAGTGTGTTGCGTGATCTTTTAGCTCCAGGATCACTATCTATATCTTTGCCACTGGATGGTCCATTTGGACCTCAACTATCCCATAGAGATGGTGAGAGAGGAGGGCACATTCAACTGATCCCTGGGACACGGCAAAGTCGCTGGTTGATCCAGGAGAAACTCTCTTTTCCGGCAGTAGGGAGGCAGCCCAAGAAGCTGCTGAAGTTGGGACAGCTACAGAACGGAAGAAAGCTGGAGAGAAAGTCAGTTTGGTGACACTCTTAGAGAACACCCTAAGGGGTAAAAAGAAAAAGTTAAAACTGAACACAGAAAAGGTTAAGCGGCAAGATTAAGCCTGAAGTCAAACTTAGTGGGTTTTTTTTTATTCTTTTCTTGCTGGACTTTCTATGGTCACCTTTCAATTATAAGACAGAATGGTTTTTTCCTTTTATATTTACTTAATAATTTCTTTTTCGGTGAAAGATTCTCTGCTTTTTTCTTTTTGGTGTTTTATTTTTTAGTTTTAATTAACTTTATTTTTTAAAAAATACTTTTTAACTTTTTTTTTCTTTTGCTTTGTATACAGAGAGGGAAGTGAAAGTAGAGGATAATCAAGAACACTGCTACCTAGAGTCTTGGATATGTTGTTTTTTGTTTTTATTTTTGTTTTTTTGTCTGATTGATAACTTTGAGAATAACGAGCTGGTGCTTTACTTCAAGGACTTTAAGCCTATCTTTAAGCCAACAAGAGACACAAACCGGTTTTTTCATTCTGGTGCGTAAAAAAAACATCTTTTGCTAAGTGGACAGGAGAATTCATTTCCTTTGCAATTATCAGAAGAGTAATTCTAAATGAATACAAGCTCCTACTCAAACAGCAAGCCCTATACCATTTCAGACAAAGGTTGTCCAATCTCTTCTTAAAAACTTACAGTGATGCAGCAGCCACAACGTCTGGAGGCAAGTCATCCCTGTCATCAAATTGAAAATGGAGTTCTGACAACCAAAATACAAATACCCTGTGACAATGACAATCTTTTGTATTGTTGAGAATCAAGTCAAATATTTGATGTTATTCCTGATTGCTCACATCTCAAACAAGGGACAAACGGTAGCTTTTTAGATATATACCTGTTTCCTCAGATGATGGTCATCACAACTGACAGAAGCCATGATGTCTTATATCTGTCTTTCTGCTAATTGTTCCAATTTCTGAAGGCCTCTTTTCTTTCAGATACTTAACAATTTGAGGACTGTCCACTTCAACAACAGTGCTGGAGATGAAGTTTCCTTCTCACAAAATGGGCTGCGAACTGCTCGTTATGATATTGTTAACTAAGTTGTCCACCCCAATAAATCTTTAGTGTCTGTGAAAGTTGGACAAAAGGATCCAAGGGCTGCCCCAGGCCAGGATTTCAGCATTAACTCTGATGCGATCACCTGGGCTCCAAAGGTGAGCAGGAAGAAAAAGTTGTAAACTCAGTAAAAGAATCCATCTCTCTCTTAAGGATGGTGAACATCCATCAAAGGTGAAAACATTGGAGGTTAACAAATTTTATGACTAATCTGTGAAAATCCAACAATGGGTGGGAATTCTGCTTGAAACCAGGATGCTGTTAGATCAGGCTGTGATTTCCAAGGACCATTCTTGTTCAGTTGGATTGTCATCATTCTTTCTTTTAGAGAAGGAGGAGCTCAGTGTAGCAACTCTGAAGTTCAAGATCCAAACTTGAGCCTCCATTGGTGATTCATTAGTGCCACTGATTCCCCCAGGAGCTTTTCCTTTCCCTCCTTTCTTTCTATTAGATCTTGGTGAACAATTTCTTATGCAGACATTCTCAACAGAAAAATAAGAATATGGACATGAATAAATGAATTGTGTTATTGCACAGGACACCTCAAACATTCCTCTTTTTCTTTTAGAACTTGCCCTTTTCCAGGTATGGCAAGAAGAGGTGACAGGCAGGAGAGAGGAGAAGAGTTCCAGAGGGCGAGCCAGTTTGCTGCTACCAATGTGCCCCTTGTCCAGAAGGAACCATCTCAAATCAGACAGGTGCAGCAGTTTTCAAATGCAGATCTTCCAGGATCTAAGGACTTTTTTTTTTTTTGGCTTCTCAATAATTTTATGCAAGATAGTTTTAGGGTACAGTGGATGGGTGCCCTACTAGCCTTGCCAATTATCACATCCCAACAGGAAAACCCTCTGCCAATTCTCTGAAAGAATGGCTTATGGGAGCCAAGCTTTACCACTCAATCTTTAGGGGTCCCTCCTCTGTAAGCATCTTCTGTCTCCAACAGAACTGATACACCTGTTAGAGAACGAGGAGATCCATCCATCTATGATTTCTAGCGGCCAAGAGTCACCTTATAAGTGAGAGCAGAGGCATATAATGTGTAATAATTAATAATATCCCTGAATAAATAATAATAACTTTCCCCAGAATCAATTCCACTATATCATGACCAATATCAGTTGGAGGTTGGCCAATGCAAAAAGGGGACAGTCTTGTCAATTCTTGGAAGGGGACAATGGTCGTGGTAGATTATGATGAAATCCTTATACAAAAATTCTTAAATCTTAATTTCAGATGCAGTCCACTGTGATGCCGGTTCTAAAGACCAATATCTCAACAAGGAGAAGGACCACTGAATTGCCAAGGAGATCCACTTCCTTGCCTATTTGAAAGCCAATACATCAAACATTAAGATAATCATGTTTGGCAAAGAAATGGAGTGTCCAATAAAGGAGAATATTTGTAGCTTTGTGTTGAAATGAGGGGTCCTTGGTGCTCCCTGAGTTTGGTTGATTTTATGCAGAAAATGTCGTTATCCAAACTAGGTACGATCATTAGAGCTAGGGCTGGTGAGCTAGCACTGTTTTTGTTCCCTAGTTTCGGTAATGAGAGGTCTGCAAGAAAATAACCCAGCTCAGAGAGCACAATGCACCCCACAAATGGAATGACCAATTTATAGGAAGCCCTTATCGAAGAACTGAAGAACATCAAGAATAGAATAACAGAGCTGGAAGACACCTTGAGGTCTTCTAGTTGAACCCCCTGATTAAGCTGGAAACCCTACAGCATTTCAGACAAATGGTAATCCAACATCTTTACAAAAACTTCCAGTGTTGGAGCATTCACAAACTCTGGAGACAAGTTCTTCCACTGATTAATTCATCTAACTGTCAGGAAATTTCTCCTTAGTTATAAGTTGCTTCTCTCCTTGATGAGTTTCCGCCCATTGCTCGTTGTCAGGTGCTTTGGAGAATAGCTTGACTCCCTCTTATTTGTGGCAGTCCCTAAGACACTGGAACACTGCTATCATATCTCCCATAGTCCTTCTTTTCATTAAATGAGACCCGGCTCCTGCAACCATTCCTCATATACTTTAGTCTCCATTCCCTTAATCATCTTTGTTGCTCTTCTCTGTACTCTTTCCAGAGTCTGAACATCTTTTTTACATTGTAGCAACCAAAACTGAATGCAGACCAACACTGAATGACCAAATCTATTCCCAAAGTCTGCCTACAAAAATACAATCTAAGAGTAGATGTGTGATGGGTGGGATACAAAACAAACACAGTCACAGAAAACAGGTGACTGTTTTATTCCTCCACTTTGCTTCCAAGCTCCAAATATCTTTGACAGAAGACAAAACACCTCCCACACATATAGTTACATGAAGAAGAAGAAAAAGCAACACAAACCAGGCAAGATAAGGGCTGGAGGATGTCCACAGATAACATACAATGGGAAGGATACCAAACTCTGAGAGGAACTATAAACTCAATATATTTACACACTTTGTTTCGAACGTTTGCCAGTACACAGGTCCAAACTCTTATTCAGTTGTCACACCTGCAGCCCATGAAGAGGATCAAGGGCCTATCCTCCTGAAGAAATCACGTCTCACCCTTATCCTCTCCTCCCTGCATGCCCTAGAATGGATAGGGGATGGGCCTGGCTCCTCCTCTGACTGCTCAGTCAGCTTCTCCCTTCCCCAGGCCTCCTCCACAACCTCCAAAGCTACACTTCCAGTCCCTATCAGCTGTTCCTCAGAGTTAGTCTCCACTCGGGGCATGACAAGGTGGATGAATTTGTGATTCATGACAGAGGGATAAAGATTTAAAAATGACTGAAAGAATTTGGAGATGTGCAACCATAGGTAGAAACATTGAGGATAATATTTGATGCGGAACAAACTTTGATGAAAAAGCAAATGTGCTTATTGAAAGACCAAGAAAGTCATGCTTAGAGAGAGTTGATGAGTTTTCCCCAAATCTTCCTACCTATTTTAACTTCTATGGGAGAAATTAATTTCTAATCTCACCCATAACAAGAATTAATAAACCCGTTATTTGGTATAAATTTTGGAAAGATTGTTCAAACTTACTAGAATTCAACAGATTGTCCTGAGCCACTGTGCCCCACTGACATTCAATACTATCCTAAAAACTGTGACTCATGCCAAACTCCCTCTTGTTTCCTGGGATTCAGTTTCCTTTAGGTCAAATACCCAACTTCTCCTTGACTCTCAAGTCTACTCTACCTGACTCTGTGGTTTCTTCCCCAAACCCCAAAAAGTTTGACCTAAGACTACTATTGACCTCACCCCTTTGCTACTATGTCTACTATTGACCTCACCCCTTTGCTAAGAGGGGGCATGCATAAGTGCACCAACATGCCTAACGTCCTGTCCTATTGTTTCTTTTATTTTTCTTATATGTATCCATGTATTCATAACTATGTTTATACTCATACCTATTATCTTGTAAGCAATTGAAAAATAAAATAAAATACAATACAATAAAAAAAAGTCTGTCTGCACTGGGAATTAACAACAAGACACACAAACTTGTTTTTCTCATCCTGGTGTGTAAAAAAAAAATCTATTGCTAAGTGAATAGGAGAATTCATTTCCTTTGCAATAATCAGAAGAATATTTCTAAATGTACCCCTCTGGATATCTGTCCCCCAAATTATTCCTGCTTTGAAAATATGTTCCAAGTTTTTCCACTAAGGGCAGAATCTGCCAAATTATCTTGCCTTGTCTTGAAATGAATCATTCTTTGGCTTTGTTGAGACTTGGTTGTCCTCATTTTTCTCTTTGCTCCTGCTAGTTGCTCTAGCAGAGGAGGAATAAGCTTACTGTAATCGATGTGAATCTGCCTGACTGGAAGATAAAAAACTGCATGTGATGTTACCCACTAAATTGAACATGAAAATTTAAGGCTAGGTCACACTGGCCGACGGATGCAAAACCTATGCAAAAAGGACACAGTGGATGAGCAAATTTTCCATCCATTGTTATCCGCTCTCAAAGATGCCCCAAATTTGCATAAACAGAGTGGACAACAACGGAAAGGAACGGACGTGTGGAGGATGTAGCGGGGATGTAAAGCGGATGTTCGTAGGAAGCCTAGCGGATGGAAGCGGATAGAAGCGGATGACACATCTGCAGGGCTTCTGGGGGAGAACAGCGAAGCGGACGCATAGCAGAAGGAGCGGATATGTAGCGGATGACATGGATGCATTACGGACACCTATAGGATGCATAGCGGATGCGTAGCAGATGCAAAGCGTTCACTGCGCATGCGGGGAGGATGAATTGCGTCAGCTCTGTGGATGTAAAAGGATGAAGCTCGCAAGCAGTCACCATTCAGAGGAAAGACTTGCTTCCAGAGACATCTTGAGAGAACACCATGGGGAAGAAGAGGAAGCCAGTGCCTACTCCTGCCAGCCCTGGCAAGAAGGACAGAACCATCCCACCCCCTGGCGCTGACTCTGAAGCTCCTGGTGCTGGTGCTGCTGGTGCTGGTGCTGCTGGTGCTGGTGCTGCTGGTGTTGCTGGTGCTTCTCCTGCTGGTGCTGCTGTGCTGCTGGTGCTTCTCCTGCTACTGGTGCTGCTGGTGCTGCTGGTGCTTCTCCTGCTGTTGCTTCTCCTGCTGCTGCTTCTGCTGGTGCTTCTCCTGCTGCTGGTGGTGCTTCTCCTGCGGCTGCTTCTCCTGCGGCTGCTGCTGTGGTGGACCAGCCCCAAGGCCCTCAAAGCCCTGCTGCTGAAGGCCCTGAAGCCCCTTCCAGAGGGAGGAAGAGGCAAGGCAAGGAGAAGGGGGAGAGGAAACAGTACTCAATTTCTGAGGACCATGAGGAGGAGGTGCTGGAATGGCTGAGGGAGAACGAGTACCTGTGAAGGAAGGGCCACAGGCTCTATCGTGACACCAAAGGGAAGCAGGCAGCATGGAGAGAGAAGGTGGAGAGCCTGGGCTACACTTCAGATGTACTCCTTGGGTGGTGGAAGCACATGCACACCTGGTATGGCAAGCTGCACCTCAAGAAATCCGGGCAGGCCGCTGTCAAGCTCACTGACCGGGAGACCTATGTCATGGTCAGGTGCAGCTTCCTGGAGGGTGAGATCTGCCACTGTGGAACAGCCCCTCTGTCAACCCTCTTCCTCAGACAGCCCACAGAGAGCTACTCCTCTTCCAGCCAGGAGACACCTACCGTGTCCAGGCAGGTGTCTTTGGAGGGCCCCATGACAGAGACCCCCCCGACAGCTGCACTCCCCATGCCAGAGGACGTGGAGGATCCCCTGTCTCAGATGGAACAAAAGAAGCAGCCACCAGAAACCAACCCATACCCACACCCAGCTCAACCTCCACAGAAAGCAGACAGAGAGGCAGACCGGAGGGACAGAGGTGTCCTCTTGGAGTTCAGGGACACAATCAAAGCCAGCACAGATCTCCTCTCCCAGCTGGTCCACTTTGACATACCATCCTCTAACCACAAGCTCTTCATTACGTACATGAGCCAGACCCTCATGGACGTGCCCGAGGCCCAGTACCAGGCGATGAAGGAGAGGATCACAGCTCTTCTGCACCACCCTCCAGGCCCAGCTGAACCTGCTCCTACCTACTCCAGGTCTGCTCCTCCACCCCAGGTGATGTCACAGCCCCTCCACAGATTTCAACAGCCCCTCACCTTCCAAGCCTACCACTACCAGGACTTCCCACAGCAGAGGCAGTCCTTCCCATTCCAGACCCAGGTTCCTCGGATGCTACAGATGCCACAGACACCTCACATGACCCAACTGCAGACCAGATGGCCCCAATACACTCCTCCTTCCCCCACCCACAGCCAAGCCCTTCCTCAGAACATCTGTCATCAGCCTTGGGCCTCACATCCCAGGTACTTGAGGAAGGGCCTCTCAACCTCACGGGACTGAGTCAGCTCTCTGAGAGCTTCCTGAACACACTATCTCCTGTTGTACTCTCGGGGCCAAGCACCCCAATGGTGCCTCAGACCAGCACTCCAACCACAGCCACCTCCACAGTCACTGGCCGCTTAATAGCTGAGACCATGAACATGCCTCAGAGTGACTGAGAATAGTGCCAGAGACTGAGTTGTAACCTGTTCACATACAGTTTGTTATTAATAAAGGTTATTTTTGCTTTTTTTTACTGAATAAAGTGTTGGGGAAAACTTTGAAAAAAGGGTTAAGCCTTTACATGCTTGTGGGATTTGAAAGGATAGCTGTGGGATGGATAGCTATGGGATGGGTAAGGATAGTTGTGGGATAAGGATAGTTGTGGGATGGGTAAGGATAGTTGTGGGATAGATAAACCTCCAGTGCAAGCATAGTGGGACTGTATGGTCCACCCTCCCTGCTGCCACACATATGGCCCCTTATTATCAACAACAATTTAATCATTGGTCAACACATTTCAACATAAACAAAACTCTTTATTAATGCCCTATTCATTGTAGGGCCACTCAACATACATGGCACAATCTCATCAGTGTGATGAGACAGGCTGAAGGAAGCATCCATTAAGCATCTACCATCCTGTCTTGCCACTCCACTGCTCCAGCTGGGGAGTTGCACCAGTGTTTCAAGAGGTTGCGCTGCTTCTTCCCTTCATGTGAAGCTCTGTTGGGGCCTTGCACATCCAAAGTGTCTATCAGGTTTTGTCCTTGCCTCCATTCACCAGGCTCCAAGTCCCCATTGCCTTGTTGATGGTCCACAAGCCTGTTCTGCAACACTAGGTAGCAGGTGCACATGAGATTGTGCAGGATATAGCAAGCTTCCACGATGCTCCTCACAGTCCCTGGGTGATGCTGCATGGTGGTGAGAAGTACCTGGAACCTGTTGGCCAGAATGCCAAAGGCGTTCTCCACCACCCGTCTTGCTCTGGACAGCCTGTAGTTGAAGATCCTCTCTTCACGGGTGAGGTATCTTGAACTGTACGGCTTCATGAGGTAGGTTCTGAGGGTGAAGGCGTCATCACCCACGATGAAGGAGGGCACATCTTGTGTGTTGTTGGGCAGGGGGTCTGGATCTGGGAAACCCATGATGAGGTTGCGTTCCAGCCCATCCTTGAGGTCACTGGCGTTGTATATCTGGGCATCTGAAGCTGACCCTTTGCCTGAAGCATTGATGTACATGAACTTGTAGTCAGCATCAACCATGGCAAAGAGGATGATGCTGAAGAAGCCCTTGTAGTTGAAATAATTGGACCCCGAGTTGAGTGGAGCTTTGCAGGCCACGTGCTTCCCATCTATGGCTCCCACGGTGGGGGGAAAGTTCCAACTCTGATACCACTGCTCTACAACTTTCCTCCAGTCTTCTTCAGTGGTGGGACACTTGAGGAGCTCCTCCACATATTCTTCAATGATGGCCTGCACCACTTCTCTGACCACAATGCTGATGGTGTTGTGTGGTACCCTCCAGGCATACTGCATGTTTCTATATGTGGTTCCAAAGGCCAGGTGCCGCAGAGTCAGTACCACCTTCACTCCAGGGTCCAGGCTGGGATGGAAGTTGGTGCTTGGCTTGGTCAACCTGGGTCTCAGACGATCCACAACTTCGTCACACATGGCTGGTGGCATCCTCATGAAGTGTTGGAATGCATGAAGGTCTTCATTCCTCAGCTCCACCATCAGCTTGTCATCGAGTCCAAACTCCACTCTTTTCCTGATCCATCTTCAGACCCAGACAGCTCTTGGTCGTCTCCTTCTCCTTGCATAGAAAAGGTGAAGCAGTCTGAAGAGGGCTTGGTTCTGGTGTTGAATGATGGCAGCTACCAAAAGGAGTGTGCGATGATCCATGGTGGAGATCAATGGATGATGTGGAAGAGCAAGATCAAGGCTGAAGAGGTCTGCACACCAGGGCTGCTGGACTGATAGTGAGTCCAGGTGATTTCCTCCCCTGTTTATAGGAAATGTCGGTTTTCCGCTAGGTGTCCTTCCACATCCTCTAGACATCCTCTAGACATCCTAAATATCTGAGATATGTCCCATATACGAACATTTTGTCCGTTTTAACGCTTTATATCTGAGCTGCATCTGCTTTCATCCTTTCTATGTCTGTGCTACTAACGCTGTTTGGACTTTCCGAGTACCTTTCGCTTCCTCCCTCTTTCCGCTTTCCACTGGAGCTGATGTGAGTCATCACCCACGATGACGTAGGATGGCCAGAGGATGCCGAGAGGATAAATCGGACATGTTACTGTTGACAACGGATGTAGAATGTTTGTTGCCCAAATGTGTCGAGGTTGTTGGTCGTACGCAGCAGAAAGTTCATCCACTCAAAAAGTTTTGTGCAGCTCAAAACTTTTTGAGCGGATGAAATAGCAGTTGACGGATAGAGCGTATGAAAGATGTACGCAGTGAGTACACAACGGATGCATCGTGTTCTCCAATGGATGGCAAGCTTTTTTGTCCATTTTACATCCTCTTTGCATCCGTTGGTGCAGTGTGACATGGGCTTTACTTTGTATATGAAAGAGGAATCTCCCTTTCTCCAGCTCGGTGTTGGCTTTGAGATTCCTCAGGAATACAGACAAGTTTATCATTCCTTCTTCCAAATTAAACCCAGTGACTTTCCTGAGTGTGGGGGTTTAGTCCACCTGCTTCTGTATTTTCAGTGGAACTGGGTTGGCCACGTGACTTCCGAAGATGACACTGGAGAATATTTCATTTCAACTCTGATGCCAATGCTGAAGGAGAAGGAGATCTGCCTTGTCTTCAATGAAAGACTAACGTCTAATGAATTTAATGTTATATTTAACAAATTAATGAACCACATTTTGTTGAAAGATGAAGTTATTATTCTGTTTGGAGACTCCTCTGATATGGCAAAAATTTTGACAGCTCTGAAAATTTATGTAAAATATAGAAAGATACAGAATGAGAAGAACCTGAAGAGTTTGAATTACTTAAAATGAATAGGACATTAACAGCTCCTGGTTCTTCAACTTCTACTTCTTCCTGTCCACCATCTGGAGGACATCGTTCAATACAGACAATGTTAAGGCAAGAAAAAAAACAAGAAAAAGTTACTCTGCAGATGATTATGTAAGGAATTCAAAATATTCCAACAAGATCAGAAAATATTGAAAAGACAATGGAGAACTGTCAGCTGGTGCTCCATTCAAAATCCAAGAAAGAAATACTTAGACTCTTTTAATTAGAGAAAAGATATCTTTTACTGGAAGTCAAGTGGCAGCAATAAAAGAATTCTGAATCTGAGAAAATAGGCATGTCAGGTGGTTTTCCATTCAAAATCCAAGAAAGAAATACTTAAACTCTTTAAGTTAGAGAAAAGTTATCTTTTACTGAAAGTGAAGCGGTAGCAACCAACGAATTCTGAATGTGAGAAATTAGGCTTGTAAATCACATATACAAAGTGATGGAAATGTTCCCATCCCCCAAGAGTTCAGATGAAACTTCCAATAAGAGATTGTGAATATAATCATGTGGCCATATTCAGGTGATGATGAGGCCTCTCTATCCATTGACCTTGGCATACTTTGACAACGAGTTGCAGTTGCACAGAGAAAAGAAAGCTAAGTGAGAAATAGAAACCTAATTCTAATGTATGCCCCGCCATTTACACAACAGAAAAAATGTAACACCTCCAGCATGCTTCCCAGACTTATCCCCTCCTCCCCCCCATTTCTTATGACAGCCGAAAGATACAAAGCGATAGTAGATCTTGAAGGCTGACATTCAGCCCTCCTAGAAAAATAAAACCGTCAGTCCTAAAAGAGAGAGAGGAGAAAAATATAAAGACAATAATTAATCATTAGACAATTTCAAATGAATACACTCCTAGGGCTTATCAGGATACTTGGTACGAAATGCTTTGACCAACTTAGGGGCATTAACATAGTTTTCGTTAACCCATTTGGCTTGTGAAGAAGGGAAATGTTTCCAGGCTACAAGATACTGGAGACGACCCCTCCATTTGTGAGAGTCCAGAATTTCTTTAACTTCAAAATGTTGTTCACCCTCAATCAGTATTGGTATGGGAGGGTCAGCCGGGATGGGTCTAAAATCAGAAGTATGTTCAGGTTTTAACAAACTAACATGGAAAACTGGGTGAATTCGTCGAAGAATCTTCAGTAAATTCAGCTGGACTGTTACAGGGTCTGTTCAATCGTGAAAGGACCAACATATTTAGGACCAAGCTTCAATTTTTGAGTGGCTTGCAGGTATCGGGTGGACAGGAAAACTGTGTCACCTACTTTATATAATTTCTGTGGAGATCTTTTCTTGTCTGCAAACTTCTTATGAGCTTGATGGGCCTCGTCTAATGATTTACGTGTTAATGGCCAGTTAAGCTGGAGTTGAGTTATCCATTCATCCAACAAGTGGATGTTAGGCCTTTCACGAGGAAGTTCAGGTATGGGTACAAAATATTGTCCCAAAGCTACTTAAAATGGAGTAAATCCAGTACTACTATTCATAGAGTTGTTATATGCCACTTTACCAAATGGCAATAGGTCAGACCAATTATCTTGTTGATTATTTATATAACATCTAAGATCTTGCTCTAACACTGCGTTAGTTCTCTCACTAGCCCCATTGGTTTGTGGGTGATGGGCGGAGCTTAAGCCCTAGGTGGAGCCTATCAACTTCAGGAACTCTTTCCAAAAATTTGAGGTAAATTGGACCCCTCTGTCAGAGATTATGCATTCCGGAACACCATGTAACCTATAGATATGTGAAATAAACAGTTTAGCCAACGTCTTTGCAGATGGAATCTTGGAACAGGGTGTGCAATGTACTTGTTTGGAGAACAAATCAGTTACCATCCAAAGAACCGTGTTTCCACTGCTTTTGGGTAAATTCTACTATAAAGTCCATAGAGATTTCCTTGCAGGGGGCTGTTGGTCTGGCTATATTTTGTAACAACCCTGCTGGCTTACCAGGAGGTCTCTTTGCCGAAGCACAAATTGGACAGCTAGCTACATAAGCTTCAATGTCCTTCTTCAAAGTAGGCCACCAGAATTGCCATTTAACCACATGTAAAGGCCCTGTCACACAGCCCAACGGATGCAAAACGTTTGTAAAAAGGACACAGCGGACGAGAAAAATGTTCCATCCCTTGTTATCTGCTCTCAAAAGGGGCAAAAATTTGCATAAACAGAGCGGATAACACGGAAAGGAATGGACGGGGGGAGGATGCAGAGCGGATTGAAAGCGGATGCAGAACAGAAGCCTAGTGGATGGAAGCGGATGAGAGCGGATGGCACATCCGCAGGGCTTCTGGGGGGCCTCAGCAAAGCAGACATGGAACAGATACAGCGGATGCAGTGCGGAAGCACAGTGGATGAAGCGGATGTAGAGCGGAAGCCTAATGGATGCCTAGCATTAATTGCGCATGTGGTTAGGATGCATTGCGTAAGCCCCGCGGATATAATGGAAGCAGATCAGAGCAGGTCACCATTCAGAGGAAAGCAGTTCCTGCTGCCGGACGGATTGACAGCCTTGCCTGCCCTGCCTGCATGCCTGCCTGCCAGCCTTGCTGTCTGCCTGCCTGCCAGCCTTGCTACCAGCCAGTCTGCCTGCCAGCCTTGGTTCCTGCATGCTTGCCAGCCTTCCTGCAAGCCTTGGAGCCTGCCTTCCTGCCAGCCTTGGTGCTAGCCCTCCTTCAAGCCTTCCTGCCAGCCTTGGTGCAAGCCTTCCTGCCAGTCTTGGTTCCCGCCAGCCTCTCTGCCAGCCAGCAACCCCACAACCATGGGGAAGAACAGAAAGCCTCAGGCATCTGCTGCCAGCCCTGGCAAGAGGGACAGGTCCACCATCCCACCCCCTGGCCCTCACTCTGCTTCTGCTGGGGTTTCTGTAGCACGCGCTCGCTCTTCTGGGACTGGAGCTTCTGCTGCTTTTGCTTCTGGAGGAGCTGATGATGCTGCTTATGGCAGTGGTGCTTCTGCTCTTGACTATGCTGATGCTGCACCCCAATGGCGCTTCAGACAAGCACTCCAGCACCAGCCACCTCCACAGCACCTGGACCCTTCACCCCTGAGACTGAGTGACCCAGAGGAGTGCCAGAGACTCATTTTTGTTTTATAGCTTGTTGTTAATAAAGTCTATCTTTGGTTCACACACTTGCTTCATTTCTTTTTTTTTAATAACGTCTTGGTGGAAACTTTTAGAAATGGTTTAAGCCTTTGCATGCTTGAGGGATGGGTTAAGATAGCAGTGGGATGGGTAGGGATACCTGTGGGATGTGTAATAGCTGTGGGATGGGTAAGGATAGCAGTGGGATGGGCAGGGATACCTTTGGTATGGGTAATAGCTGTGGGATAGATAAACCTCCAGTGCAAGCATAGTGGGACTGGATGGTCCACCCTCCCAGGTGCCACACCTATGGCCCTTTATTATCAATAACAAATTAATCATTGATCAACACATTTCAACATTAACAAAACTTTTTATTAATGCCCTATTCATTGTAAGGCCACTCAACATACATTGCACAATGTCATCCGTGTGATGAGACAGGCTGAAGGAAGCATCCATTAAGCATCTATCATCTATGTCTTGCCACTTTACTGCTCAAGCTGGGGAGTTGCACCAGTGTCTCAGGAGGTTGCGCTGCTTCTTCCCTTCACGTGAGGCTCTGTTGGGGCCTTGCACATCCTCAGTGTCTATCAGGTTTTGCCCTTGCCTCCATTCCCCAGGCTCCATGTCTCCATTGCCTTGCTGGAGGTCCACGAGCCTGTTCTGCAAGACTGGGTAGCGGGTGCGCATGAGATTGTGCAGGATGCAGCAAGCTTCCACGATCCTCCTCACGGTCTGTGGGCGATGCTGCATGGTGATGAGAAGTACCTGGAACCTGTTGGTCAGGATGCCAAAGGCGTTCTCCACCACCCGCCTTGCCCTGGACAGCCTGTAGTTGAAGATCCTCTCCTCACGGGTGAGGCATATGGAGGTGTAGGGCTTCGTGAGGTAGATTCTGTGGGAGAAGGCATCATCCCCCATGATGAAGTAGGGCGCATCTTGCGTTTCGTTGGGCAGGGGGTCTGGATCTGGGAAGCCCACGATGAGGTTGCGTTCCAGTCCCTCCTTGAGGTGACTGGCGTTGTATACCTGGGCATCTGAACATGAGCCGTTGCCTGAAGCATCGATGTACATGAACTTGTAGTCAGCATCGACCATGGCGAAGAGGACGATGCTGAAGAAGCCCTTGTAGTTGAAATAAGTGGACCCCGACTTGGCTGGAGCTTTGCAGGCCACTTGCTTGCCATCTATGGCTCCAACGGTGTGGGGAAAGTTCCACTTCTGATACCACTGCTCTGCAATTTTCTTCTAGCCTTCTTCAGTGGAGGGGCACTGGAGGAGCTCCTCCAGGTATTCTTCGATGATGGCCTGCACCACTTCTCTGACCACAATGCTGATGGTGTTGTGTGGCACCTTCCAGCCGTACTGCATGCTCCTGTAGGTGGTCCCTGAAGCCAGGTGGTGCAGAGTGAGTGCCACCTTGAGCCCAGGGTCCAGGCTGGGCCGGAAGTTGGTGTTTGCCTTGGTCAACCTGGGTGTCAGCCGCTGCACAACTTCGTCAAACATGGCTGGAGGCATCCTCATGAAGTTTTGGAATGCCCGAGTGTCTTCATTCCTGAGCTCCACCATCAGCTTGTTGTACAATCCGTACTCTGCTCTTCTCCTGATCCATCTTCGTACCCAGACGCTTCTTGGCCGCCTCTTTTTCTTCCCGTAGTAGAGTTCACAGAGCCTGTAGATGACTTCTCACTGTTGCAGAAGGATGGTGGCTGCTAAAAGGACTTTGTTATGATCCATGGTGGACATGACTGGATGCTGTGGAAGAGTAACAGTCAGATGAAGGCTGCAGAGGTCTGCAGAGCTGGGCTGCTGGTCTGAAAGTGAGATCCAGATGAGTTGCTTCCCCTTTTTATAGGCAGTATAGGTTTTCCCCTATGTGTCCCTTTGCATCCTCTAGGCATCCTCTAGAAATCCTTAATATCCGAGATAGGTCCCCTCTGCGAACGTTTTTTTCCATTTTAAATGCTTTGTTTCCGTTCTCCATCCATTCTGCATCCGTTCTGCATCCATTCTGCGTCCGTTCCGCTTCCTCCCTGTGTCTGTTTATCGCTGGAGTGGATGGAGTTGCGCGGATGCGCAGCAGATGCCTAGCGGATATAGCAGATGTGTAATGGATGCAGAACGGATGCCTAGCGGATGCAGAATGGACGCATTGGATACATTTTCCGCTCAAAAGTTTTGAGCAGTTCAAAACTTTCTGAGCAGATGAAATGTCAACAAACGGATGCTGGATGGATAGACAGGATGAAAAACGGAGGCAGTGAGTACAGAACGGATGCATCGTTTTAACCAACGGATGGTAAGTGTTTTTCTCCATTTTACATTCTTTTTCCATCCGTTGGTGCAGTTTGACAGGGGCTTCAGGTTTTCACAAATCCAAAGTGATTAGCTGCTTTAGAATCATGAGCTTGTTGTAGTATTTGGCCCCTCAGCACCTGGGGCACATACAACTAGGTCTCCACCCAAGCCAAACCATCTCCAACCGTATAGTCATTCGAATGAGCCAGGAACCAATCATCAGGTTTTATGGCTTCTTTTAGTTGTGCGGTTAAATCATTCGATAAATCCACTTCTCGTTTCTTCTTTTAGGCTCTGGTGATAACTGGGGTGGCTAGATGTTTGGTCGAAACAATTGGGCTTATCACTTCCTGGCGAATACTATTATATTGGGGTAGTCTAGAGAGAGCATCCGCCATGAAGTTCTTCCCCCCTGGAATGTACTTCAGTGAGAAATTGAACCACTTGAAGTACTGGGCCCAGCGGACTTGTTTATGGGACAGCTTCCGTGGCATTTTTAAGGCTTCCAAATTTTTATGACCACTCCATTCCTCAAATTGATGTTTTGCTCCTTCCAGGAAATGTCTCCAGGTCAGTAAGACCCAACAAACTGCGAAAGCTTCTTTTTCCCAAACTTTCTCTCAGTTGGTGGCCCACCTTCTCTCGGTTTCAGATAGTTTACGGGAGGTATACGCACAAGGCTGTAAGGTCCCTTTCTCATTGATTTGAAGTAACACCGCTCCAACAGCCACATCACTCACATCAGCTTGGATCAGGAAGGGAGCCTCCATGTCCGGGTGCTTTAGCACTGGTTCTGCAGCAAACAGTCATTTTAGCTTTTCAAAAGCTGCTTGGCACTCCATGGACCACTCCAACAGCTTACTAGGCCTTGGCTTCACCTCTCCTTTAGTTTTTAAAATATTTGTGATGGGCATGGCTATCTTAGCAAAAGTCGGGATAAATTTCCGGTAAAAATTTGCAAATCCCAAGAAGCTCTGAAGTTGTTTTCTGGTATGTGCGGGAGCCCATTCCAATACGTCACACACCTTCTCTGGATCCATTTCTATGCCCTCAGATGAAATGCAAGACCCCAAATAGTCAATTTTCTCTTGATGGAATTCGCACTTGGATAGTTTAGCATACAACTTAGCGGCACACAGTTTCTGTAGAACCGACCGCACCAGTTTCACATGTTCATCCAGAATTTCCATGTAGATAAGGATGTCATCAAGGTAAACCAACCCCCCCCCCCGTATAAATGTTCATGTAGCACCTGATTGATCATCTGCATGAATACAGCTGGGGCCCCTTGTAAACCAAAAGAAAGAACATAGGAATTGGAAGCAACCCATCAGGCAGTTTAAAGCGGTCTTCCACTCATCCCCTTCCTTAATTCAAATTCGGTAGTATGCTTCTCTCAAATCCAACTTTGTGAAAATCTTCCCCTTGGCTAGGTGGGCCAACATGTCCTTCATCAAAGGGAGGAGGTACACATTTTCCATGGAGATGGTGATCAAATTTCTGTGGTCCACCACCACTTGGAGCCATCTTTCTTTTCATGGAACAACACTGGGGCCGCTATCCGGGGCCTAGCAGGTTGGATGAAACCACGTTCCAGATTTTTATCTATAAACATTCTTAGCTCCTCAAATTCCTGTGGTGTCATTGAATACAACTTCGGTTTCGGGAGCTTCACCCCAGGCAAAATTTAAATAGCACAATCTGTTGACCGGTGAGGCAGGAGCTCATCCGAGGCCTTCTCACTGAACACTTCCTTTAAATCCCAATACTCTTTTGGAATGTTCTCCTCCCCTTTCACGGGTTTGGTTCCTGTGGAAGCTATTTCAATCGTAATATGAAGTTTCGGCTGAGATTTCCCCTCTTCTTCCGGTCGCTGCTTGGTGCGTATGCGCAACAAACCCTTTCTCCAATTAACCTGGGGGTTCCATTTCCGGAGCCAGGCCAATCCCAGTATTAATGGTTGCTCCATCCCAGGGACCACAATAAAGCGCAGAGTCTCATCATGTTCTCCCATGACCATTTCTATGGGTTCCTTGATAAAACGTGCAGGGCAACCCCCAGCCACTGTTCCATCTAATTGGCAAAAGGAAATGGGCATCTTTAAAGGTTTTAGTTTTAAGCCCATTTTCTCCACGACTCCCGTGTTGATTATACACCTTGTGCACCTAGAGTCTAACAGGGCTAGCATTTCCCCTTCGACCCCTGAATTGGGTACCCTCAACTTCACTGGAATGGTCATAGGGCCCTTGCTTGGACTTACCAGGAAGTCATCTTCCGAGTTGAAATATCCCTCTTCAGGGTTAATTGGGGTTTCTGACTCTTCTCCCACAGGAGGGATGACCTCTGCCGTCTCTTTAGATATAGTGCCGCTTTGCGAGGCTTTGTTGGGGATTTTTCAGGTTTCTTCCCTTCTTTTGGCACCCCCTTTGGTTCCAGCTTGACTTTGCAGTTCACAGCCCAATGACCTTCCTTCCCACATCGAAAACAGGCAAAGGGGTTGGGTCTTGCCACCAGTCCTCCCCTCTGAGGTTTGAGAACCTCTTGAGGCCATGGGGGGGAAGGCTTGCTCCACCCAGAACCTCCCCGCCATCTGCTTCGGGTGAGATCAGTCTCCACTTCTTCTGCCAGCAAGTACCACATCTGCAAGTCATTGGGGTATCTTCTAGCAATGCATCTCTGGTACACATCTTTGTTTAATCCATCTTTAAATGCTTCTATAAGGGCTTCCTGGGACCATCCTCGGATATGACCTGCCAACTGTTTAAATTCTTGGGTGTAGTCAGCCACTAACCTCCGCCCCTGATTTATGGTCTTCATCCTGATCCGGGCCTTGTGCTCTGCCAGTGGATCCTCAAACCTAGCCCACAGAACAGTCATGAACAGGTTATAATTCATCAACTGGGGAGCATTATCATTATACAAGGTCACCATCCACTCTGCAGCTATTCCCTCCAGAGCCCTGGTAACACATCTCACTTTGGCTGCTTCTGAGGGAAAATCCTCCCCGTATTCTTCCATATAGCTCCAAACTTGGGCTTGGAAAAATCCCAAGGTTTTGGGATTTCCCCCGTATTTTACTTCTAACGGAGGCAGCCTAGGAGCTCTACGCCTTCTAGGAATTACACCTCCCACTGAGGACCCCGGGGCTGCTGCTGGTTTGGGTTGATTTATGGGAGAAGGGGCTGCTCTGCTTCTTCTAGCTGGTGCTACTCCCCCTTCCCCTTCATAGCTTTGTGCCGGAGTGTCCTGGCTTGATCCAGTGAGAGTTCTCTCTTTTCCCTCCCTTGCCATGGCTCCTCTTTTACACACCAGCGGGTGGTTGTGATCTGGGGGGGGGGGTCCTTCTCTGGATCTTTCCAGCCAACCCCCACCAACCATCTGGGCTTCACAGCTAGATCCTCTTCCAGATTGAGCTCGGCTAATGATAGGGCTTCCTGTACCAGCAAAGAATCTTGCCCTCCAATGGCTCCCAGATCTTCCTGGTCACTAGTTGAAGATGACATGATGTTCAGACCCCCTCAAAAGAAAATTGGGTATTTTCTCCGGGGGGCTGGTAGAGTGAGATTCAGAATAATGTCAGGCGGTGCTCCATTCAAAATCTAAGAAAGAAATACTTAGACTCTTTTAGTTAGAGAAAAGTTATCTTTTACTGAAAGTGAAGTGGTAGCAACCAAAGAATTCTGAATCTGAGAAATTAGGCGTATAAATCACATATAAAAAGTGATGGAAATGTTCCCACCCCCAATAGTTCAGATGAAACTTCCAATAAGAGATTGTGAATATGATCATGTGGCCATCTTCAGGTGAGGATGAGGCCTCTCTGTCCATTGACCTTGGCATATTTTGATAACGAATTGCAGTTGCGCAGAGAAAAGAAAGCTAAGTGAGAAATAGAAACCTAATTCTAATGTATGCCCCCCTCATTTACACAACAGAAAAATGTAACATCTCCAGCATGTTTCCCAGACTCCTCCCCTCCTCCCCCCGTTTCTTATGACAGCTGAAAGATGCAAAGCGATAATAGAAGATCTTGAAGGCTGACAGGGCGCGTAAGTCACATATGCAAAGTAATGGCAATGTTCCCACCCCCCAATAGTTCAAAAAATTCTTCCAATTAAAAGTTGTGAATATCATCATGTGGACATCTCCAGGTGGTGATGAGGCTTCTATCTGTTGACCTTGGCATAGTTTTATAAAGGTTTGCAGATGTGCATAGCATAGGAGAGAAAGCTAAGCAAAGAATACAAACCTAAGAAAGAATGTACTCCCCCCCCCCAATTTATACAGTTCCACCTCCAGCTCACTTCCAACAACTTTCCCCCCTCCTCCCCCATTACTTATGACAGCCGAATAATGCAAACCAAAGGGAGAACATGTTGAAGGCTGAAAATCTTAAAGGCTGACATTTGGCCCTCCTGGAAAAAGGACGTTAGTCCTATAAAAGAAAAAAATACTAGGTAATAGTCAATATTCAGGTAACATTAAATATTTATATTTTTAGGGTTTATCAGGATATTTAGTACAAAATGCCTTGACCAGTGTGGGAGCTCTAACATCCTTTTCATTGACCCACTCAGCTTGGGAAGGAGGAAAATGTTTCCAAGCAACCAAATATTGGAGTCGACTCCTCCGTTTCCGAGAATCCAAAAACTCTTTAACTTCAAAATGTTCTTTGCCTTCAATTAGCAATGGTACAGGAGGATCAATCTGGGTCGGTCTCAGATTGGAAGTATGTTCCGGTTTTAACAGATTAACGTGGAAGACAGGGTTGATCCATAAAAGAGTTTTCAGTAATTTCAGTTGGACTTCCACAGGGTTCACAATTCGTTCAATTGAGAAAGGCCCAACATAGGGTCAAGGGCTAAGCTTTTTTGATTTTTGGGTGGTTTGCAAATATCTGGTGGATAAAAAGACTTTGTCGCCGACTTGATATGGTTTTTGTGGAGATCTGTTTTTGTCTGCAAATTTCTTATGAGCTTGATGTGCATCATCTAATGCTTTACGAGTAACCAGCCAGGTAAGCTGGAGTTGTGTTATCCATTCATCTAATGACTGAATGTTAGGCTTCTCATGTGGAAGTTCGGGTATGGGTACAAAGTCTTGTCCCAATGCCACTTTAAACAGAGTAAACCCAGTACTACTATGTATATGAATTGTTGTATGCCACCTCAGCAAATGGCAATAAGTCAGCCCAATTATCTTGCTGATAATTGATGTAACATCTAAGATATTGTTCCAATTCCACATTAGATCTCTCACAAGCCCCATTGGTTTGTGGATGGTGGGGGGAGCTTCAGCCCTGGGTAGAACCCAATAGCTTCAGGAACTCCTTTCAAAAGTTCGAAGTGAATTGGACACCTTTGTCTGAGATTATTCATTCAGGAACCCTATGTAACCTGTAGATATGTAAAATAAATAGTTTAGCCAAGGTTTTTGCAGATGCAATCTTCAAACAAAGTGTGAAATGGACTTGTTTGACAGTTACCACCCAAATAACTGTGTTTTCCCCACTTTCAGGTAATTCCACTATAAAGTCCATAGAGATTTCCTTCCATGGAGCCCTTGGTCTAGCCACATTTTGTTGCAAGCCTGCTGGCTCACCAAGAAGCTGTTTGGCTGAGGCACAAATAGAACAACTAGCTACATAAGTTTCAATGTCCTTCTTCAAAGTAGGCCACCAAAATTGCCCTTTAACCAAGTTTAAAGTTTTCACGAATCCAAAATGACCAGCCACTTTAGAGTCATGAGCTTGCTGTAATATTTGGCTCCTCAGTTACTCTGGCACATATAATTTGGCTCTCACCCATGCCAATCCATCTCTAACCGTGCATTTATTTGAGTGAGTAAGGAACCAGTCACCAAGTTTTAGAGCCTCTCTTAATTGTGCATTTGATAAATCAACTTCCCTCTTCTTCTTTTGGGCTCTGGTAATCACCGGTGCTGCCAACTGATTGGTCGGGACAATCGGCCTTACCACTTCCTGGCAAGCACTATTGTATTGAGGTAGTCTAGATAGAGCATACCCAAGAAATTCCTCTCCCCTAGAATGTACATCAATGAAAAATTAATGTGTTTAAAGTATTGCGAATACTTTATACAGCGAATTTTTTGGGGGGACAGCTTCTGGGGTGTTTTCAAAGCCTCCAAATTTTTATGATCAGTCCACACCTCAAATGGATGTTTTGCTTCTTCCAAAAAACAATATGAACAATTGTTGATACAGCCAAAATAAGGGAAAATGTTTACTTCCTTGACACAATGCAAGAAAAGAGGAGTAGTTTTATATATTAAAGAGACCATCCCAGTGAAATTGATTTATACTAATGACGACGGAAGAATACGAATGGTGGAAATAACGGATGATAACACAAAAACACTCCTGATTGCAATTTATGTCCTGAATGACAAACAAGAAGAATTCTATTAAAAATTACCTTTGAAAATAATTGAACTGGACTATGCTAATAAAGTTATGATGGGAGATTTTAATGGAATTGTAGACAATAAACTGGACTATACAGCACAGAAAATAATAGAGCAAAACAGAAAGACTCTCCCAAAATCTTTTTTTTAAATTGTAAATGAAATAAATTTAAAAGATACATGGAGAGAAAGAAATACTAAAACTAAACAATAAACCTTCTACTCAAATAGACATTTATCATGGTCCAGAATAGATATGATATGGTTGTCAACAGAATTGTTAGCTAATATTCAAGAAATAAACATGGAAACAAGTATTTGGGCAGATCACAATCCAATGACAATTAAATGGAAAGGACAAAGGAGAAGATCTCGATGGACGTTAAACAATACTATATTAAAGGAAAAAGACTTCACACAGTGGATGGAGAAAGAACTGGCTTTTTTCTTCAGAGAAAACAAAAAAAAAGTTACATCAGTCCAGAATGTTTGGGATACAAGGAAGGAATATGCCAGAGGCTTGATAATAGATTATACAAGGAAAAGAAATACCATGAAAAGACTAGCCTCGAAGGCATTAGAAGATGAGCATAAAGGACTTGAAAAAGAGCAACAGAAAATGCCACAGAAAAAGGACATCAAATTGAAAATGGATATATTCAAACATAAAATGGGTCTAACAGAAAAAGAAGAATTAGATAGATGCAGAATGTTAGGATCCCAACATCTCATTGGAAATTTACTCTGGTCGGAGACATTTTTGAAGGTGTAAAGACTTTGCATGGGGTTCTGCAGTTTTGGGACAGCCCTGGTGATGTCTCAGAATTCAGCCACTTCCTCCTATCTTTGCACCAGTTGATGAAAAAAGGAGACATCTCTCTCCTGAATTGGTGGGAAATAATCTTTGACTGCAGTATCCCCAGACCAGGCAAGGACCCTCCAAAAAGGCAAATACAATGTACAGGAAAATAGAATTTGCAGGATCTCCCAGATTTTATTTTCGAAATGAACATGGATGGTGAAAGTTACAATATTTAGAATGCCATTTATGCTGTGGCACATGCATTGCTTGCCATTTATGGATCAGGAGTGCAACCAGAAAGGTTGAAGCATGAAAAAAGGACCACAAATATTGATTACCACAGGTAATCTCTGTGGTATTCTACCTAGTCCACAGATTAATAGAGAGGAGACTTCTCATATGCATTTCTTTATATCATATCAAGGGATATCATATCATGGCATCTCTGAACAGATTAAAACAACAATTGCTACAAAATCAATAATATGAACTCAGTATAATGTTTTGTTGAAAGATGGGAAAAAGAAAAGTAACCTAAAACAGTTGTGCATAATATCTATCAAAGATAGATTTTCATATATGGTCTGAAAGGTCTTCAACATTTCCTGAGATTGAGGGGGTGACCAGGGATGACGTGTCACCTTGGAATAAGATAATAATCTAGGTGTATTTGTGCTAAATCTTCAGCAGGACCACTGAAGTCCTAAAGAAGATATCATCAGAGCCTGCTAAGTTTCCCTCAGCCTGAATCCAACATGTAAAAACAAACTCAGCTCAATTTATCTAAAACTGATTTATGTTTCCATGAATTAGTATCGTGTGTGACTCCACCCCATATGTTTAGTTTGCTTTTTATTGTAATGTTGGAGGTCTTGGAGGTCTTCTAATAAAAGCCTCTACTCAAGCAGCAAGCCTTATCCCATTTCAGAGAAAAGTTATCCAGTCTCTTCTGAAAAACTTATAGTGATGGAGCAGCCACAATTTCTGGAGGCAAGTCATCCCTGTCATCAAGTTAAAGTTGGAGTTCTGAAAGTCAAAATACAAATAATGTGTGATAAAGACAATCTTTTGTATTGTTGAGAATTGAGTCAAATATTTGATGTTATTCCGATTGCTCACATCTCAAACAAGGGACCAATGGTAGCTCTCTAGATATATACCTGTTTCCAAAGATATGGCTGTCAAGTAAAAAGATACTCATTTTGTCTTTTTAGCTGCAAGAAGAGAGAAGGGGAAAACAAGGCATTCTTGAAATGCTGAGATTTCAACTCAGCAGCCCAGCAGTCAGAGCATAGGAAGGTTATTGGAGAGCATGATGGATGACTATTGAAGATTTCTATTGGAGAAGTCACATCCAGGGGGTGGGGAAAGACCAGAGTCAAGAAGGAAATATATGATGTGATTTAGTACTGGCTGTACCCTGCAACGCACCAACATGGCAAGTTCTAATAAAACTATTTATTTTTTTCTGAGATGCAGCTGGAGACTATTGCTTGAATGAGGGGGATTTGTTGGAGCACTGACAACATCCATCACAAAATGATAGAAGCCATGATGTTTCATATCTGTCTTTCTGTTAATTGATCCAATTTCTGAAGACAACTTTTCTTTCAGATACTTGCCAATTTGAGGACTGTCCACTTCAATAACAGTGTTGGAGATGAAGTCTCCTTCTCAAAAAATGAACTGAAAACTGCTTGTTATGATATTGTCAACTGGGTTGTCCACCCCAAAAAGTCTTTAGTGTCTGTGAAAGTTGGTCAAAAGGATCCCAGGGCTGCCCCAGGCCAGGATTTCAGAATTGACTCTGATGCAATCACCTGGGCTCTAAAGGTGAGCAGGAAAGAAAGGTAAACTCAGTAAAAGAATCCATCTCTCTTAGGAATACTGAACATCCGTCTCAGGTGAAAACATTTAAAGCCCCTGTCACACAGCACCAATGGATGGAAAGAGGATGTAAAATGGAGATAAACACTTGCCATCCACTGGTTAATGTGATGCATCTGTATTGTACTCACTGCATCCGTTTTTCATACTCACTATCCGTCCAGCATCCGTCTACTGACATTTCATCCACTCAAAAAGTTTTGAGCTGCTCAAAACTTTTTGAGCGGAAAATGTATCCAACGCGTCCATTCTACATCCGCTATGCATATGGGGAACATCCATTATACGTCTGTAGTAATCCGTTATGCGGCCGCTATATCCGCTAGGCATCCGTTGCGCATCCGCGCAACTCGCATCTGCTCCAGCGGAAAACGGACACAGGGAGGAAGCAAAACGGACGTGGAACGGACACGCAGCATTAGTATCACGGGCGTAGAAAGGATGAAAGTGGAAGCATCTCGCATACAAAGCATTAAAACGGAAAAAACATTCGTATAGGGGACGTATCTCGGATAATTAGGATGTCTGCAGGATGCCTAGAGGATGCAAAAGGACACCTAGTGGAAAACCTATATTTTCTATAAAAAGAAGGAGAAATCACCTGTATCTCACTTTCAGTCCAGCAGCCCTGCGGTGCAGACCTCTTCAGCCTTCATCTGGCTCTTGCTCTTCCACAGCATCCAGTCATCTCCACCATGGATCATCACACACTCCTTTTGGTATCTGCCATCATTCTACAACAGTGCGAAGCCCTCTACAGGCTCTTTCACCTGTTCTACGGGAAGAAAAGGAGTCACCCAAGAAGTGTCTTTGTCCGAAGATGGATCACGAGAAGAGTCGAGTACAGACTGTATAACAAGCTGATGGTGGAGCTGAGGAACGAAGACTCTCGTGCATTCCAGAACATCATGAGGATGCCGCCAGCCATGTTTGACAAAGTTGTGGAGTGGCTGAGACCCAGCTTGACCAAGGCAAACACCAACTTCCGGCCCAGCCTGGACTCTGGGCTGAAGGTGGCACTGACTCTGCGCCACCTGGCCTCAGGGACCACATACAGAAGCACACAGTACGCCTGGAGGTTGCCAAACAACACCATCAGCATTGTGGTCAGAGAAGTGGTGCAGGCCATCATCGAAGAATACATGGAGGAACTCCTCCAGTGCCCCTCCACTGAAGAAGGCTGGAAGAAAGTTGCAGAGCAGTTATATCAGAAGTGGAACTTCCCTCACAACATTGGAGCCATAGACTGGAAGCACGGGGTGTCAGGCGGAGCTCCATTCAAAATCCAGGAAAGAAATACTTAGACTCTTTAACTTAGAGAAAAGATATCTTTTACTGAAAGTGAAATGGTAGCAACCAAAGAATTCTGAATCTGAAAAATTAGGCGCGCAATCCACAAATACAAAGTGATGGAAGTGTTCCCACCCCTAATAGTTCAGATGAAACTTCCAATTAGAAGTTGTGAATATGATCATGTGGGCATCCTCAGGTGATGATGAGGCCTCTGTCCGTTGACCTTGGCATACTTTGAAAATGGGTTGCATTTGTGCAGAGAAAAGAAAGCTAAGCAAGAAATAGAAACCTAACTCTATTGTATGCTCCCCCCCTCATTTACACAACAGAAGAATGTAACACTTCCAGCTCACTTCCCAGACTATTCCTTACCTCCCCTCCCCCCTGTTTGTTATGACAGTCGAAAGATGCAAAGCGATAGTAGAAGATCTTGAAGGCTGTCATTTGGCCCTCCTAGAAAAGGGAAAACCATCAGTCCTAGAAGAGAGAGAGGAGAAAATATAAAGACAATTATTAATCATTAAACAATTACAAAAGGATACAATCCTGAGGCTTATCAGGATACTTGGAATGAAAGGCCTTGATCAACTTAGGGGCTTTAATGTCAGTTTCGTTAACCCATTCGGCTTTTGAAGAAGGGAAATGTTTCCAGGCTACGAGATACTGGAGTCGACCCCTCCATTTGTGAGAGTCCAGAATTTCTTTAACTTCAAAATGTTGTTCACCTTCAATCAGTATTGGTATGGGAGGGTCAGCCTGGATGGGTCTTAAGTCAGACGTATGTTCAGGGTTGAGCAAACTAACATGGAACACCGGATGAATTCACTGAAGAGTTTTCAGTAAATTCAGCTGGACTGTTACATGATTTATAATCCGTTCAATCGTGAAAGGACCAACATACTTAGGACCAAGCTTCTTTGACTTTTGAGTGATCTGCAGGTATCTGGTGGACAGGAAAACTTTGTCGCCCACTTTATATACTTTCTGTGGAGATCTTTTCTTGTCTGCAAACTTCTTATGAGCTTGATGGGCCTCGTCTAATGCTTTGCGTGTCACTGGCCAGTTAAGCTGGAGTTGAGTTATCCATTCATCCAACAAGTGGATGTTAGGCCTTTCACGAGGAAGTTCAGGTATGGGTACAAAATCTTGTACCGAAGCCACTTTAAATGGAGTAAATCCAGTAATACTGCGTACGGAGTTGTTATATGCCACTTCACCAAATGGTAGTAAGTCGGACCAGTTATCTTGTTGATAATTTATGTAACATCTTAAGACCCTGTCACACTGCCCAACGGATGCAAAACGTATGTAAAAAGGACAGAACGGACGAGCAAAATGTTCCATCCGTTGTTATCCGCTCTCAAAAGGGGCAAAAATTTGCATAACCGGAGCGGATAACACGGAAAGAAACGGACGCGGGGAGGACGCAGAGCGGATAAAGCAGATGGGGAACAGAAGCCCAGCAGATGGAAGCAGATGGGAGTGGATGGCACATCCGCAAGGCTTCCGGGGGACCTCAGCAAAGCAGACGCGGAACGGATACCGTGGATGCACAGCGGATGCACAGCGGATGAAGCGGATGCAGAGCGGAAGCCTAGCGGATGCACAGCGAAGCCGAACGGATGCCAAGTGTTAATTGCGCATGCGGGGGAGATGCATTGCGTAAGCCACACGGATATAAAGGGAAGCAGCTCACATGTGGCCAGCATTTGGAGGAAAGAACTGCTGCTGGATACATCGAGTCCTTGCCTGCCCTGCATGCATGCCTACCTGCAAGCCTTGCTGCCAGCCTCCCTGCCAGCCTCCCTGCCAGCCTAGCTCTCTGCCTGCCTGCCAGCCTTGCTGCCAGCCTGCTTTCCAGCCTCCCTGCCAGCCAGTCTGCCTGCCAGCATTGGTGCCTGCCTGCCTGCCTTCCTGCCAGGCTTCCTGCCAGCCTGCCTGCCAGCCTGCCTGCCAGCCTTGGTGCTTGCCTGCCTGCAAGGCTTTCTGCAAGCCTTGGTGCCAGCCTTCCTGCCAGACTTGGTGCATGCCAGCCTCCCTGCCAGCCTTGGTGCCTGCCTGCCTGCCTGCCAGGATTCCTGCCAGCCTTCCTGCCAGCCTTCCTGCCAGCCTTGGTGTGTGCCAGCCTCCCTGCCAGCCAGCAACCCCACAACCATTGGGAAGAAGCGAAAGCCTCAGCAACCTGCCGCCATCCCTGGCAAGAGGGACAGGGCCACCCTCCCGCCCCCTGTCCCTGACTCTGCTTCTGCTGGGGCTTCTGTTGCTCAGGCTCGCTCTTCTGGTGCTGGAGCTTCTGCTGAAGCTGCTCCTGGTGGTGGTGCTTCTGCTGGTGCTTCCTCTGCTGAAGGTGCTCCTGGTGGTGGTGCTTCTGCTGGTGCTTACTCTGCTGAAGCTGCTCCTGGTCCTGCTGGTCCTACTCATGCTCCTGGACTTGTTCATACTGCTCGTACTGCTCGTGCTCCTAGTCTTGCTTGTCCTGCTTGTCCTGCTTGTGCTCCTGGTCCTGCTGGTGCTGGTGCTGGTGCTGGTGCTGGTGCTGCTGCTGCTGCTGCTGCTGATGATGATGATCCTGCTGCTGCTGCTGCTGCTGATTATGATTATGATTATGATCCTGCTGGTGATGATGATGATGATGATGATGATGATGATGATCCTGCTGCTGGTGGTGGTGGTGTGGAGGAGCAGCCCCTACTACCTGGGAGCCCCTATGATGAGGGTCCATCTGGTCCTGCCAAAGGGAGGAAGAGATGTATGCAACAACGGGAGAGGAGGCAATACTATATTGAGGAGGAACATGAGGATGAGGTGCTGGAGTGGCTGAGAGAGAATGACTATCTGTGGCGGAAGGGACACCGGCTGTACAGGGACACCAAAAGGAAGCAGGCTGCTTGGAGAGAGAGGGCGGAGAATATGGGTTACACTTCGGAGGTGCTCCTCGGCTGGTGGAAGCACTTGCACACCTGGTATGGGAAGCTGCACCTGAAGAAATCTGGCCAGGCCACGGTTAAGCTGACAGACAGAGAGACCTACGACATGGCCAGTTGCAGCTTCCTGGAGGGTAAGATCCACCACCGAGGAGCACCAGGAGCCCCTCTCATGACCCTCTCTCTCCAGCAGCCTGCTGAGACCCAGTCCTCTTCTGTCTGAGAGTCAGTCCCTGTCTCCAGGCAGGTTTCTGTGGAGCGTGCCACGGCAGAGAACCAGCGGACAGATGTTGTAACCATGGTGGAGCGCGTGGAGGACTCCCTGGTGCGGTGGGAGAAAGGAGACGTTGAGTCCACCACAGCTGAAGCCGCATCCAGCCCCCCAAGCTCCACCTCCACAGAAAGGCAGAGAGCCAGACAGCAATAGGGGCAGAGCCACACTGTCCTGCTGGAGATCAGGGACACCATATGCACCAGCATAGATCTCCTCTCTCAGCTGGTCAAAACCGACTCCTCATCCTCCAACCGCAAGCCCTTCTTCACCGATGTCAACCAGACCCTCAGGAACATGGAGGAACCCCAGTACCAGGTGGTGAAGGACCAGATCATCGAGCTGCTTCACAACCCTCCAGATCCAGAGGAACCTGCTCCCACCCAGTCCAGGTTTGCTCCTCCACCCCAGGTGATGTCCCTCCCATTCCAAGGCTTCCCACAGCCCCTCACCTACCAGGGCTATGGCTAGCAGGAGGTCCAGCAACACAGGCAGCAGCCCTTCCCAGTCCAGGCACAGTGTCATCGGACGAAACCATTGCCACCGGTTCCACTGATGCCACCGATGCAACCCACGCCAATGATGCCACCGACCACAGCGATGCCACTCACGCCTGTCCTCACCCAGCTGCATACCAGACAGCCCCACTACACTACTCCTTCCTCCACCCCACAGCCAAGCCCGGCCTCAGTACATCTGTCATCAGTACTGGGGCTGACACCCCATGGCATGGGGGAAGGACCTCTCAGCATCACGGGTCTGAGCCAGCTGTCTTAGAGCTTTCTCAACACACTGTCACCTGTTGTCCTCTCAGGGCCAGGCACCCCAATGGTGCTTCAGACCAGCACTGCAGCAGCAACCACCTCCACAGCACCTGGACCCTTCACCCCTGAGAATGGGCACACCTCCGAGTGACCAATAAGAGTGCCAGAGACTGGGTAGCTGGCTACCTGTAGTGTTTATTTGGACACTTGACTTGGGTCATTTTTGTTTTATAGCTTGTTGTTCAATAAAGTTTATCTTTGATTAACACACTTGCTTCATTTCTTTTTTTTCATAAAGTCTTGGTGGAAAATTTTAGAAATGGTTTAAGCCTTTGCATGCTTGTGGGATGGGTTAAGATAGCAGTGGAATGGGCAGGGATACCTGTGGGATGGGTAATAGCTGTGGGATGGGTAAGGAAAGCAGTGGGATAGATAAACCTCCAGTGCAAGCATAGTGGGTCTGTATGGTCCACCCTCCCTGGTGCCACACCTATGGCCTTTTATTATCAATAATAATGTAATAATCATCCACACATGTCAACACAAACACAACTCTTTATTAAACGGCCTGTTCATTTTAGGCCCACCCAACTTACATGGCCCAATCTCATCCGTGTGATGAGACAGGCTGAAGGAAGCACTCATTAATCATCTATCATCCTGTCTTGCCACTCCTCTGCTCCAGCTGGGGAGTTGCACCAGTGTTTCAAGAGGTTGCGCTGCTTCTTCCCTTCATGTGAGGCTCTGTTGGGGCCTGGCACATCCTCAGTGTCTATCAGGTTTCGCCCTTGCCTTCATTCCCCAGACTCCATGTCCCCATTGCCTTGTTGGAGGCCCACGAGCCTGTTCTGCAAGACCGGGTAGCGGGTGCGCATGAGATTGTGCAGGATGCAGCAAGCTTCCATGATCCTCCTCAAGGTCTCTGGGCGATGCTGCATGGTGATGAGAAGTACCTGGAACCTGTTGGCCAGGATGCCAAAGGCATTCTCCACCACTCGTGTTGCCCTGGACAGCCTGTAGTTGAAGATCCTCTCTTCACAGGTGAGGCATTTGGAGGTGTAGGGCTTCATGAGGTAGGTTGTGAGGGAGAAGGCGTCATCCCCCACAATGAAGTAGGGCACATCTTGCGTGTTGTTGGGCAGGGGGTCTGGATCTGGAAAGCCCATGATGAAGTTGCCTTCCAGCCCCTCCTTGAGGGGACTGGCGTTGTATACCTGGGCATCTGAACGTGAGCCGCTGCCTGAAGCATCAATGTACATGAACTTGTAGTCAGCATCGACCATGGCAAAGAGGATGATGCTGAAGAAGCCCTTGTAGTTGAAATAAGTGGACCCCGACTTGGGTTGTACTTTGTTGGCCACGTGCTTGCCATCTATGGCTCCAACGGTGTGGGGGAAGTTCCATTTCTGATACCACTGCTCTGGAACTGTCTTCCATCCTTCATCAGTGGAGGGGCACTGGAGGAGCTCCTGTAGGTATTCTTCGATGATGGTCTGCTCCACTTCTCTGACCACAATGCTGATGGTGTTGTGTGGCACCTTCCAGCCATACTGCATGCTCCTGTAGGTGCTCCCTGAGGCCAGGTGGTGCAGAGTGAGTGCCACCTTGAGCCCAGGTTCCAGGCTGGGACGGAAGTTGGTATTTGCCTTGGTCAACCTGGGTGTCAGGCGCTGCACAACTTCGTCAAACATGGCTGGAGGCATCCTCATGAAGTTCTGGAATGCCCGAGTATCTTCGTTCTTGAGCTCCACCATCAGCTTGTTGTACAGTCCATACTCTGCTCTTCTCCCAATCCATCTTCGGACCCAGACGCTTCTTGGCCGCCTCCTTTTCTTCCCATAGTAGAGTTCACAGAGCCTGTAGATGGCTTCGCACTGTTGCAGAAGGATGGTGGCTGCCAAAAGGACCGTGTTACGATCCACGGTTGACATGACTGGATGCTGTGGAAGAGGAAGAGTCAGATGAAGGCTGCAGAGGTCTGCACAGCTGGGCTGCTGGTCTGAAAATGAGATGCAGACGAGTTGCTCCCCATTTTTATAGGCAGTATAGGTGTCCCTTTGCATCCTCTAGGCATCCTGTAGACATCCTTAATATCTGAGATAGGTCCCCTCTACGAACGTTTTTTTCCATTTTAAATGCTTTGTTTCCATGCTGCATCCGTTCTGCATCCATTCCACTTCCTCCCCGCGTCTGAGCAGATGCGAGTTGCGCTGATGTGGAAGGGATGCCTAGCGGATATAGCGGATGCATAACGGATGCAGAACGGATGCGTAGCAGATGCATAGCAGATGCAGAATGGACGCATTGGATATATTTTCCACGCAAAAGTTTTGGGCAGCTGAAAACTTTCTGAGTGGATGAAACGTCAATAGACAGATGCTGGATGGATAGAGAGGAAGCAAAATGGAGGCAGTGAGTACATCGCGTTAACCAATGGATGGCAAGCTTTTTTGTCCATTTTACATCCTCTTTTCATCCATTGGTGCAGTTTGACATGGGCTTTAGGTGAACAAATGTTATGATTAATCTGTGAAAATCCAACAATGGGTGGGAATTCTGCTTGAAACCAGGATGCTGTTAGATCAGGCTGTGATTTCCAAGGACAGTTCTTGTTCAGTTGGATTGTAATCATTCTTTCCTTGAGAGAAGCAATAGGTCAATGTAGCAACTCTAAAGTTCAATATCCAAACTTTAGCCTCTATTCGTGATTCACTAGTGCCACTGATTCCCCCAGGAGCTTTTTCTTTCCCTTCCTTCTTTTTATTAGACCCTGGTGAACAATTTCTTAATGCCCTTTCCCACTGGCCGATGGACGCAAAATGTATGCATAAAGGATACAGCGGACGAGCAAAATTTCGGGGGTGGCTCCATCCGTTGTCATCCGCTCCTAAAAGTGGCGAAAATTTGCATAAACAGAACAGAAAAGAATGGAAAAGAATGGACGGGGTAGTATGTTGCGGGGATATTAAATGGATGTTCGTAGGAACCCTAGCGGATGACAGCGGATGGAAGTATATGACACATCTGCAGGGGTTCCGGGGGAGAATTGCAAAGTGGATGCATAGTGGAAGGGATGGATGCATAGCAGATGACACGGATGCATCACGGACACCTATAGGAAGCAAAGCGGATGAATAGCGGATGTGTATCAGATGCAAAGCGTTTGCTGCGCATGCAGGGAGTATGAATTGCGTCAGCTCTATGGATATAAAAGGATGCAGCTCTCATGCAGTCAGCATTCAGGGGAAAGATGTGCTACCACATACTTCTTCGAATAACACCATGGTTCATTAGTCAGGAAAGAAGAGAAAGCCTGTGCCTACTCGTGCCAGCCCTGGCAAGAAGGACAGAACCAGCATCCCACCTCCTAGCACTGACTCTGAAGCTGCTGGTGCTTCTCCTGCTGCTGCTGGTGGTGGTGCTGCTGCTGCTGTGGTGTTGCTGCTGGTGGTGCTTCTCCTGCTGCTGATGCTGCTGGTGCTGCTGGTGCTTCTGGTGCTGCTGGTGGTGCTTCTCCTGCTGCTGCTCCTCCTGCTCCTGCTGCTGCTGCTGCTGCTGCTATTGCTATTACTACTGCTACTGCTGCTGCTGTGGAGGACCAGCCCCAAGGCCCTCAAAGCCCTGCTGCTCAAGCCCCTGAAGGCCCTGATGCTGAAGCCCCTGCCAGAGGGAGGAAGAGGCAAGGTAAGAAGAAGGGAGAGAGGAAACAGTACACCGTTTCCAAGGAGCATGAGGATGAGGTGCTGGAATGGCTGAGGGAGAATGAGTACCTCTGGAGAAAGGGCCACAGACTCTATCGCAACACCAAGAAGGAGGCAGCTTGGAGAGACAAGGCAGAGAGCCTGGGGTACACTGCAGATGTACTCCTGGGATGGTGAAAGCACATGCACAGCTGGTATGGCAAGCTACACCTCAAAAAATCCAGGCAGACTGCTGTCAAGCTCTCTGATCGGGAGATGTATGTAATGGCCAAGTGCAGTTTCCTGGAAGGTGAGATCCTTGACCGAGGAGCAGCCCCTCTGAGACCCCTCTCCCTCAGACAGCCCACAGACAGCCAATCCTCTTCCAGCCAGGAGCCAGCTACCCTGTCCAGGCAGGTGTCTTCAGAGGGCCCCATGGCAGAGACCCCCCCCTGACAGCTGCACTCCCCATGCCAGAGGACTTGGAGGATGACACCCTGCTGTCACAAATGGAGGAAGAAGCGGCAGCCACCAGAGCCCAATGCACCCCCACCCCCACCCCCAGCTCCACAGGATGCAGGCAGAGAGGCAGACTGGTGGGCCAGAGCCACAGTGTCCTGTTGGAGATCAGGGACACAATGAAGACCAGCACATAACTACTCTCTCAGCTGGTCCACTTGGACAGAGGATCCACCAGCCGCCACACTTTCATCACCTACATGAGCCACACCTGCCCAAGGCCCAGTACCAGGCGATGAAGGAAAAGATCACAGCACTTCTACACAATCCTCAAGGCCCAGCTGAACCTGCTCTGACCCAGTCCAGATCTGCTCCTCCACCCCAGGCAATGTCACAGCCCTTCCATGGTTTTCAACAGCCCCTCGACTACCAAGGCTACGACTACCAGGATTTCCCACAGCAAAAACAGAACTTCCCAGTCCAGGCCCAGGTTCATCACACGCTACAGATGCCTCACCTCACCCAGCTGCAGACCAGACAGGCCCACTACACTCCTCCTTCCTCCACCCCACAGCCAAGCCCGTCAACGGACAATCTGTCATCAGTATTGGGCCTGACATCTCAAGTCCTTGATGAAGGGCCTCTCAACCTCACGGGACTGAGTCAGCTCTCGGACAGCTTTCTGAACACACCATCCCCTGTTGTAACCTCGGGGCCAAGCACCCCAATGGTTCCTCAGACCAGCACTCAAGCCACAGCCACCTCCACAGTCCCTACCCGCTTAACAGCTGAGACCACAGTTTACTTGGTTCATTTTGCTTACTTAATAAAGTCGTAAAATTTACCGAAGACAGTTAATAAAGGTTATCTTTGCTTAAGATACTTAAGACAGTTTACTTGGTCCATTTTGCTTATTTAATAAAGTCATAAAGTTTATCTAAGAAAGTTAATAAAGGTTATCTTTGCTTAAGACACTTGGTTTATTTTTTTTACTCAATAAAGTATTGGTGAAAACTTTGAAAAAATGGTTAAGCCTTTGCATTCTTGTGGGATAGATAAGGATAGTTGTGGGATAGATAAACCTCCAGTGCAAGCATAGTGGGACTGTATGGTCCACCATCCCAGCTTCCACATATATGGATCTTTATTATCAATAACAATTTATTCATTGATCAACACATTTCAAAAGAAACAAAGCTCTTTATTAATGCCCTATTCATTGCCAGGCCAATCAACATACATGGCCCAATCTCATCAGTGTTATGAGACAGGCTGAAGGAAACATCCATTAAGCATTTACCATCCTGTCTTGCCACTCCACTGCTCCACCTGGGGAGTTGTACTAGTGTCTCAGGAGGTTGCGCTGCTTCTTCCCTTCACGTGAAGGTATGTTGGGGCCTTGTAAATCCACAGTGTCTATCAGGTTTCGCCCTTGCCTCCATTCACCAGGCTCCATGTCCCCATTGCCTTGTTGGTGGTCCACAAGCCTGTTCTGCAACACTGGGTAGCGGGTGCGCATGAGATTGTGCAGGATGCAGCAAGCTTCCATGATGCTCCTCACAGTCTCTGGGTGATGCTGCATGGTGGTGAGAAGTACCTGGAACCTGTTGGCCAGGATGCCAAAGGCGTTCTCCACCACCTGTCTTGCCCTGGACAGCCTGTAGTTGAACATCCTCTCTTCACGGGTGAGGTATCTGGAAGTGTAGGGCTTCATGAGGTAGGTTGTAAGGGAGAAGGCGTCATCCCCCACGATGAAGTAGGGCACATCTTTTGTGTCATTGGGTAGGGGGTCTGGATCTGGAAAACCCATGATGAGGTTCCGTTCCAGCCCATCCTTGAGGTCACTGGCCTTTTATACCTGGCTATCTGAAGCTGACCCGTTGCCTGAAGCATCGATGTACATGAACTTGTAGTCAGCATCGACCATGGCAAAGAGGATGATGCTGAAGAAGCCCTTGTAGTTGAAATAAGTGGACCCTGACTTGGCTGGAGCTTTGCAGGCCACGTGATTCCCATCTATGGCTCAAACGGTGTGGGGAAAGTTCCACCTCTGATACCACTCTTCTGCAACTTTCCTCTAGCCTTCTTCAATGGTGGGGCACTTGAGGAGCTCCTCCACGTATTCTTCGATGATGGCCTGCACCACTTCTCTAACCACTTTGCTGATGCTGTTGTGTGGCACTCTCCACGCATTCTGCATGTTTCTGTATGTGGTTCCAGAGGCCAGGTGCCACAGAGTCAGTGCCACCTTCAGTCCAGGGTCCAGATTGGGACAGAAGTTGGTGTTCGGCTTGGTCAAGCTGGGTCTCAGACACTCTACAAGGTCGTCAAACATGGCTGGTGGCATCCTCATGAAGTGATGGAATGCACGAGGGTCTTCATTCCTCAGCTCCACCATCAGCTTGTCATACAGTCCAAATTCCATTCTTCTCACGATCCATCATCAGACCCAGACAGTTCTTGGATGTCTTCTTCTCTTCGCATAGAAAAGATGAAACAGTCTGAAGAGGGCTTGGTTCTGGTGTTGAATGATGGCGGCTACCAAAAGGAGTGTGTGATGATCCATGGTGGAGAACAATGGATGGTGTGGAAAAGCAAGAACAAGGCTGAAGAGGTCTGCACCCCAGGGCTGCTGGACTGAAAGTGAGATCTAGGTGATTTTCTCCCCCATTTTATAGGAAATATCGGTTTTCCGCTAGGTGTCCTTATACATACTCTAGACATCCTGCAGACATCCTAAATATCCGAGATACATCCCATATACAAATGTTTTGTCCATTTTAATGCTTTATATACGAGATGCATCCGCTTACATCCTTTCTATTTCCATGCTACTAATGCTGTGTGGATGTTCCGTGTACCTTTCATTTCCTCCCTCTTTCCTTTTTCAGCTGCAGTGGATTTGAGTTGAGGGGATGGCCAGAGGATGCAGGGAGGATACAGTGGATGTTTAACATATGATAACGGACATAGAACGTTTGTTGCCCATATCTGTCGCCGATGTACATCGTACGTGGTGGAAAGTTCATCCGCTCAAAAAGTTTTGTGCAGCTCAAAACTTCTTGGGCAGATGAAATCTCAGTGGACGGATGCTGGAGGAATAGAGCGTATGAAACATATATGCAGTGAGTACACAACGGATGCATAGTGTTTTCCAATGGATGGCAAAAAAATGTTAACGTTTTACATCCTCTTTGCATCCGTTGGTGCAGTGGGACATGGGCTTTATTCAGACACTCTCAACAGAAAAATAAGAATGTGGAAATGAATAAATGAAGAATGTTCATTGCACAGGACACCTCAGACATTTCTCCCTTTTTCTTTTAGAAGGTGCCCTTTTCCAGGTGTGGCAAGAAGAGGTGCCAGGCAGGAGAGAGGAGAACAGTTCCAGTGGGTGAGCCAGTTTGCTACTATCAATGTGCCCCTTGTCCAGAAGGAACCATCTCAAATCAGGCAGGTGGAGCACTTTTCAAATGCAGAGCTTCCAGGATCTAGGGAGTCATTGAGTAGAAAAAGATGCTAATTTGTCATATTTGTTTATATGACATCAGAGCATTCATAATTTTCAGCAGAAACTTTCAATTTCTCGATCTGAGCTGTAACTGCCCCAACAGGTTGTTTTCCTGCTCCTCAGGATAGGTTTAGGGTAGTTGTAGGGTACAGTGGATGGGTGCTCTACTAGCCTTACCAATTGTCACATCCCATCAGGAAAACCCTCTGCCAATTCTCTGAAAGAGTGGCTTATGGGAGCCAAGCTTTATCTTTAGGGGTCCTTCTTCTGTCAGTATCTTCTCTCTCCAACAAAATTGATACATCTGTCAGAGAACAAGGTGATCCATCCATCTACGATTTCTCATAGCCAAGAATCACCTTATAAGTGAGAGCAGAGGCATATAATGTGTAATAGTTAATAATAACCCTGATAAATAATAATAACTTTTTCCTGAAAAAATAATGGCTGAATGGGAAGATCTGGAGTACAAAGCAGAGATGCTGAGCATGTCAAATATGAAGAAATCAGGAAATTCAGGCAGTTCTAATGAATATGAAGATTTATTGCAATCTTAAGGTCCATTCAAGAATCTGAACTACTAAAGGTCAGACTGAATTGGGGGTGGATAAGAGTCAGTGGAATTCAAGGTGGGTTACATTTAGATCTCTTCTGGGTGGGAAGCAGAAGTGGTATTCAGCAAGTTCTGACTAGTTCTGGAGAACTAGTCACAGAAATTCTGAGTAGTTCAGATACCACCTCAGACTGGTCCCACCCCCCATCAATTCTCTGCCTCTCAAGTCCCAGCTGATTGGCTGTGTCTTCTTTTGTTGCCCTGCACTGGACAATGGAGCTGGAAAGCAGGTTAGTGAGGTGGGGAGGGAATGGGACTCTGCAGTAACCTTCCCCTGCCATACCCACCAAGCCATGACCAACAAGCTATGCCCAACAAGCCATGCCCACTAAGCCATTCCATGCCCACCAAGCCATGCCCATAGAACCAGTAGTAATTTTTTTTTAATTCAACCATTTGGTGCGAAGGGACTCTGGACTGATAATGCATTTCATCCTATGTCAGCCTAGTCCTCTCCTCAGAGCCAGATGAACGTCAACAAACAACAAAAAACATGCAAATATAAAATATAGTATTCCTAGCTGATGGATCGATTGATCTTCTGGGAGTTTCCAATCTCTCTCACACCGAAAGCCACAGCAGTGAAAAGTAACTAGTGTCTGGAGATGACCTTTTCTTTCTAGCAAAATCTGACCAGTCAAGTTGGAACTGAACAGATCCAGTTTTCTGGTTTACCTTTCCCCAGAATAATCCTGAATGAAGGATGATTTCCCCTTCTTGATGCACCATCAACTGCACTATATCACTACCAATGTCAGTTGGAGGTTGGCCAGAACAAAAAGGGGACAGTCATATCAATCCTTGAAAAGGGATAATGGTCATGGCAGATGAAGCTGAAATCCTAAGACAAAAATTCTTAAATTCTTATTTCAGATGCAGCCCACTGTGATCCCTGCCTTGAAGACCAATATCCCAACAAGGAGAAGGACCACGTCCTTTCCAAGAAGATCGACTTCCTTGCCTATAAAGAGACCGTGGGATATGCCTTAGTTTCTCTGTCTCTTTTCCTTTCTCTGATCACAACTGCTGTCCTGGTAACCCTGGTAATTTTCTGTTAACATCATGACACACCGATTGTCAAGGCCAACAACCGAAATCTCACTTACATCCTCCTGGTCTCCCTCCTGCTCTGCTTCCTCTGCTCCTTACTCTTCATTGGTTGACCTGGGAAGTTCACTTGTCTCTTCCGACAAACTGCCTTTGCCATTCTCTTCTCCTTTGCAGTTTCCTCTGTGTTGGCAAAAACTGTCATGGTGGTTCTGACCTTTATGGCGACAAAACCAGGGAATAGGACAAAGAAACTCTTAGGAAAACCTCTGACCAATTCCATTGTCTTTGCCTGTCCCCTGGTCCAAGCAATTCTTTGTGCCATCTGGCTGATCACCTCTCCCCATTTCCCAACATGGACTTCCACTCCTTGGAAGGAGAGATCATCTTGGAATGTCAAGAAGGCTCAGTTTCCATGTTTTTCACAGTCCTGGCTTATCTGGGTTTTCTGGCCCTCATCAGTTTCATCATGGCCTTTCTGGCTAGGAAATTGCCCGACAGCTTTAATGAAGCTAAGTTCATTACTTTTAGTATGCTGGTCTTTTGCATTGTTTGGATTACCTTCCTCCCCACCTATTTGAGCACCAAAGGGAAGTCCATGGTCTTCTCCATCTTGGCCTATGAGGCTGGTCTTGCATCTTTTCCCCCAAATGCTACCTTATCCTAGTCAGGCCTGAACTGA
>BLBF01000141.1:0-35616 GCA_015471245.1 Laticauda colubrina
ACCCCAACCCCAACCCCAACCCCAATCCCAACCCCAACCCCAACCCCTAACCCTAACCCTAACCCTAACCCTAACCCTAACCCTAACCCTAACCCTAACCCTAACCCTAACCCTAACCCTAACCCTAACCCTAACCCTAACCCTAACCCTAACAAAGAATCAAAGAATTAGAAACTCAGCAACAAAACACCCCAAAAGATTATAAACTGAAAAAAAAGATGATAATAACTAAACATAAATTAAATTTAATCGAACAAGAAGGAATGGTTTCAAAGTTGAATACAGCTAGACAGATATTCTTTGAACAGGCTAATAAACCAGGAAGGTGGTTGGCCTACAAACTTAAAAAAGAAAAACAAAAAAGATTGATCTACCAATTAATAGATGAGAACGGGGATGCCCAACAAGGAATAGAACAGAAAAAAGAAATTGCACGTAATTTTTTTGAAGATCTTTATAAAAAGAAGGAAGTAAATGAGGACATGATAAGAAACTATTTGGGTATTACTAAAGATAAAATAATCAAGGAGGAGATGAAGAAAATGTTAACCAGAGACATGACGTGGCCCGAGTTAAAAACAGCAATAGAAAACCAAAAGAACAATAAAGCCCCAGGACCTAATGGGATACCAGGGGAACTTTATAAGAAAATAGGAAAACATCTTGAGTCTCCTTTGCTCATTTGTTTCCAGTCCGTTCCTCATACAAGTGCTAACTTCACATCCGTATAACTGTGATGTGCCTCCATTCCTCTGTTCACACAGTGTGAACAGAGCAGGCTGTCAAGCTGAGGGATGGATTTTCTCACTGCTCACTGCTCTGTGACGGCACTGGTGGCTTCTCCAGAAGAGGCCTTGCTGGCAATCCATCTGGGAAGCCCCAGAGGCCGTTGGGGGCTCCCTGGCTGGCAACAGCCACACTTCCACCAGCCAGGTTGCCGGGCAAATCGCTCGGCAGCAAAGTAATAAACCAGTGGGTCCAGGCAGGCATTGAGGCTGGTCAGTGCCATAGTGATGCGGCGAGCCACATAGGTGGTGCGGACGAGGGTGCAGCCACCCAGGACACCCACCCGGCCCAGCGTGTGAACCAGCTGCACGATGTGATAAGGTGCAAAGCAGACCAGGAAAACGCCAAGGACCACCAACACCGTCCGCAGGGCTTTGCGTTTTGCTGCCCGGGAGCTTGCCTGCAATCCAGGGGAAGCCAGGAGGCGCCAGGCAATCAGTGGGTAGCAGACACCAATCAAAAGAAGAGGCAGCAGAAAGCCAACCACGGCAGCGAAGATACTGATACCTGAGATGCGCCCCTTCCAGGAACTGGAAGAGAAATTTTCAAGGCAGGCCGTGCGGCCATCGGTGAAAGAGCTGGTCAGAGCCCCACGGAAGGCCAGGAACAGGATGGCCGTGATGAGGACCAGCCATACTCCCAGAGCAGCCACCAGGCGGTAGCGCAGCTGCCGGAACTGGAGGTGCTTCAGTGGATAGACCACAGCTATGTAGCGCTCGAGGCAGATGCAGGCCAGGAAGAGGGAGCTGCCATAGAGGTTGGCGAAGAAGAGGCAGCCAGTGATTTTGCAGAGAGCTTCACCAAAGGTCCAGTCATTATGGTGGGCGTGGTAAGTGATGCGGAAGGGCAAGGTGAGCACAAAGAGCAAGTCAAGGATGGCCAGGTTCACCAGGAAGACATTGGCTGGGGCAGTGGCTGACTTGGTCCGGAGGAAGTAGCCCAGCACAAAAAGATTCCCCACCAGGCCGAGGAGGAAGACCAAAGTATAAACCACAGGGAACAGGATGTACTGGAAGTCTGCACTCTCCAAGCAGGGAGACGTGTTATTGGAAGGCTGTCCAGAGTGGTTCCATGGCAGCAACTGGGACAGAAACAAAACCATTGTATCATTTAGTGTACCTTTAGTGTTTCTTCTATTTCCTCTAACTCAGGACCCTTTTCCCAGGCCCCTGTGCCTTTATGTTAGGTTTGAAGATCTGGCTGACCACAGAAGCCAGACCTTGGATGCCTCAAGCAACTCAGAAGCACAGAGCGATGGCCAATATTTGTTTAATTAACACATTCCCACGTTCCCATGACCACCTGCCTTAATTTGGGCAGCAAGCAAAGAGGTCTGTAACTGAGTAATATCAGCACATTAGAAGTACTTAAATCCATCTGAGAGATGACGACATCCAGAGATTTATACAAAATAAAAAGTTGGAAGGGATTGAAAGGACATATTGACATGAATCAATCTAATCTTTGCTCTTTGCTTCTGTTAAAGAAGCTTGTACTATTTTGCTAAGTATGGGAATCGTTTGTTAGGAATTCATTCTGTAAGAGAATTGTATCCTTTTCTATCTGGTTTCTCACCTCTGCAATTTGCTTCAGAGCTAGACACATCCTTGGAGACAATTCCCAGGAACATCCAGCTCCATAGATAAAGGGGGAGGGGCTGCCTAGGAGCATGAACACACAAGGACAAGGGGTACTGTGTAAAATAACAAAGTATGGATAGCACACAGACAAAGAATGCTCCGTGGATAAAGAAGGGGAGGGCATGGGCAAGACATTAATAATGAACCTTTGCCTCTGATTGGATAAACTTTATTTTTATCACGTAAAATGTATATAATACTCTGAGTCACTCTCGCACGGTGTGACTATCCTTACATGCATTTTGTCTGTATGTTTTGGACATAGTTTTGTCACCCAACCCTTTTGTTTTGGCCAAGGAATAAAAAAGCTGTTATTTTTGCAAGCCTCATCTCGAGTCTCACTCTCTTTGGCATCTCCGTGGCTCAGGGAAACTTCTGGGACCTTACAGGATCTTGGAAGGCTTCTAGTCCATACCCACCTGGATCAAGGAAACCCTACATCACTCTGGACAAATGACCCTACCCTACAATCCTACCATACATAAGCAAGATTGAATCAACAAAGAAATAACCAGATAAATAAGTAATTGTACATAGTGAATATTCCTATTGATTGGGTTTACAACTGAAACAATCTATTTTGTTCTCTCCATAGATAAATGGCAACAGCTTGACGAGGGCTGGTAATCCAGTTTATATCTTCTGTTTCTGGTAAGAGTGATGAGAAAGCCTCTTTCACCAAAGCTATGCAGCATGCAAATGGGACTTTGTAGGCCTTTGTGGACCCACTGAGATGAAACCCACCAGTGGAAAGCAAGGAATGAAGTGGAACAAGACGGACTAGAGAGGAGGAGAAGGAAGAACGGCATTCTCTGCGAAGGAAGTCCCCTTGTGTATTGACAACTGTGAATCTGAGCACAAGAACATTCAAGACAGAACAGAGAGGAGGCAGGAAATAAGTGGGCTATGGTGCTATAGGAGCTGATTACAAAATTCACAGTTGTTAAAAATAAGAAAATTCAAAAAAAATGTAGGTGAAGAGAATAATATAATAGAGCATTAAGAAAATAGTTGCTCGATAGACATTTGCAATCTTGATGTAATCCTTCTGTAAATATATTTTCAAATGCATTTAAACATGTACCTGCAATCAGTCACATCCTTCTGTATCAAGTAATGCCACCCCTATCTCCTCCAGGAATTGATACGTATCTCAAACTGTCAAGGCAATTCACATACACATTTGACATAACAAAAGACTACAGTGATCAATTATGAGGACAATAGGAGAAAAGATAAACCATTGCCCTAACTTTCTTTAATCAATTGAAGTTAGATTTTGTTTTTCAAAGCATCAGTTTAAGTTTACCAGACTTTTACTTTGCATAGGTGAATATGTTAGAGATGCATATAATCATTATGTTGTTCTATGAAGAAGTGCTGAATGTCACATTAATATGTAACAAGTGTCGTGTTAGGAATAGATATTTATTTGTTCTCAGAAAGAGGCCCTGTTGAAGGGACATTCCTTAATGCCAAGTAAGATAAGATATGATGGGAGGTAATTGGAAGGTGTTGAAGGAGACGATGTGGTCTCCATAGGACATTTTGGATTAGCTGTGCTCGGTCACTGGGTCAGTCACTGGGTCGATGTAGAAGGGGCATGGGGGCGTCAGGATAGAAGAACTATAAAATGTAATGTATTGAAATCTTAAGTGTGGTTCTTGGCTCAAACTTCATGTTGAGGTCAGCTGAGATCCTACCACTCTTTGCAAATAGCTTAACAAAATAAAATCTCTTATGTTTTCACCAATCTGTTAGGAATATGAGTGTCAGGCGGAGCTCCATTCAAAATCCAGGAAAGAAATACTTAGACTCTTTAGTTTAGAGAAAAGATATCTTTTATTGAAAGTGAAGTGGTAGCAACCAAAGAATTCTGAATCTGAGAATTTAGGTGCGCAATTCACATATACAAAGTGATGGAAATGTTCCCACCCCCAATAGTTCAGATGACACTTCCAATGGAGGAGTTACATTCGTCTGATGTATAAATGGAAGGGGGGAGCATAAAATAGAGTTAGGTTTCTATTTCTCGCTTAGCTTTCTTCTTTCTCTGCGCAACTGCAACCCGTTATCAAACTATGCCAAGGTCAACGGACAGAGGCCTCATCATCACCTGAAAATGCCACATGATCATCCTACCTCCCTTTTCCACCCCCCTGTTACTTATGGCAGTCAAAAAGATGCAAAGCAATAGCAGAAGATCTTGAAGACTGACATTCGGCCCTCCTAGAAAAAGGGAAATCATCAGTCCTAGAAGTCCTAGAAGAGAGAGAGAGGAGAGAATATAAAGACAATTATTAATCATTAAACAATTTCAAAACAATACACTCCTAAGGCTTATCAGGATACTTGGAACGAAATGCTTTGATCAACTTAGGGGCTTTAACGGCGGTTTCATTAACCCATTCGGCTTGTGAAGAAGGGAAATGTTTCCAGGCTACAAGATACTGGAGTCGACCCCTCCATTTGCGAGAATCCAGAATTTCTTTAACTTCAAAATGTTCTTCGCCTTCAATTAATATTGGTATGGGAGAGTCAGTCTGAATGGGCCTTAGGTCAGAAGTACGCTCAGGTTTTAGCAAACTAACATGGAAAACCGGATGAATTCGTCGAAGAGTTTTTGGTAAGTTCAGCTGGACCGTTACAGGATTTATAATCCGTTCAATTGTGAATGGACCAACGTATTTAGGACCAAGCTTCTTTGACTTTTGAGTGGTCTGCAGGTATCTGGTGGACAGGAAAACCTTGTCGCCCACTTTATATTCCTTCTGTGGGGATCTTTTCTTGTCAGCAAATTTCTTATGAGCTTGATGGGCCTCATCTAATGCTTTGCGTGTTACTGGCCAGTTAAGTTGGAGTTGAGTTATCCATTCATCCAATGAATGGATATTTGGCTTTTCACGAGGAAGTTCAGGTATGGGAACGAAATCTTGTCCCGAAGCCACTTTAAATGGAGTAAATCCAGTACTGCTGTGGACGGAGTTGTTGTATGCCACTTCAGCAAATGGTAGTAATTCGGACCAGTTATCTTGTTGATAGTTTATGTAACATCTGAGATATTGTTCTAACACTGAGTTAGTCCTCTCACAAGCCCCATTGGTTTGGGGGTGGTGGGCAGAGCTTAGCCCCTGGGAGGAGCCTATTAACTTCAGGAACTCTTTCCAAAAATTTGAAGTAAACTGGACCCCTCTGTCAGAGATTATGCGTTCCGGGACGCCATGTAACCTGTAGATATGTGATATAAATAGTTTAGCCAGCGTCTTAGCAGATGGAATCTTGGAACAAGGTATGCAATGTACTTGTTTGGAAAACAAATCAGTCACTACCCAGATGACCGTGTTTCCACCACTTTCGGGTAGTTCTACTATAAAGTCCATAGAGATTTCCTTCCAAGGAGTCGTTGGTCTAGCTACATTTTGTAACAATCCTACTGGCTTACCAGGAGGTCTCTTTGCCGAAGCACAAATCGGACAGCTAGCTACGTAAATTTCAATGTCCTTTTTTAAAGTAGGCCACCAGAATTGCCGCTTGACTAGATGTAAGGTCTTCACAAATCCGAAATGGCCAGCTGCTTTAGAATCATGAGCCTGTTGTAGTATTTGGCTCCTCAATACTTGTGGCACATACAACTTGGCCCCCACCCAAGCCAAACCATCTCTAATTGTATAGTCACTTGAATGAGCCAGGAACCATTCGTCCAGTTTTAAAGCTTCTTTTAATTGTTCCGTAAGGTCATTCGCTAAAACCACTTCTTGGTTCTTCCTTTGGGCTCTGGTAACCATTGGGGCAGCTAGGTGTTTGGCTGAGACAATTGGGCTTATCACTTCCTGACGCATACTATTATATTGAGGTAGTCTAGAGAGAGCATCCGCCATGAAATTCTTCCCGCCCGGAATGTACTTCAATGAGAAATTGAATCGCTTGAAATACTGGGCCCACCGAACTTGTTTAGGGGACAGCTTCCGGGGTGTTTTTAAGGCTTCCAGATTCTTATGATCAGTCCATACCTCAAACGGGTGTTTTGCTCCTTCCAGGAAATGTCTCCAGGTCAACAAGGCCCAATGAACTGCAAAAGCTTCTTTCTCCCAGATGGCCCATCTTCTCTCTGTTTCAGACAGTTTACGGGAGGTATACGCACAAGGCTGTAAGGTCCCTTTCTCGTTGATTTGCAGTAATACCGCTCCAATAGCTACATCACTTGCATCAGCTTGAATCACAAAAGGAGTGTCCATATCCGGGTGTTTCAGCACTGGTTCTGCAGCAAATAGTCGTTTTAGCTTTTCAAAAGCGGCTTGGCACTCCATGGACCACTCCAGCGGCTTTCCTGGCCTCGGCTTCACCTCCCCTTTTGTTTTTAAGAGATTGGTGATGAGCATTGCTATCTTAGCAAACGTCGGGATGAATTGCCGATAAAAATTTGCAAATCCCAAAAAACTTTGAAGTTGTTTTCTAGTGCGTGGTGGAGCCCACTCCAGAACGGCACGCACCTTCTCTGGATCCATCTCTATGCCTTCAGATGAAATGCGATATCCCAAATAGTCAATTTGGTCTTGGTGGAATTCACACTTTGACAATTTAGCATACAACTTAGCGGCACACAGTTTCTGTAAAACCGACCGCACTAACTTCACATGTTCATCCAGGGTCTCTGTGTAGATAAGGATATCATCAAGATAAACCAAAACCCCCCTGTATAAATGTTCATGTAACACTTGATTGATCATTTGCATGAATACAGCTGGGGCCCCTTGTAAACCAAAAGGAAGAACGTTGAATTGGAAACATCCCATCGGGCAGTTAAAAGCGGTCTTCCACTCATCCCCTTCCTTAATTCGAATCCGGTAGTAAGCTTCTCTCAAATCCAACTTGGTGAAGATCTTTCCCTTCGCTAAATGGGCCAACATGTCCTTCATCAAAGGAAGGGGGTACACGTTTTCCACAGAAATAGCGTTCAAATTTCTGTAATCCACCACCAAGCGTTTGGAACCATCTTTCTTTTCACGGAACAATACTGGGGCCGCTACCCGGGGTCTAGCGGGTTGAATAAAACCACGTTCCAAATTTTTATCAATAAACAATCTTAGCTCTTTCAATTCCCGTGGGGTCATTGAGTACAATTTTGGTTTTGGGAGTTTCACCCCGGGCAAAATCTCAATAGCACAGTCTGTTGGTCGGTGAGGCGGAAGCTCATCCGAGGCCTTCTCACTGAACACTTCTTTTAAATCCCAATACTCTTTAGGAATTTTCTCCTCATCTTTTATGGGCTCAGTACTTGTGGAAGCTATTTCAATTAGGGCCCCAGGCTTCGGCTGCGATCTGGCCCCTCCTCCCGGTCGCTGCTTTGTGCGTATGCGCAACAACCCCTTTCTCCAGTTAACCTGGGGGTTCCATTTCCAGAGCCAGGGAAATCCCAGTATTAATGGTTGCTCCATTCCAGGGACCACAATAAACCGCAGAGTCTCATCATGCTCTCCCATGATCATTTCTATAGGTTCCGTGACATAACGTGCAGGGCAACCTCCAGCCACTGATCCATCTAATTGGCAAAAGGAAATGGGCATCTTCAAAGGTTTTAACTTTAGGTCCATTTTCTTCACTACTTCCGTGTTTATTATACACCTGGTGCACCCAGAATCTAACAGGGCTAGCATTTCCCCTTCGACCCCTGAATTGGGTACTCTCAACTTCACCGGAATGGTCATAGGGCCCACACTTGGACTTACCAGGAAGTCGTCTTCCGAGTCAGAAACCTCCTCCTCAGGGGTCACTGGGGCTTCTGATTCTTCTGCTGCGGGACGGGCGACCTCTGCTGTCTCTCTCGTCTTTAGTGCTGTTTCGTGAGGCTTCGCTGGGGATTTTTCAGGTTTCTTTCTTTCCTTGGGCGCCCCCTTTTTCTCCAACTTGACTCTGCAGTTCACAGCCCGGTGACCTTCTTTCCCGCATCGAAAGCAGGCTGAGGGGTTGGGTCTTGCCGCCACTCCTCCCCTCTGAGGTTTAGGAGCCTCTTGAGGGCGCGAGGGGGAAAACTTACTCCACCCATAACCTCCCCGCCATTTACTTCGGATTAAATCAATTTCCACTTCTTCTGCCAACAGGTACCACATCTGCAAGTTATTGGGGTTTATTCTAGCAGTGCATCTCTGGTACACATCTTCATTTAAACCATCTTTAAACAGTTCTATCAGGGCTTCTTGGGGCCAGCCTCGGAAATGGCCTGCTAACTGCCTAAATTCTTGAGTGTAATCAGCCACAGACCTCCGCCCCTGTCTTATGGTTTTCATCCTAATTCGGGCCTTGCGCTCCGCCAGTGGGTCCTCAAACCTAGCCCGCAGTGCAGCCATAAATAGGTTATAATTCAGCAACTGAGGAGCATTATCATTATGCAAAGTCACCATCCACTCTGCCGCTATTCCCTCCAGAGCCCTGGTAACACACCTCACTTTGGCTGCTTCTGAGGGAAAATCCTCCCCATACTCCTCCATATGGCTCCATACTTGAGCTAAGAAAAATCCCAAGGCTTTGGGATCCCCTCCGTATTTTACTTCTAACGGAGGCAGCCTAGGAGCTCTACGCCTTCTAGTAGTTACACCTCCCGCCGAAGGCCCCGGGGCTGCTGCTGGATCGGGTTGATTTATGGGAGAGGGAGTTGCTCTGCGTCTTCTGGCTGGGGCTGCCTCCCCTCCCCCTTCATACCTTTGTGGAGCTTGAGGTTGTTCAAAGGCTTCATTCAGGGGTTTCCTGGCTTGATCCAGCAAGAGTTCCCTCTTTTCCTTCTCTTGCCAAGGCTCCTCTTTTCCACGCCGACGGGTAGTTGTGACCCCAGGGGGGGGGTCCTTCTCCGGATCTTTCCAACCAACTCCCACCGACCATCTGGGCTTCACAGCTGGATCCTCTTCCAGACTGAGCTCTGCTAGCGATTGGGCTTCCTGCACCAGCAAAGAATCTTGCCCTCCAATGGCTCCCAGATCCTCCTGGTCACTATTTGAAGATGACATGATGTCCAGGCCCCCTCAGAAGAAAATTGGGTATTCTCTCCGGGTGGGCCGGTGGAAAGAGATTCAGAATAATGTCAGGCGGAGCTCCATTCAAAATCCAGGAAAGAAATACTTAGACTCTTTAGTTTAGAGAAAAGATATCTTTTACTGAAAGTGAAGTGGTAGCAACCAAAGAATTCTGAATCTGAGAATTTAGGTGCGCAATTCACATATACAAAGTGATGGAAATGTTCCCACCCCCAATAGTTCAGATGACACTTCCAATTAGAAGTTGTGGATATGATCATGTGGCATCTTCAGGTGATGATGAGGCCTCTGTCCGTTGACCTTGGCATAGTTTGATAACGGGTTGCAGTTGCGCAGAGAAAGAAGAAAGCTAAGCGAGAAATAGAAACCTAACTCTATTTTATGCTCCCCCCTTCCATTTATACATCAGACGAATGTAACTCCTCCAGCTCATTTCCCCAGCTATTCCTACCTCCCTTTTCCACCCCCCTGTTACTTATGGCAGTCAAAAAGATGCAAAGCAATAGCAGAAGATCTTGAAGACTGACATTGAGTCTCCTAACAGGTATTTGGGTTAGAAATATATAAACCAGGATAAACATTTTAGAACTATCTCTTTAAGAGAATGCAAGAGCATGCAATTGGGTGTGATTTCTCAAATGGGCTTAAGATGGAGCCAGAAACCTAGATTGTCTTAGTCTGAGTCTCAGAAGAGAGTGTGAGTGTATCTTTATTTCTTTCTGTTGGAAAGTATTGCCGTTGCTCCATTTTTCCTAATTGACTGATATTACTGGATTTAATGTAAGTCTGATACTGAACTGTTTTTGACACTGGACTTTGATATTTGGATTTTCCCTGGATTGAAAACTGACTGATTTACTTGTAAATGGTTTTGGACTGCTTATTTTAGACTTTGCTTAAACCTTTCTGGAAGTAGAAAACCTATATTTACTGCACAGTGTATCTGTGTGCTCTGTGTGTATTATTCCAACACTACTCTCTATACGTCTCCCTGTATGCGCTCATTCTCCTAACGGGGAATTACCTCAACACAATCCAAGTTTTTTTGTCATTTGGATTCATTTCCAACACAGGGAGACTTAACCCAAATGGAAAAGTTAAGTTCTTGGGACCCTTGCTAGAAAACTAACTCAGCCAAGATGGCCTCATCTCCCTCAGTGGTCCTGCGGCCAGTTTCACTCTCCAGAATGATGAAGGAAGAATGAGGGGGCGGGCTGGGACTCCTAGCTCTGTTCCTGCTGCCTGGAGGGGGAAAAGCAGAGGGAAGCCTAGGAGAAAGTGACCAAGAAAGGGACATGGAAGCATCAGTGTGCACTGGGCTTCAGGGCAGCCAGTTTCAGCAAGCTTAAAGAAGTCCTGGATGAGATCCCATGGACAAAACAATCAGGAGAGATGTCAATTTCTCAAGCATAAAGAAACAAAAGTGAAATCAATCAAACATCCTTCCAGTGAGAACAAAGATGCGACTCAGGCTAGAGACATGTTCTGGATGCCTAAGGAGCATTTAATTAAGTTACAAGTCAAGAGGAAGTTACAAGTTGCTCAACAGTTCAAAGAAAAGATTAACAGGAACTGAAAGATGGGTGCAATTTCCAAGAAGGCATACCAGCAGATAGTTCCTAATATCTGCAGAGTTAGGAAAATTAAAGATTGCAAGAAAAGCTAGAAATAACATTTACCCCAATTCCTGTAGCAAAAGAAAATCAAAGAAAGGTTTAGGGTCTAGACAACTTATAATACAAAATAAAAATATAGAAACCACGAGCCAATTAAGGTTACAAAAGATTAAATGCAAAGTAAAAGATGAATTTAGGGCGGAGTAGAGAAAATGGCTTCTCAATCATTGCATCAACCATCTCCAGCCTACGGCTTCTCCATCAGGGCACCAAGCCAATTGCAGAGCCAGGAGAAGCAAGAGGTTCCAAAAAATGGGGGGGGGGGGAAAGAAAATTTATTTTACCTTCTCCCTTGGCTGATGGGGTTTGCTCAGGTTGCTGCATTCTGGACCAATAATAGCTCTGGGTTGCCCATGTAGTGCATGTTGCAATAATCCAAGCATGAGATGACCAAGGCATTACTGATTGTGTACTGGGCCTCATGATCCAAAAGAGGGGACAATTGGTGCAAAACACGAAGTTGCACAAACAGTTTCCTAGCCATGAAATCCACCTATTTACATCAAATTTACACCAAATGCCGCCTATGCGATAATCTAGCCTACCCTGCCTGCTTAAATATAAACAAAAGCCTAGCTGTTATGGTTAAAAATTCAGATACATTCTTTTATCAATGTCCATCATGTTCTCCTAAGCTAAATAAACTGAGTACCCTACCTGACAGAGTTAAAAGCATAGAATCACTCATTCACTCAACAGAATGCTTAGCAACATGTTTGAAACAACTATACAAGCAAGCCTAATTTCTCTTGAAAAAAAAAATACAGCAGATAAGTGAGTACTTATAAGCTCAAAATCAAATCCCACAATAACCACAACCACTACCTCAACTACAATCACAACTACAACCAAAAATAACCACCAAACCATAGCCACAAACAATTACTATCCCTTCAAATAATTCCACAAATAATATCTCCTTACTCATCAGAGATACCATGGAACATGAACAAAAACATCCAAATGCCATCTTATTTGGTCTTGAAGACACCAAGGAATCAGATGACATCACCAAAGTTCGTGATATCATAAGCAACTCAAATACAACAAACATCTCTCCTGAAGATATCATTGAAATAACCAGAGATGGCCATGAGTACAAGTACAATGACAGCTCTGTGGCCCCAAGATTTTGTAGAGTTGTATGCAAAAATGAGTCCAGCAAATGCATATTCATTCATACAATAAATGCCATTGCAAAAACCAATCCCAATCACAAAAAACTTCGCTCAAGACCAGACTTATCTATACTGCAAAGAATCTGCTCCCGTGAACTCTGTGCAGAACTCAAAAACTGTCTAGACAATGGAGAAATGGACCTATACATTGACTACAGAGCTGATTGTATCAAAAGAAAGTCACACAACCCACAACTCCGTATCCAACCCCACCCCATCCAATCCAACATCACTCAAAACTAGGCACGCACGCCCCTAACTACCTCTATTCCAACCACAACTGGCCTTAAATGCAAGAGGTCTTGTAAATAAAATACCTGAATTTCTCCTCTTACTAAATATGGCTAAATTCGATATATTTGCCTGTGAAACATGGCTCAACACATCTCTTCCTGACTCCATTACCACAGTAATAGACTATCATGTTTACTGATCAGATCATGAAATCCATAGAGAAGGTGGTGTTGCTATCTTCTACATCTAAAAAACATCCCTACATCTAAAAAAACACCCAAGTTACCCAGGAGCTTGCTATTCCTGAGACCATGGTCTGTGAACTGTCCTGAAATATCACATTTTGGTTCTTACTATGTTACAGAGCCCCTGATTATGACATTGAATACATAAACAAGCTAAATACACTACTAACATGGGCAGCATCCTGCCCATATTCTTTTACCTTTCTTGGTGACTTCAATTTACCTCATATTAACTGGCCCCTTAGTGAATGTACAACTGAATCCACACATGCAGCTTCTACAATGCAGTAACAAATCTGGGACTAGAACAACTAGTAACCAACAACACTAGACTTAACAACTGCCTCGATCTCATCTTCTGCAATAGTTTGAATTTAATTTACGGAATACAAATTAAAGAACCCTTTTCCAACAGTGACCACAACATGATTGACTTTTGTCTCAACATACGTCCACACAAAGATCATCACAATGACGGAATCACCAAGTATAACTTCAAAAAAGGCAACTATGATCTTATAAATAGTGATCTCTCATCCCTTGATTGACAATTTCTATTCTCTGGATGCAATACTGTAGAAGACCATTACAACATATTTTTACTTGAAGTCAAAAGAGTCATCAAACTATATGTACCATTAACAACTCCCAAAACCAGAAAAAAACAAATTACCCAAAACAATAAGGAAGCTTCAATCCAAAAAGAAATCACTTTGGTGGAAAAACAAATCTGGTCACGTTGCCAACTTCAAAAGCCGATACAAAAATTTATGCCACCAGATAAAAATTGAATGCACCAATTATCACATTAAACAAGAAAACCTTCTGTGCACCAATTCCCCCCGCGCTTTCTACAATTTTGTAAATAACAAACTAAAAGACTCAAGGTCCATCCCCCCTGAAAGGACCTCATGGTAAAGATTGCAATGATGACACTATTAAAGCCAACCTCTTTAACATATTCTTAGGCTTAGTATTAGTAAACAGCAATGGATCATGCCCAGTATTTCCCAGTTGAACCACAGACAACTACATTGATCTAATACATATCGATTTTACAGAAGACACTGTTGAAAAAGCACTGTGCAATCTAAAAACATCCCTATGTATTGGACCGGACGGAATATGTACCTACTTCTTAAAAAAGCTACCCACTGCCATAGCTGAACCTCTAACCATAATCTTTGAAAAATCTTTCAGGACCAGCTCCTTGCCAAAACTATGGTCACAAGCCACGGTCATCCCCATCTTCAAAAAGGGAGACCCCAGCCTAGTTGAAAATTACAGACCAATCTCTTTATGCTGCCTCACCTGTAAAGTCATGGAATCAATTATTAACCAATACATTATCCTCCACTTATGAGACAAACAATCTACTCTCTGATAAACAATTTGGTTTCAGGAAAAAACTATCCTGTAATCTGCAACTCTTACACTGCAAAAACATATGGACGACACAACTCGATCAGGGCAAAGCAATAGACGCAATCTACACAGACTTCTGTAAAGCCTTTGATTCAGTGGTACATGACAAACTATTCCTAAAACTAAAATCTTATGGTATCTCTGGTACAACTGCATAACTGGATAAAAGCATTCCTGTCAAACCGACAACAAATGGTCAAAATTGGGAGCGTCCTATCAAATTCTGTACCTGTCAACAGTGGTGTCCCCCAAGGCAGTGTTCTAGGACCAACTCTTCATACCCTACATAAATGACCTCTGTGATTAAATCAAGAGCAATTACGTTCTCTTCATTGATGATGTAAAGCTGTTCAACACCACAGACAATACTGCTATCCTTCAAAAAGACCGTGACTATGTATCAGAATGGTCAAATGTCTGGAATGGTCAATGTCTGGAATACTCTATCTGACTCTGTGGTTTCTTCCCCAAACCCCAAAAACTTTAACCTTCGACTGTCTATTATTGACCTCACTCCTTTCCTAAGAGGTCTGTAGGGGTCGTGCATAAGCACACCAACATGCCTACAGTCCCTATCCTATTGTTTCTTTTATTTTTTTTTATTTTTCTTATATGTATCCATGTATTCAAAACTTTTTACTTATACCTATTATCTTGTAAGCAATTGACAAATAAAAATAAAATAAAAAAATAAAAATAAACTATTCCTTCAGCAGGAGTCAGGAGATCTAGGAGTTTCTCCTAAAACCCAAATTAGAATATAACATAGAATAAGGTTTTAGAAGGCAGCAGTTTCAACATTCATCCAAAATCAAGAACCCGGGGAGGCAGAACCTCAGACTGGCTGGAGGGAAGTTCAAACATCATGACAGAAAGGGTGGCTTCACAGAAAGAATAGGAGAAACTTGGAACCAACTTCCATAGGAAGCTCTGGCTCAATCATCAATAAATGAGTTTAAACATGTTTGGGGTTTTCCTGCAGTCACTTTTCTATGTTTTTTTTTCTTCTTTTAATAAAATTTTATTCATTTTTCACATATTAAAAACAGCTTTTGTCAGTGAACAATAGCTCCAGGTATCACATTTACATACAAACATGACTTTAATTACATACTCATCTTTCACATTTGAATTCAAATCTTACCATTACTTTTCATATTTTCTACCATTTTTATTATATATGTTCCTCTAGATTATTTTATATATTTTTTCAATATATTACTTGACCTATTTCCTTAAGCTTTAAATAATCTCATACTATCATATTCATTATTTGTGGTTTTCTCTGTCATGTTCGCACTTTCATCTCATATACTTAATTAATTCATCATTCCAGAAGTTCAATCTCAATTCAAACATTTCAAAAATGTTTCCCCTACTATTAGCAATTTGAGCGTGCCACCCCTATGGCTTACATATCATGTAATTAATCCCCCTTTAAATCTCATTAATTATTTAATTTTTAACTATCACCTAATAGATTAAAACCAATATTCTTCTAACAACTACTACCTTGCATATATACTTTTCAGTTCGGGTCTGCAAGTTTCTCCTTTAGTTACATACAGAATATATATAATTTTAATAGAAAAAATTAATCTATTTAATTCATTATAAAAACTGATATTATTCTCCTAATCCCCATTTCCATATTTCATTTCAACTATAATCTATACATTCATTATACATAGTTAATAAACTTTTCATAATTCCCCTTTTTTCAAAATTCTTCTATTTAGCTTTGTATATAATTCCATTAAAGAAATATGCATATCTTACCATAACAAAACAATGTCAGTTCCAATCTCTCATTTTAATAGTCTATATTTCACTATTTTCTAATAGTAAAAATTAATCTATTTAATTATTCATAATAATTTCCCTTTTCACAAGCATTCCATTATGTATAATTCCATTAAAAAAAAAAAGCAAACCTACAATAACAAAACAATATCATTTCCAGTTTCTCATTTTGAAAATCTGTATTTTGCTGTTGTCTAATTAATTTATTACTTTTAATTCATTTATATTATACTTCATCAACTTGCAGAATCCCCTCTCTTAATTTTAATTAACCATTATTTCTGTGTCTTTCAAACAGACAATTTCTTTTCATCTTTGCTCTCTTCCCATATTTCTTTGTTTCCTGATCCTGTTTCTTATTATTTCTTTTCCCCTTCATTCTTCCCCTCCTTTTCTTACTCCAATTTTTGTCTCCCTCTTTTTTTTTAATAACTTTTTTTATTGATTTTCAATAAACAAACATACACAAACAAAACACAAAACATAAAACTTTCTTTTTGTAAAGCGGCTTAGTCCCGGGTTACATCTTTTTTGTACAGACATAAATTCAAATTCATGCTCACTTTTTACCCCATTTCATATCTTATTTACCATTCCACATTTTCTATATAGCTTCTCCCCTCTTTTCACTCTCTTAATTCTATTTTATTTATTTCATCTCAATTTAAATCATTATGTGTATATCTTTTGTCTGTTCTACATCAATTTTCTATTATCTTTTCTCATTAACACAGAATTCCTCCTGTAATCACTGATTGAAATATAACATCTTTAAATGTTTCCCCTAAATTTAACACTTAAAATAATATGTACTTTTCATTCTGATTCTGTTTAGTACATTCTGAAGCTACATACTATATTATAAAATAAGAAAGAGTAATAAGTTTATAATATAATTAAAACAATAATCCATAGCAAATTAAGCTCTATTATTAAATCCAGTTTTCTAACATTATTTCAAATATAAATACAATACAATCTTATGTACTTTTGCAGAATCTCTTTTTTAATCATATTTTTACCCACTATCTCTGAATAAAACTTGTTTCTTTACATCTTGTTTTAAACCTTTGTAACTTCTCTTCCCTTTTCCCCTTCCTTTCTTCTCCAATCCTGCCTTTTTACCCCCTTGCCTCTTAATCTCCACCTTCTTAATCTCCACCTTCTTCTGTATTCCTCTTTTCTGTTGCTTTCTGACATTGTATCGATTTTTCACCTTTTTTTCCCGTTTTTTTTTTTTTTTTAAGTCTTAAATTCTCCATTCTTTCCCCCCTCTTTCCCTTTTCTTCCCCGGCTAAAGTTGTTTGTTCATTAAAGATGGCTTCTTCTTCATCCCAGTCTTCTTGTTCTTGTAGTTTCTGGTAGGTAGAAATCGCCATTTTTAAAAAATGGAAAACAGATCCAGAAGAGCCCTTCCCTTCTTGTTCCTCTTCTTTTAGCTTTTTAAATTCAATTTTCAGTTCATCAACAAGTAGTGCCATTGTGAAAAGTTTTTTTATACAACCCAAATGTTTTTAATCTTTCAAATAATGATTTCCAAAAATCCCAAAGTCACCAAGCAATCCAAATACACACAGACTGTTTAATTTAGCACTTTCTTCTTTTTATACTTTCTCTTCCTGGGGTTATAGTTCAGTTACAAAGCTCCAATTAAAATATATCTTTTAGAAGTCTTGTTACAGTTTAGCTCTGATCTTATAAATTCCAAGCAGCCTCCTCCAACAAAATCTTAATATTAATTCTTTTCCTCTCCCTTCCCACTTATAGCAAAAAAGAGTTTTTTTTTTTCTCCAGTGCTCAGAAATCTTTATTGTCCCCTTGGCTTTAATTTTCAGGATTACCTGCTGATGCCAAGATGGGTTTTTCCGATTTCTCCATTCATTTGCTATCACTGTAAGGAAGGAGAGTGAGAAAAAACAAACTTTCCCTTTTTTCTTTCATTCGCCGCTTTTTCCGTCTTCGTTGGGAATGATGTATCTTTAATAAAATTTAAAATCCCAAGTATTTAAATGTAACTTATTATCCCGGTTAGCCAAAAACTTTCACTTTCTCAGCTTCCTCCTGCACATTCTTATCCGGATGAAAGCTTCTTTGTGGCGGCCATTGCTGACTGCCGCTCCACCACTTTTGGAAAAGGGAGTTAAGTCAGTTGAGGAGGGGGGTTGCGATTCCCCCGGACCCATGCTGGATCTCCCCTATCTTCAGTTACCTCTACTGGGTAACTATAGCCCCCAAATCCAGCTGGATCGGAGGCACTCCAACGGCGAGCGCAGCAGAAACCGCGCACAATCGCGGATTCCTGCCGCCGCTGAATCCTTGCAAACTGGAAGTCTGTCCCCCTCTCTTTTTAAAACTCCCTTCTGCCCTTCCCTCTTCTGTTGTTTCTTTTTATTTTGTTTGGTTTTCAAGATGGACCTCTTTTTAATAACCATCAACCATCAAATTTAATCAACTGTGAGAGGGATCTTGGAGTCTTAGTGGACAACCAGCTAAATATGAACCAGCAGCGTGCAGCAGCAGCCAAAAAAGCTAATGCAATCCTAAATTGTATTAACAGGGTGCAATCAAGAACAAGGGAGGTACCACATCTGGAGTCCTGCATCCAGTTTGGGTCACTACATTTCAAAAAACACATTGAGACTCTAGAAAAAGTACAGAGAAGAGCAACCAGGGTGATTAGGGGACTGGAGACTAAAACATATGAAGAACAGTTGCAGGAACTAGGCTTGGCTAGTCTAGTAAAGAGAAGGACCAGAGGAGACATAATAGCACTCTTCCAATATTTGAGGGGCTGCCACAGAGAGGAAGGGGTAAATCTATTTTCTAAAGCGCCTGTAGGCCAGATCAGGAATAATGGATGGAAATTGAACAAGGAGAGATTTAACCTATAATAAGGAGAAACTTTCTGACAGTGAGAACAATCAACCAATGGAACACCTTACCCTCAGAAGTTGTGGGAGTGCCGTCACTTGAAACTTTCAAAAAGAGATTGGACTGCCATCTGTCAGAAATGGTGTAGGGTCTCCCACTTGGATGGTGGGTTGGACTAGATGACGTACAAGGTCCCTTCCAACTCTAATTATCTATTAAAACAATTTCAAACCTCCTATTTTTAGTTCCCCTTCTTTTCCCCCTTCGCCTTAACTTTCGTTGTTTTAAATGTTCATTAAAGATGGCCTCTTCTTTACGCAGCTCCTCTTCTTCTGACATCTCTCTTTGTTCTTCATGCTCTAAGATCACCATTTGTAAAAGTTGCAAACTTGGGTAAAGCAGTTTGCCTTCTTATTGTAACATTTATTTCATATTTCTAAGTTCCAATTTTAGTCCCAAGATAAGACTTGCCATTTTTCACTTTTATCCAGTAGTTTAATTTGACCAAAGTCTGTAAAATTTATTTCCAACTATCAGTTTTTATTAATTCCTCTTTTAGGTTTTCCAAGTTCATCTTATAGTTCAGTGTTATGTCTCACCGGTACCAACAAAGTAAAAAGTCCAAATTTCTAATTGAAAATACAAACAAGCAAGCAAGTCCAGGGATTACCGGGTTAAATTACTTGAGCTGATAATGTTCTTGGCAGTCTCACGCAAGCTGTTTGCCAAGTTTGATAAGAAAGCAGAAACATAAATCAAAAGCTGTCAACACACACAGAATCCAGCGAAGCCTCTCTCACTAGTTAACACGTTGTCCCGAACAAGAACCCAGAGCTAACACACCCACTTTTATTCCCTGTGGGGCATGTCAGTCTCTCATCTCAGTCTCTGATTTGTCCTTTCTTTTTGCGTTGCATCTCACACTTTTGCCTGCGTCTTTGCCTCGCATCAAACCAACATTCCTCAGCTTTATCCTCAGTTAGAGGCTCTGATACGGTCTCCTGATTATCTGCCGACACCTGAGGTACAATCAGGGAGGAAGATCCTGCCGAGGAGGAAAGTCCTGGGGAGGAAGTCAATTCCAAATCCTCTAACAAAGCAGGCTCAAACCTCAGAGCCAAATCCTCCCCTTCCTCATTGTCCAAGTCTGTTTCTTCCAGCAAAGCAGGCTCAAAACTTAGAGTCACAACAGTTCAGTGTCCATAAATTAAAATTTGTGCCAAAGTTACCAAACAATCCTAAAATGGCTTCTTCCTGCTTTTTTCTTTGTCTTAATATTCAATAATCCACTTTCATCTCCCAGGGTCTCTATTTTATTGTGTCTTAATCCATTAATTTGTTTCAAATAAGTCCTTGAAGGTACCAGATTTTTAAAAGGGAAAAAGGAATAAAGGGAAACAAACATTTCCTTTGACCACTAGATGGCACTCTCCGTTATGTCTAAAAACAACTCTTTTTTTCTCCCGCTTCCCCCCCACATTTTGGGCTTTTAGATTTCAAAAGTTCCAATAAGTCCAAGTACTCTTTTTTTCCCTTGACACATTCAGATATGGCTTTAATTATGAATTTTTAGTGTCAGAGCCATATGTTTAACCCATATAAGCAGAAATCTCTTTCTAGCTTGTTCCTTTTTAAGGTTCAAAGCCACTTTAAGCTGTCAGAATTTCTTTCTTCACTTCATTGTACCCCACTTCAATTAACTCAAAAATGTTTTTTTATTTAATTCCGCAGTACCTTTTATTTAGAGATTGCACTCAATTCTCCTGATTGCTGTGCTGTCCTCTTCTTTTGTGCTCCTGCACAATCTTATCCTGATCAGTTCACCTCTTCAGAGTGGCCATGTTGGCCACTGCTACAGCTGTCTTCAGAGGGAAATATTGCCAAGCCAAGGAGGAGAGATGTGGCTACCCTCACCCAGCTGGCAGTCTCCCTCCTTCTGTGCCACCTCTACGGGATGGCTCCAGCCCCAAATCGAGTCGATAGGGGCCCTCCGATTGGAGACCATGAACCATAACCGCGGACGATCGCGGATTTTGGTCCATCGGCGAGGGAGTCCAGCCCAGTTTTCTCTGTTTCTAAGTATATTTTGCAATGGGTCGGTCTGGGGCAGACATCCAGGATTAAGAATGATAAATATTTACAGACCCCTCACTTCCTGGACAAAACCAGTTTCAATTCCTACCCTCAAGAATATTTTTTTCCCCGAATGCCATCACTCTGCTAAAATAATTCCCTCAACACTGTCAAACTATTTACTAAATCTGCATTACCATTACTATTACTCTTAATCTTCCCATTCTTCCTTTCACCCATCTCCTCCCATATGACTGTATGACTATAACCTTATTGCTTTATTGAGATGAGACAATTCATGTAGGAATTAAAAGCAGCATCTGAGGTCCCTCAGGCATACAGGGATAGATAAGGTAATTTAGAAACCCCACCCCTTATCTTGATGTGTATTTGGTGAAACAAAAGCCAGTATGTTAATTCCCCCCTCCATCCCTTCTGTAGAAACGATCTTTTTCACAGTTTCCCAGGACATATCTAATTTTTCCCCACCCCCTTTTTAGAATAAACTTTTCCAGAGATTCCTAGGACACATCTCACTATGGAATTTTTATGATCTTCTCATCTCCTGGCTGTGCCTCTCAGAGGTGATAGGTTCTGGCCATCTGGCTTTTTTCCCTCCATTGTATCATGTGTGGGTTATACAAATTTGATATAAGATTAAATATATTCACGTTATATCAAGGAAGGATTTCATTATCAGTCACCCACCCCCTTTTCTTCTTCCACTGAAGAAATGACAGAGACACGCATCTGACATCTATTCTATTCTATTCTATTCTATTCTATTCTATTCTATCCTATCCTATCCTATCCTATCCTATCCTATCCTATCCTATCCTATCCTATCCTATCTCTGGATCCCAAGACTCCGCATATTCACAGCTGTTGTACCAGGGTTCAGTCGAAGGCTGTTTTCCCCAATAGAGACCCCAATGGCCTCCAGGCACCATGAAAGGGCAACTACAGTATCACTTGGATCACAGGAGTAGAGACACAGCCCTGAGCAGCCTATCTCACATGATCTCAACCAGTGGGTTTCATGACCAAAAACCACAGAGAGCGCATTGAACCTCCTGGTGCTACACAGAGCAGCAGTTTGAGCTGGATCGCTCACCCCCTGTCAGCATCAACTGGAACCAGCCACGAAGAAAAAAATCAAACCAGTTCCACACTGCACTGCCTAGTCCCAAAGACTGCAGCCAGCCCAAAATGCTTGATGGTATCAAAACCTGCCGAGAGGTCAAGGAGAGCGAGTTGGTGGAGCCAACTCTGACCTCAGTTAATTCACGCTTGACTTCTGACCCTGTTTCCCCCTCCCCTCAATATGTGTCATCAGTCACATTCCCTAACAAAGCAATTTTGGGATTGTAAAAGTCTCACCCTCTGGCCACTGTGGGTTCCTGTGGAGACGACCTTGGCATAACAGATGGAATGTGCCTTGTTTTGGCTGAGATACCAGCTCCTTGATGCAGCAGTGAAGTTCGCACTTGCATCCCCCTTGCCCATGACAACTTGACAGCATTTGCAAATTGATGCTGGAGCTGTCATGCAACCACTCTTGGGACAAAATTGGACTAAAGTTGTCCTGCAGAGTGAGGGTCTAATGATGGCTGCCACCAGCAACTCCTCCTGAAGTGTTATATTAATCACATACTACATTAATCATTGCCTGTACCCATGCAGTAGTCACCATCCTGGAAGCAAGTAACTGAGAGCATTTGTTGAGTTCAAAGCATAGAAGAGTTTATTAGTGCTATTTATACAAAATAATCTAGCCAATTAATGGACAAAACTAAACTGGCACAAAATACGGACAACAGAATTTTTTTGGGGGGGAGGCTGGACGTGGGTCTCTTGTGGCCACACAATGACTCCAAACTGATGACACATTTAATCCCGCCTTCCAGCTCAGTTGCTTCCCTCCTACAAACTTCCACTAACCAGGAGGGACAGGAGTCTAACAAGCAAGAGGCTGCTCTGACACTTCCTCAGGTCCATTCCCTCAGGTTCAACAGGATCACATTGCTCCCAGATAAAAGTGCAACTCTATTCTCCGGGCATCTCTAATGGTCATTATCTGATGCTTGGTCTCTAAACAAGAGCAAATCTGAGCACTTTTGTCAGGTATTGCACACATTCCTCCAAGTGGCACAAAGCTGCTATAAATGAGTTTAAGCCTCAGGAATGACTCAACAATCTTGAAGGACCTCTACTCCAATGCCAGGAGCCACTGTGGTTCCTTTTCTGCTTGCAGTCATTCTGATCCTGGACCTGTTCAGGACCATCTGTCCACATGCAGATCTCTCAACCATTTGTGATAGGAATTGGCCCTCCTCCTCTCCTCACCCAGCTGTGCTCTCGTCTATTGTGGCATTATTTAAGCAACTGGGAAATTATTACATTATCCTTCTGATCAATGTCCCACCTTATTTTACTCAGACTAAAAGAAAGACGCTTACAAAAGGTAGGTCTTAATTGGTCCATATCCAACTAATGGAAAGGAAGGCCTCTCTTTGCCCTGTCAGCCGCTCTGTCTCCTATCCAAGTCATGTATGCCTACGCAGCCTTTGGCCAAGGAAGTCTGAAAAAAGAAAATTAAAGAAGTGTCCTTCGCCCTCCATTACCACAAAATGCAGTTGTTTGGCAACACACAGGCTTTGTAATGAGAGCAGCCTGGATGAAGGAGGCAAAGAACTCAGGGTGGTTCTTCTATAAGGAAGACCCAAGATCAAATTTCTGCAAATATGACACTGTCATTCAATGTGGTGAATTAAATCTGTGGACTTAGCAACGATGCCAAGAACTTTGATGAAGTCTGGGTGTTTGGGGAAAAACACAAGTGCTTTGGGCTTCACCTGACAAAAGGGCCAGATGCCACCAGGAAAATGAGAAGCGATATTCACCTTTTGAAACTTCTCCTAAACCTTCCTGAGGAAACCATGGCTGCTGACTGTCCCCCTCCCCCCCCCCCCCCCCCACCCCCCCGGTACAGAAAAGCAGGGAACTGTAAGCTTGTTTTTGCAGCTGCAACATGGCAACAGCCATGAACTTTTCAAATGAAGTCCCAGAGAATGGAAAAGGGTCAGGATCAGAGCTGGATCAGAAGCAGCTCTTACTTGCCCACCCCCCAAGACCCTGAGGCTGGGGGGGTTGTTGGCCTTCCTTTTCCTCCAAGATGACAAAGTGGCAGTCGGAGGAGTGGCTTTTTTTCCCAGCTGTCCAGAGTGCTGAGAACTTTCCAGTCCAAAGAACAGAGGGGGAGATGGAGGGGAGGGGGGTTGGCATCAAAAGTGGTTGGAAGCCGGGCCAGAAAACACCCCCCCCATTCTACCCTCTCTTCTTCCCCAGAAAGTGTGGGGTCCTGGCAGGTGACCCCCACTGTTGCCATCCTCCTTCCCAATTGCCCATACCTCTGGGAGCTCCATGGAGGCAGCTGCTTCTTCTGTGGGTGGCCGTGCCAGGACTGCCTGCTGTTCCCCTGGCATGCTGTAAGCTCCCCCCAGCTCAGTTCCCCCCCCCCGCACATTCCAGGAAGACTCATTTTGGACCTACCCCCTTCCAGCTCCAGGAGGGGGAAAGCCCAAAGAGCTCCCTGGCTGGCCCCTTCCCTGTTCCTTATCTGTCTGCTGTCTGGAGGAGGGCAAAAGGTGAGCTTGGACCCTTCAGATTCTCCCATCCAAATGCCAGTGTCTGGGGGGGGGGGCGACACCAACTCAGTGGCAGCACCCCTTTTTTATTCACTCTCCCCGTATATCCCTGCCCTGTTCTCTTTGGTAAGCCAGAAATGCCCAGAATTGCGCAAGAGGTCTGTGTGCAATCACAAGTTTTCTTTCTGGGCTAAAAGAGGGAAGTCCAGAACAAGCAGGAGGGAGGAAGGGAGGAAGGAAGACACATCAGCCATATCAGCACCACCACCCCCCCGCCTTTTCTCCTCCCCACCTACCCTCCGCCCCCACCCCCATTCCTTTGTGTTCCTTTGCCTCCCTTTCTCATGTGTACAATGTATTCTTAGATCACCTGATTTTTTAAAAAAACAAAACTGAAAGTGGTCACACTTTGGAAGGCAAATTTGACTAAACCAAGAGAAACGCTAAATAAGGTATTCTGGGAAGGAAACCTTAAGAGCAAAGGTTTTGCAGCAGTTGGGACTTTTCGAAAAAGGAATCAACAGATGGCATCACATCAGATGATGTCAGTGAAGAAGAAAATCATCTAAAGAAGCTGATGTGGTTGGACAAGCAGCTTACAAGAAGGAAACCGGGACTAAGAAAAGATGCTTATAGAAAATGGGAGGAGGGGTCCCATACAAACAGAGAACTCTGCAAAACCTCTCTCCAGAAAAGTCTCAATGAGGCCAGGAAGGCGAAGGTAGAAAATGAACAAAGGTTGGCAAACCAAGAGAGGCAAAATTTAGGAAGACAAATTCCTTCAAATGTGTCAGTAGCAAGAAAATGTCAATGGAGGTGATGGGTCTATTGCTGATTTTAGATGGCAAAAGCTGAACAGGTGACCAGGAGAAACCAGGAGAATGCAGGTGCTGTTTTGACTCTGGAAATAGTGATTTCAGGAGCAAGGAAGGAAGGAGTTTGCAGGTGGGGTGGGGGCTTTGGGAGCTGGAGGTAGGCGCCAGTTTTGTGCTGGTTTGTGTTCTTCCTTTGAGGCTTGTCTCAACTGATGGGGAATGAGAGGTCCTGCCCACGGCCCATGTTCTTCCAGGTACTGCAGGGCTCACTGGTCTCTCCACCCCTTTTGAACATCTACATGAAACCTCTGGGTGAGATCATCCATCACACTGGGACGATGTATCATCAGGGTGCAGAAGATGTCTCTGGCGAATCCAGAGATGAGCTTGGAGGCTATGTGGGCTGGATGTGGGACAGGCCTCCTGCTAAGATGGAATCTTCTGTTTCTGAAGATTCACCCTCTCTGGTTCTAGATGGGACTGCACTGCCCCAGACAGATCTGGTGTGTAAAATGGGGGACTTCCTGGGGGAGTCACAACTCCCGCTTGAGGAGAGGGAGGGCAGTTGTGGCTAGGAGGCCCTTTGCCTAACTTGATGTTGTGTGTCAGTTATACCCCTTCCTGGATTGAGAGGCTCTTCTTTCCATCACTCATGTTCTGGTCTTCTCCTCTATAGGTTACTGCAATGTTGCTGCCTTTGAAGAGCATTCAGAACATGCAGCCGGTATAGGATGCAGCAGGAGCAGCAGTTTTAGGCATCCTCAGAGTGGCGAGTTGCATATATAACCTCTGCGATGCAAGCAGCATTTGGTGTCAGTGTGCTTCCAGGTTGCCATTCAAGGTGCCAGTTATTACCTCTAAAAATCTTAATTTCATGGAAACAAATGACCTGGAATCTTATCTCTATCTCATCAACCTAACCCCTCAGGTCAAATAAGGAAAGTGTATTGTGGACCCTGTGGTTAAAAGAATGTTGTCTGGGGAGATCTGTGGAGAGTCTTCTCTGCTGATGCCCCTGCTCTGTGGAACACTCGGCCTCCTATCTTCTCTTCGCTGATGATGTAAAACTATTCAACACCACAGACAATACTGCTCCCCTTCAAAAAGACCTTGACTATGTATCAGAATGGTCAAACAAATGGCAACTTCAAATCTCAATAAATAAATGCTCTGTCTTCCATATTGGCAAAAAAAAAATTAGAAAATAAAATACAGGCTGAATAGTCAAGACCTTGTTGATGATCCAAACTCTGTCAAGGATCTTGGGAGTACTCATCTCAAATGACCTAAGTGCTAGAATTAGAATTATAACTTTATTGTCACTGTACAAATACAATGAAACTGTGGATGTACCCCGCAACTGTTCGCAATACAATAAACCAAAGCACTTAAAAATGAAGATAAGAAAGATAGAGTACCCATGTCTCCATTTACAATTTGAGAGTACAGTATCTACGAATATACACAAAATATACATCCAACACTGACTGTAACACTTAGCCGAGTATAATACACAAGAGAAGGATTGTACTGTAATATGTTATTATACATCTGAATGGGGCATTGAGATTTCACATCTTTTCACATCTTAATGAGGTAGTGACTTCATGTTTATTTGTGGTTTGGATGGCCCAGGGAAAGAAACTATTTGTTAGTCTAGTGGTGTGGGATTTTATTGACCTAAAATGCCATCCAAACGGCAGCAGGTCAAAAAGATAATTGCCAGGGTGTGAGGGGTCTTCTATAATGGCCTTGATTCTGCTTTGGCAGAGGGACCTGGCTAAGTCTTCCAGGGAGGGCAGAGTGCAACCAGTGATCTTTTGAGCTGTGTTTATCACCCTCTGTACAGTTTTCCTGTCCTCAACTGTGTAGCCTGCATACCACACACCCAGATAGTATGTCAGAGTGCTTTCCACAGAGGCTTTATAGAAAGCCAGCAACAGCTTCTTGTCCAGATTGTTCTTCCTGAGAACCCACAGGAAGTGCAACTGCTGCTGAGCTTTCTTCACTATGGCCTTGGTGTTAGGGGACCAGGAGATATCAGCTGAATAATGGATGCCAAGGAATCTGATTGTAGGGACAGTTTCCACTCATTCTCCGTTGATGATGAGTGGGGCATGGTCCTGTCCATGTTTCCTGAAGTCCATAATCAGTTCTTTGGTTTTGTGGACATTCAGTGACAGATTGTTCTGTGAACACCAAATAGACAGGTTCTCTACTTCTGCCCTATATGCTGTCTCATCTTCTCCGGAGATGAGACCAATTATGGTCGTGTCATCCGCAAACTTTATGATGGTGTTTGTTGCGTGGCTTGGTGAGCAGTCAAAGGTGTACAAGGCATATAGCAGGGGGCTCAAGACACAACCCTGGGGGGAACCAGTACTGAGTGTAATAGTGGAAGAAAGTTGGGGGCCAAGTCTAAAAGACTGTGGTTAGTTTGTCAAAAAGTTCTTAATCCAAGAGCATGTGGGGGTACTTGAGCCTACTGTTACTACATAGCCAAAAAGATGTCAAGAGTTGTTAACCTAATCTTACGTAGTGTCAGCTGGTGCTCCATTCAAAATCCAAGAAAGAAATACTTAGACTCCTTTAATCAGAGAAAAGATATATTTTACTGGAAATCAAGTGGTTGCAACAAAAGAATTCTGAATCTGAGAAAATGGGCATGTAAATCACATATACAAATTAATGGCAACGTTCCCACCCCCAATAGTTCATGGCTCATTCAATTAAAAGTTGTGTATATCATCATGTGGGCATCTCCAGGTGGTGATGAGGCTTCTGTCCGTTGACCTTGGCATAGTTTGATAAAGGGTTGCAGCTGCACATAGCATAGAATAGAATAGAAACCTAAGCAAGAATGCACCCCCCCTCCCAGTTTATACAGTTCTGGTTTGCAACACCTCCAGCTCACTTCCCAGAACCATTCCCCCCTCCTCCCCCCATTACTTATGACAGCTGAAAGAAGCAAAGGGAGAAAATCTTGAAGGCTGACATTCGGCGCTCCTAGAAAAGAGACATTATTCCTAAAAAAGATAAAAATAGAAGGTAATAGACAATATACAGGTAACAGCAACATACTAATTTTTTAGGATTTATCAGGATATTTAGTACGAAATGCCTTGATAAGTGTAGGAGCTCTAACATCCTTCTCATTCACCCACTCAGCTTGGGAAGGAGGAAAATATTTCCAAGCAACCAAATACTGGAGTCGACCCCTTCATTTTCGAGAATCCAAAATTTCTTTAACTTCAAAATGTTGTTCACCTTCAATTAGCAATGGTACAGGGGGATCAACCTGAGTTGGTCTCAAGTCGGAGGTATGTTCAGGTTTTAATAAACTAACGTGGAAAACAGGATCGATCCGTCAAAGAGTTTTTGGTAATTTCAGTTGGACTGCCACAGGGTTTACAATTCGTTCAATTGAGAAAGGTCCAACATACTTAGGGCCAAGGTTTTTTGACTTTTGTGTAGTCTGCAAATATCTGGTGGATAAAAAGACCTTGTCACCCACCTGATTTGGTTTTTGTGGAGTTCTCTTTCTATCTGCAAATTTTTTATGAGCTTGATGAGCATTATCTAATGCTTTATGAGTAACTGGCCAGGTAAGCTGGAGCTGTGTTATCCATTCATCTAATGGCTGAATGTTAGGCTTCTCACGTGGAAGTTCAGATATGGGTACAAAGTCTTGTCCTGAAACCACTTTAAACGGAGTAAACCCAGTACTACTATATACCAAATTATTATATGCCACCTCAGCGAATGGCAATAGGTCAGCCCAATTATCTTGCTGATAATTTATATAACATCAAAGATATTGTTCCAATACCAAATTAGTCCTCTCACAAGCCCCATTGGTTTGTAGATGGTGGGCGGAGCTTAAGCCCTGGGCGGAGCCCAATAACTTCAGGAATTTCTTCCAAAAGTTTGAGGTAAAATGGACACCCCTATCTGAGATTATGCGTTCAGGAACCCCATGTAACCTGTAGATATGTAAAATAAACAGTTTAGCCAATGTTTTTGCAGATGGGATTTTCGGACAAGGTATAAAGTGTACCTGTTTGGAAAACAAATCAATTACTACCCAAATAACTGTATTCCCTCCACTTTCAGGTAATTCCACCCTGCTGGTTTACCAGAATGCCATTTGGCTGAGGCACAGATAGGACAACTAGCTACATAAGTTTCAATGTCCTTTTTCAAGGTAGGCCACCAAAATTGCCTTTTAACCAAGTGTAAGGTTTTCACGAATCCAAAATGACCAGCAGCTTTAAAGTCATGAGCTTGCTGTAATATTTGGCTTCTCAGCTTCACTGGCACATATAATTTGGACCCCACCCATGCCAATCCATCTCTAACAGCACAGTTATTTCAATGAGCAAGGAACCAATCATCAAGTTTTAGAGCATCTCTTAATTGTGCAGTCAAATCATTTGATAAATCAACTTCCTTCTTTTTCTGGGCTCTGGTAATCATTGGAGCTGCCAACTGTTTGGTTGGGACAATCGGTCATACCACTTCTTGGCGAGCACTATTATATTGAGGTTATCTAGATAAAGCATCCACCATGAAGTTCCTCCCCCCTGGAATGTACTTCAATGAAAAATTAAAGCGCTGAAAGTACTGCGTCCAGCAAACTTGCTTGGGAGACAGCTTCCAAGGTGTTTTCAAAGCCTCCAAATTTTTATGATCTGTCCACACCTCAAAATGGGTGTTTTGCCCCTTCTAAGAAATGCCTCCAGGTTAACAGAGCCCAGCGAATCACAAAAGCTTATTTTTCCCAGATGGCCCATCTTCTTTCGGTTTCAGTTAGTTTACAGGAAGTATATGCACACGGTTGCAGAGTCCCCATCTCGTTTGCTTGTAGTAACACTACCCCAACTGCTACGTCACTCCCATCGGCTTAGATTACAAAAGGAGCGTCCATGTCCAGGTGCTTGAGTACTGGTTCAGCAGCAAACAGTCATTTCAGCTTTTCAAAAGCGGCTTGACATTCCATGGACCACTCCAGTGGTTTACTAGGCTTTGGTTTCACCTCCCCCTTGGTTTTTAGGAGATTTGTGATTGGCAGTGCTATCTTTGCAAAAGCAGGGATAAATTGACGGTAAAAGTTAGCAAACCGCAGGAAACTTTGAAGTTGTTTCCTGGTGCGGGGAGGGCCCCATTCCAAAATGGCATGAACCTTCCCTGGATCCATTTCTATGCCTTCATGTGAAATACGATAACCTAAATAGTCAATCTTTTTCTGGTGGAATTCACACTTGGACAACTTTGCATACAGCTTAGCGGCTTGAAGTTTTTCCAGAACTGACTGCACTAGTTTCACATGTTCATCACGAGTCCTATGTAGATAAAGATATTATCAAGAAAAACCAACAGCCCTTTGTATAGATGTTCATGCAAAACCTGATTGATCATTTGCATGAATACTGCAGGGGCCCCCTGTAGGCCAAATGGAAGAATGTTGAATTGGAAACAAACCCATTGGGCATTTAAAAGCAGTTTTTCATTCATTCCTTTCCTTAATTCAAACCCGGAAGTATGCTTCTCTCAAGTCGAGTTTCGTAAAAATTTTCCCTTTGGCCAAGTGGGCCAATATGTCCTTCATCAAGGGGAGGGGGTACACGTTTTCCACTGAAATAGTGTTCAGGTTTCTATAGTCAACACATCTTTCTTTTTACAGAACAATACTGGGGCTGCTACCCAGGGTCTAGCAGGTTGAACGTGGTTTGAAATCACGTTCCAAATTCTTATTGATAAATGACTGCAGCTCTTCTAGCTCCCGCGGTGTCATCAAGTACAGCTTCGGTTTTGGGAGTTTCACCCAGGTTAAAATTTCAATGCTACAATATGTTGAACGATGGGGTGGAAGCTCATCTGAGGCCTTTTCACTTAATACCTCCTTTAAGTCCCAATATTCCTCCGGAATTTTCTCCTCCCCCTTCAGGTTCTTGGTGCCAGTGGAGGCCAGTTCAGTGGGATTCTTAAGTTTTGGTTTAGATTGCCCCTCCCCTTCTGGGCGTTGGTCAGTACATATGCGCAATGACCCTCTCCTCCAATCAAAGTGAGGGTTCTATTTCTGGAGCCAGGGCAACCCAAGTATTAGGGGCTGCTCCATCCCAGGAGCCACAATAAAACACAAAGAAAATAATAAAATAAAAAATACTGCAGGCGGCAAGAGAAAAAACATTAAAGTACAAAGATAAAGAAATAGTGGTACTGAAACAGGTACCGAGAAGAGTGAGAGAGATAAGAAGAGAATATTTATTTTTGACCAAAGAGAGGAATAAATTACAGATGGCTGATACCCGAAGGTCTCGTGTTTACTTGGCAGGAACAAAGACACAGAATTGATACAGTTGAAAAAGTGTAGTTATTCTATCTGGAATATTTTAGAGGAAGGGAGAAAGATACAAGAAAAGAAGAGTCGTTAATTGAATTTCAAGAGGACTGTACTACAGTAATTGAAAAAGAGGAAGGAGCTGTAGGCGGTGTACCCAGAGAATAACGAGAACCAAGATCTACTGGAGCAACAAGTCCTTACAAAGTCTAAAATGGATGAGAAAAAAATTGATTACAATTAATATTAATTCAGCTTTTTAAAGAAAAGTATTTCATAAGTTAGAGAAATTAAAATTTTATACAATCTGCCTACAAGAAGTACATATTAAAAAACAACATGATTATATATTGAAATAACAAAAATTAGGGAAATTATTTACAGCATTAACATAATGTAAAAAAGGAGGAGTGGTGTTATACATCAGAGATACAATCCCTGCGGAACAAATATATACAGATGATGATGGAAGGATTTTGTTGGTGGAGATAACGGACAATAATCTAAAGACACTTTTAATAGCAATTCATGCTCCAAATGATAATCAAGAAGATTTTTACAGGAAATTACATAAGAAAATAATTGAACTGGACTATGCTAATATCTGTCTGATGGGAGATTTTAATGGAATAATAAATAACAAATTGGATTATAAAACACAAAAAACAGCAAAGAAAACTAGAAAGACATTGCCAAAATCCTTCTTTCGAATGGTAGATGAGATAAACTTAAAAGATGTATGGAGAGAGAGAAATGTGGAAAATAAACAATATACCTTTTATTCAAATAGACATGCATCATGGTCTAGAATAGATATGATATGGATGTCAACAGAATTGCTTTCTAACATACACTGAAATAGAAGCAAGTACTTGGGCAGATCACAATCCAACAACACTTGTAGGGAAAGGAGAAAAAAGGTGATTTAGATGGACTTTAAATAATATGATATTAAAAGAAAAAGACTTCAAACAGAAAACTGAGAGAGAATTGACTTTTTTATTTAAAAAAAATACAAAAGAGGATACATCATTACAGAACCTCTGGGACACAATGAAGGCTTATACAAGAGGTTTGATAATGGACTATACAAGGAAAAGAAATGTAAAACAGAAAAAAAATCTTTAAAATATTGGAAGATGACTATAAGAAGTTGGAAAAAGAACTACAGAAATTTCCACAAAAAAGGACATTAAAATTAAAATGGACATAACTAAACATAAAATAGGGCTAATGGAAAAAGAAGAAATAGCACAAAAAATTAGAAATGCTAAGCAAAACTGTTTTGAAGATGCAAATAAACCAGGCAGATGGCTGGCATATAAACTGAGAAAGGAAAGAGACTCGAGAAGAATAAATCAATTGATAAATGAACAAGGACATGTATGTTATGGAAATGTGGAGAAGAAAAAAATTATTCAAGATTACTATGGAAAACTGTTCCATCAAGAGAATGTTCAGGAAGAAAGAATTGAACAATACTTACAGGAAGCAAATTTGCTCCAGATACCCAAAGATATTGAAACAATGTTAGAAAGTAATAAAACAATGATGGAATTAACAGAAGGTTTAAAAAAGTAAAACATTGGGAAAGCACCAGGTCTGGGCGGTTTGCCAGTGGAATTTTATAAGACATCCCAGGAAACACTGAATCTTCACTTATTAGAAATTATGAATGAAGTTATGACAAAGAAGAGAATACCCGAAACCCTATGATGGGAGATTTCAATGGAACTGTAGACAATAAACTGGACTATATAACAACAACAACAATAAAGCAAAATAGGAAGACTCTCCCCAAATCCTTTTTTAAAATGATAGATGAAATAAATTTAAAAGATATATGGAAAGAAAGAAATGTTAAAACCAAACAATACACTTTTTACTCAAATAGACATTTAACATGGTCCAGAATAGACATGATTTGGACTTCAACAGAATTAATATCTAATTTTCAAGAAACAAATATCGAAACAAGTAGAAGATTGAGATGGACGTTAAATTATACTATTCTTAAGGACAAGGATTTTATACAGTGGATGGAGAAAGAATTGGTTTTTTTCTTTAGAGAAAAAAAAAAGAAGATACTTCAATTCAGAACATATGGAACACAGTGAAGGCATATGCTAGAGGCTTGATAATAGGAGGACAAGGAAAAGAAACATTAGGAAAAGGCAAGCCATGGAAGCTTTAGAAGATGAGTATAAAAGACTTGAAAAGGAACTAAAGACAACGCCACAGAAAAAAGACATTAAGAATTAAACATAAAATGAGTTTAATAGAAAAAGAAGAATTAGCACAAAAAATTAGAAGTGCTAAACAGAATTATTTTGAGGATGCAAACAAACCAGGTAGATGGTTAGCATACAAATTGAGAAAGGAAAAAGAATCAAGAAAAATATCGCAGTTAATAGATGATCAAGGTCAGGTTTGCCACGGCAATAAAGAAAAGAAGGAAATCATTCGAGACTTTTATGGGAGATTATATGAGCAAGAGAATATTGATGAGGAAAGAATTAAACAGTATTTACAGAATGCTAATCTACCTAAGATACCTAAAGAGACTGAAAAAATGTTAGAAAGCAATATAACCATGATGGAGTTAACCGAAGCACTTAAGAAACAAAATAATGGGAAGGCACCAGGCCCAGATGGACTTCCGGGAGAATTCTATAAAACATTACAAGAATCGCTGAACCTTCCATTGCTAGAAGTCATGAATGAAGTTATGCAAAAGAAGAAGATACCTAAAACATGGTCAGAAGCCTTCATTACACTTATTCCAAAAGAAGAGACTGATCCATTACAAATTAAGAATTATAGACCCATTTCTTTATTAAATGCAGATAATAAAATCTTTGCTTCAATATTGGCAGAGACTCAAAAAATATTTAAATAATTTTATTCACTCTGACCAAAATGGATTTCTGCCAAAGAGACAAATTAAAGATAATATGAGAGTAATATTGGACACTTTGGAATATTATGAGGCTCACCCCGAAAAACAAATGGCTTTGATATTTTTAGATGCACAAAAGGCATTTGATAATGTGAACTGGAGATTCATGTTATTATTATTATTGGAACAGATGGGCTTTGCCAGAAAATTTATTCAAGCAATACAAGCCATATATTATAAGAAAACGGCAAAGGTAATGACAGAGGGAGAATTAACAGACTCTATCAATATAAGAAAAGGTACAAGACAAGGTTGCCCACTATCACCTTTGCTATTCATATTAACTCTGGAAGTGTTAAATAGAAACATTAGAGACAAAAAAAGTATAAAAGGAACGAAAATTAAAAAGGAAGAATTTAAATTGCAAGATTTTGTGGATGACTTGGCTTTTATTTTAAAAGACCCTCCAGAAACAGCACCAAAACTATTGGAAAAGATAGAGGCATATGGCAAGGTGGCTGGCCTGAAAATAAACAAAGACAAGACAAAGATTTTGACAAAGAATATGTTACTAACACAAAAAGAAGAATTGGCAGATGTATTGAAAATTCAAGTCACTAATAAGGTTAAGTACCTGGGGATACATTTGACAGCAAGATGTAGTACATTAAAAGAGAACAATTACATTAAACTTGTTAGGGATAACACTGTTTACCCTAACTGGTTTAGGTGAAATAATAACTATGATTCATAGTTAGTGTATGTTAAAGTGTCTGCAGCTTTAACTGTGGAAAAGTAATTAAGGGAGTGGTTATGAAAACAATATAAAAGTAGCAAGATTACAGCTTGCTGACTCTCTGGCTTTGATGATCCCTGATTACTGCTTGGAATCAAGACTGCATTGCTCGAACGGGAGAGACAACAAAGGACTGATTTGTAAGTGAACTGACATAGGATAT